>VZRN01003159.1:564171-701045 GCA_013397935.1 Dasyornis broadbenti | reverse complement strand
AAGAAAAAAAAAGACAAAACAAAAAGAAACAAAACAGAAAGAGCCCAGACCAATCAGGAGATAGAACCGAAGATATTCATACAGATTTCCATCTAAAAATGCAGAATACTCATACATTAAGCTGAGTACTTGAACAAGTCAACATTATTTACTGATGTAAATTACATGCATGAGGATAATAAACTTGTCCTTAATTGTTGATTAGAAAAAAATTTCTCTAAGGATCTTCTAATGTTTTGTTTTCTAGTACCTTCTAAAAAAAAAAAAAAAAAAAAAAACCAGAAACTATTGCAGGTAGAAAACTTAGCAATCTTGCAGCTATCTGTAACAGTAAAAGAACAGCATATACACCCTTGCCCATTTTTTTTATTCTCTCTACAAATCCATTGAAATGCCTGTCTTGCCACAAGACCTATTGTAGAAGACAACTGAAGCCTCAAGTTCTGCCTCCACATTTGGGACTTGACTTAAAAGAGCTGAAAGTAACCGATTCTCTCAGTAAAACTTGACAAGTCCTCCAAACAAAGTTTGTGAGGGAAACCTAGAGTGTGCAGCTTTGCCTTGAGACACTCAACCCTAAGTCAAGGGAACCTTAAGAATGTCCCACTTTCTCTGCAGAACACTAAAACTGGCAGCATAACAATATTCAAGTCTAGTGAAAAACAACTGTTGTTCATATTTGTCCCAGTCTTCCAGTGACGGCCTGAAGAGGTTGTAAAGTGAGTAGAAACTGTGGGTTACTTCTAAATTGACAAATATTAGAAGTACTAGATAAATGTGTCAGGGTTTCAAACATTCCATCACCTTTACAACATTCTGTTCAAAACTACAGCATCAGTTTGGGACCCTAACAAGAGAAGGTTATCACTACTAATGACATAAACCATCTCAGATTTAAACTACTGTGGGCATTGACCCTGCATTAAGGCAGCAGCACCACAGAAACTCTGCCTATGCCTAAGGTTCTAAGACAGCCAGGGATAAATGAAGAATCCTCTACCTAGTGCAGGCCATTGAGCAGTATACAAAAATGTTGGTAAGTTGGAACACTTTGTCTTCTGGCTGTCATTTACTCTTGCTTTAAATGGCTATGTCTTTTCTGTGTTCCAGCCTACAGCTTAGTGATAACCCTCATTCAATTTGGTAAACTTTGTAAATGTGTGCTTTGTCCCTATTGTAAGTATGTAACACTTAAGAACTCTGCTAAGCTGAAGTTCAGATTTTACATTTGTGACTGTTCTGCTGAGTTCTGGCCTCGAAGAGCTATGGTCTTACTGACTACAGAGATTATTTCAGGGAAGAATATGCTTCCTGCATACAGAAAACTCATTGTAGTAAAGCAGGATTGATTAAAAGCCTTTTAGAATAGTAGCATAGCGATTTAACAAGACACAATTATTTTCAAATCATCAAGTAGTTCCAGTAAAGGAAAACCAGCAAAAAATTAGTTCTTCTTGTAGTTTTGTACTGAGAAAAATTCTATTTACCTTCAAATACAGGAAAGGTCAAAAAAGGGCTATAAAGATCCCTCTGTAACATTTACCTTTTAAAATCACTAGAATTTTTTAAAGATTGAGTTGCAACCACTGGAGTTTCTTTGTTTTCAGATCTTCTTCTATTGCTAAGCTCCAACTCTGTACAATTAGACTTTTACTTCAAGTTAAAGTACAGCATTAATAAATCAGGTTCTGCTCACTCCTCAAGCCATTGACTGTCACTGATCTACACAGTACACCATATATTCAATGCAAATGTTACCAGCTTTAAAAAATGCCCTCTCTCCACATTGAAATGATGCCCAGGTTGGACACAATATTAGTTTTTATGTCAGTAAACACACAGAAAACCACACATATAATCAGTGGCTTTGGCTCACCTGCAATGGTGGAATGATTCTGACTCATTACAAAGACCACTACAATATCTTAGAGAGTAAGTTCTGTGTCTCATCCATAGACGGTTGGGTGGATCATAACAGTACAGCTCTCTTTTTGTGAATTACAGAGCTTAATCACCAACACCTCAGAAATACAGTATATACAGTAGCTACTGTACTTCTAGCCTGAAACTGCATATTAAGGAGTGAGCAATTTTCTCAGCTGTAATGAAATGTCATCACGTTAAGCCCCTCCTTAGACAGCAGCACAGAAACATGTTCCAGCTGCCCTTGCCCTCTACTTTTATAGGCCATTTTACTGGCATGCACTCCACAATTCTGCTTCAGAATCAGCAATAACATTAGCAAATACATCAGCACTGTGTGAGTCAAAGCTCTGAGCTCTGGGCAACTTATAACTGATCACAACTTACTCTGAACAGGCTGCAATTCTGTTTTCTCTTGTACCAAAGCTCTGGCTCCCATTAGACTCATGCTCTTCTATCCAGAGGTAATAGTTTTTCCAGTGATGTGACCCACTCTCCTGTTTTGATGGCAGATCTTTGTTTGAGGATGAGGATACCTGGACATCAATGTCTTGTACTGAAGGGTGTTTCTTATTATGGTCTTGTTATCTTTAGAGATGTATAAACTCTAATTTAAGAACCCTGCAACTCACAAGAGGAAACAGCTAGATGGATCTTAAGGTGTGCACAGTTCAATTCTTGGTGGCATCTCCTCAACCCCACGGGATTTCCTTTACTTTTCAGCCTAAAGTGCATTTCCCTCTGTCTTTCTGAAGTCAGGGATCAAGTGCAATCTCATATTTAATGCATTCTGAGACTCAAAGTGGTGTGAGTCCCATCAAGGCTGTGGGTATTTAGTACTGCAGCTGGAGACAAGACTGTTAGCTTTCTCTGTGGGCAAGCTGTCAAGCTGGAGGAGTGCAGAGAGGGCAGCAACAAAATGTTTGGATCAAGAGTGATTTAATTACTGTCTGACTGCTTTTTCAAACCACATTTTCAAAACAAGAGCTTGAACCAAGGCACATGGAGCAGGTAAACTCAGCTAATCTTTGTTAATCCTTCCTACACAAAAGAAGCTTGCTTAAAACCATCAGGGATGTACCAGTCTTTTAAAGAGTGGGGTTAATTCTATCATGTCAAGTAGCTATGATGGATTCAAAACAGATGGAAAATAACTGAAAATTAGCACTTATCCAGATCAAGAGAGTAAATGTTTTTCTTTGTCACAGAAGTCAATGTGAGTGCACAAATGCATCATGTGTATTTTCTAGAGGTAAAATAGTATTCAAGTGAATAGAAGGATTTTGTTCAATGCAAAGAGAGGGAACTACAAACTACAGGCAAAATGGTGACATAGTATCTGCTATAAAAACACCTTCATTATGCTTGATTTAAGCAATGTTCAACTTTCAAATGGAAATTCGGCAAAATAGTCAGCAAAATGTAAAAACTAACTTGAACTTAGTCAGGTTCTTAGGTATTACACACTTACATAAGGCTAAAGCTCATGTTTACAAAATTTACCAAATAGAATGACTTTATTTTTCTGCCCAAGAGAGCTCTATCTGTAGCAAAGTTGCTGTTCAGTTGTTCGTATGTTAAGACAATTCTGTCCATGGAGTAAGACAAACCACCATTTCAGTGTGTTAATGTGGCAGACTATATGGCAGCAGCTCATTTATTTGTCCTGTCAGACATAGATGTAGCAGCCAAATTGGTGGGTTTAGTCAAAAATCTTCCCAGAGGTCTCAGGTTAATTCTATGAACAGTGATCATATAGCAAAACACTTCTCCTCCAGTTGGAATATTAAACTAGGCAGGTGAAAAAAAGTTACTGTTCTACTCTTAGGTCCACGGAAATATTTTTAAGGTGTTATCACATATTTAAAATTTAAACTGGCCTGGTTTTCTCTTCATTTTAAAAGCAGAATATTTGTTTTCTCTTAATTATTATAGATCCATAATAGATACCTTTATGTATCCAGATATGTGAATACAGCTAATTTATATCTATGTGTACAAAATTCCATAATTTAGAAGCATACGTCACTCTTTAGGGACAATCAGTTTTCAATTTTCCAAAGTTTTCAATACTTTAGAACTTAAAGTATGAAGAGTAAATCTTGCTTTCCTGACTATAGCCCCTTCTCATACAGTGTGATTAGTTTGGTGAAATAAGCAGGGTTTGACCCAATGATAATATCTACTGATATTAGTAATTAAGGCTACAATGATGATACAAAATACAAATCAGGGACACTGAATTTGGTATAATAAGAAAGAAAATAGAATGCAATGCTATATGTTCAGGTTCTCAAATAACATTGCTAATTTGTTGAAAGCAAGCAGGCTGAAGTCCTGTAGACAAGTATCTATGCTAGGCTACTGGCTTTATTCATTTTACCCACATATAGCAAATTATTCTGTTGATATGAACAGTTGAGCTTCCATTCACTAAATCAGATTTCCAGACAAAACAAAGGGAAATCATCATCCATTGCCTAGAGAGCCATTTTCTCTTTGTTTGAAATCTGTCCAGTTGCAGTCACGTGTGTGTGTGTGTGTGTGTGTGTGTGTGTGTGTGTGTGTGTGTGTTTGTGCATGTGTGTGTGTTTACTACTTCTGAAAACCCCAAAGAAAATACAGATTTACAGAATCACCTCTCCACACCAGGATGGATATCTGCCTGCGGTACAATAAGCATGCCAATTTCTTACCAGCAAAGCTAGATTCTCCATTTCTTTCTCTTAGCAGCCCTAAAGTTTTGTTAGATACATTGAGGAAGTGTATGTTTATCTGAAAGTAAAGCGGGAAGAGGTGAAGTATTGCATCTATTTCATTCTCTATGACATTAACGCTCAGGTTTATCACAAGGAGGAAAGACAGATGTCCTGAATCCACTGGGCGTGATTTGTGTCTTATGCCTCTGGGCAAAATGGTTTCTTTCCTATTTGTTTATATTTTCAGAGCTGGAGGGAATTTTTTGTTGTTTTTTAAAGTGCATGTTTTACATAGACATCTCTACCTGAGAGAGAAAGAATCACAGGAGAAACACTCCTGCCTCAGAACTTGCGTACCACACAGAGAGCACAGGAGGGAAGGGTGTAATGGCTGCTCCTTTTCTGCTTCCCTAGCCTCTGGCAGCATGACTTCTATAAGGCTTGGACTACTAGTGGCTGATGCCCATCTGTGGCTGCTCAGTAGCAGCTGCAGAGGTGACTCAGAGACAGTTACTATATCCATATTTGCTCCCAGAGAGGTATCTGCTAGGCAGACCTGAGCTTGGCAAAGACACCAGTGGCTAAGACACCAGTCCTCCCACACCTCTGTTCTCAGATTTTCCACAATGAGACAGACAGAGCTGAATGAAAAGCAGGCTCAAGTCCCACAGATAAATGTCTATGACCGCCAAGGAAGAGTTAATGTTGCAAAGGAGAAGAATATTCTTTTTGCCCCAGAAAGTTCCACATGTCAGAACTGGTAATGTTAAATACAGAAGTGACTCCGTAAACATCCCTGGAGAGGTGAATGGCTTCAGGAAGCTGGAAGAAGCCCCAGTGTTCCTACTGGGAACATCTCCATGCCTACCTCCGAATCTGTGTGCTGGATAGATCCATTAGCATTTGATTAATCCAGAGGTAAGAACAAGAAAAGGAAGGACCGTGCTATGGTACTAAATGTGTTTAGGCTGAAACCAGAATTGAGCTAAGACTCCGTTTTAGCATAAACTTGTTTACAAAGTAGGAATAGTCTCACTTGATATCCTTCTTAGACTCAAGCTTTCCCAACAGTGCAAATATACGCTTTTGACTGGGGTAAAACTTAGGTAGTCTCCACTCTCCACGAAACAAGGGTGACATTTAGATCACTTGTCTTTAAGACAAGTTTCATGATTTGCTGGTTAAGATCCCTGTTCTACAAAGCATTCACTCAGCTTCAAAAGGGCTATTTTATTGGATAGCAAAGGACAACAAAAATGGAGCATATAACATTATTCCGTCACTACTGTCACACACATGGAAACCTGCACAACAACTTTCAAATTATGAGCTAATAAACTCCTTATTTGGTAAAAACCACTCAGGTCAATTTCATGTATTTTTATGGTATCTCAAGAAAATTTGAGGTTGCAGGCTCAGTACAAAACCTGCATGTGGTCTTCTGGGAATACAATTTAAAACTTTTCATACTGTATAATTACTGTATAAATTATTTGCTGGCGTGAACAATTCAAATGGGTCACACGTTCCTTGAGTTACTTGCTTGGGGAGATTTTCCAGATTATCCAGTAACAAGAGTAGTGAACAGATAAATTAGCAAGTACTTAATTTATTTAGTAAAATATATGAATCATTCAAGTATTAAATAAAAACCTTACTCAGTAAATAAATTAATTCATCCTGCATGGCTTGAAATTAGTAAAAAAATCCTCTATGAGGTATTAGAGAATGCTGCATTATTTTATTACTATTACCAATTTAAATGCAGAGTTATCCCCTTAAGGGAAAACTGCAGATGATTCAAGTCTAAACTTGAGAACAGTTGCAACCCTGCCTCCAGGACCAGTAGTAGATGCCTGTTCTTCTCAAGACATTGCAATTTAATAACAAAAGCTGTAAAAGGGGTTAAACAAGGAAAAATCAGTGTTAGAAAACATCTCTTTTGGGAACAAGGAAAGTAAAATGCCTATGCAGTGAGATGGGGTGTAACAAAACCTAAAAGTAATTGATTTGAATAAGGTGCAAGTTCTGAGGTGGCTGACTATTGTGGAATAATGGCTAACACAGGTCAATGCTGCAGTCAAACCTGCCTCCACATGTCACCAAAAGGGAAAAATGGGTTATCCAAACAGTGAGTCTTGATGAGAAAATTTGGACTGATATTCACATATCACAGCAGAGATAAGCAGAAGTTCATCATAATTAAATTATTTCTGCTCTTCGGTGGTAGCTCTAGCTGTGTTTACTACTGTCTTTCTACACAGGCAAAACACTTTTTTTCTACTCAGGCAAATCTGGCCAGTTCTAGTCACATCTACTGTGACAGAGGTTGAAGAAGTGCTGCAAGAATTTCATAGAAGTCCTGAGGAAGGAAGGATTTGGCCTGGCTCATATCAAGGAGCTTTATAACATGAGGAAAGGTAATGTAATTGCTCCTTCAATAGAAATGACTGAGGAACAGAACTGGGGTGCTATGGTACTCTATCACATCACAACTTTTGCCAAGTAGTGCTGACAACTACAAGTGGAAGAATGTGCTTCATTCTGTCCAAAGGTGGTTGCCAGCATACAAGCATCTTCTTTATTCCTCAAGGTATGACCTCTCCAGATAACTCATTTCATGGAATTTATATTTTCTACCTTCTGGAAATTATTTTACTTGACAAACTTCTCTCTGGATCCAAACTCCACTAGGAGCCATGGTTTTAGAAGTTAATCCTAGCAGTCTTGGTTGATGTGGTGTCAGGAGACTCTGATACGCTTAGAACCATAGAGCAAAAAGAGTTTTGGAAAGATGTGTTGAGGAATACATCTGGTGCAGGTAGCTCCGGTTTGTAAAATGCAGATTGAGACGCAGATTGAGCTCGGGGTGGAATCTCGAGACAAGAGGCTGTGAACTGCTGACACTTGGCACAACAAAGGGCGTTAAGTCAGTGGTAGGCAGGAGAATGGGGAGCTATGGACTGACAACTTTCTGGATAACAAAGAGCAGGATAACCGATGATGCCAGTCAGGTGAATGGACACTGGGAGACACAGCAGGAGCTAAGGACTCAGGAGGAAGAGAGAGACTTGAGCTAGCTTGGACTGTGAGGGTATAAAGGCCCAGGGGTTCCTTTGTTCCGGATCCTCCTTGGAGGCCCCAGCTCGTGCTGTTTCTGTGTTACTGTGCCATGAATAAATTGTTCTACGGAATGAGACACCTGAGACGACCCCAAGAAGCCTGATCTGACTGTGAGAGTGGGGTGAGCATCAGGCATTACTGTATTTTCTGGCCAGGATGTGCCAAGGAAAATATTCCAAACACACATGCTTTTACAGGATTTTCCCTCAAATTTTATACTGTCAATAAAGACGTATTGTTTCAGCTTTCATTGGTCCAGAGATGAGCAGCACCAAGTATCTAGTTTCCTATTGGATGCAAATTTCATTGCCTCTGATGTTAATTAGATCTTCATTCTTTGATTTTCGTTATAAATCTTTTCCAGACTAGATGTCTCCAACTCTGCCAGAGGCAGTGGCTGGGGTAGATGTTTGTAGATGGCCACTGATGTTCTGTTGATTTTATACTGAAGGCATTTTCTCTTTGTGGATATTTTTTGGGTTCCTCCCAGTAGCCCATAACTGTTGATATGTTAAGCCCATCTCTGTAGAGTGATGCTACATCTCCTAAAAAACTTTTCAAAAATTCCTTTCCCCAAGGCTAAGTCAAACCAAAAAAACTAACTAGAGAAATAAAATAAAATTTTGTAAGTTATAATGTTTCCAACAATTCCCTCCTTTGGAAGTGACTAATTTTTTTAAGGTCACTTCCACTTAACTTATTATTAATTCAAATAATAAAAACTTAAAACAAAGATTATTTCCAGAATAATCAGCCATCTTTAGAGACCTTTTCCTGAAAGATAAACTTAAAACTTTATATGAGTTTGTTTTCACTAAATTTGCACCATGTATTACATCCTAATTTGCAAATTTGGATTAAGTCCCATAAGCCAATCATTCTGGTCAGAACTATGATAATGATGCCATTTTCTTATGATTGCATTCAGATTTGGAATCCAGGATGTAATCCAGTCGAATAGATCTACTCCTTGGTTCTTTTGTATTTCTTGAAAGATTCCAGAGTTCTTTCTTATTTCTTCCAGATCAGGTTGTATTCTCTGAGTCTGATCTATATACACACAGCAGCTGGTGTTAATGACAGTGCACACTCCACCTTTGGAAACCAGAATCAAATCTAGGGCAATTTGATTTTCTTTGACTATATTAGGAAGGCTGATGACTTCCTGTTGTAAAACATCAATTGCATCACTGGTTTGGTTTTCCATTTGTTCAATAACTCCAGAGACATTTACGATAGCTTTTTCCAATTCAGATACTCCTAACCATGGTACAAGTCCTCTCATAAATTTGTCGAACCCAAAGGACTTCCCAGCTAATGGACGTAGATCTCATTTATGTTATGTGATAAAGGACCGCAGATGTCCTTTGGGGAATTCTGACTTATTAATGATATCTCTTTCAGGTACTACTGTTCCAATGGTGCATATTCCTTGCCATTTAGGTGGCAGAGCTTTTCTAGCTAAACTTCCACAGAGCTAGTAGTAACCCATTTTATCTCGAATAGGCCACCAGTGTGTATTCAGGATTCTTTTATTTGTTACATCTAAATACGAATTACATTTGGGATAGTTTCCTACCATTATTCCTGATATACTATTAGGTGTGTTTGTTTGTTGCAGAGGGGCTGTCTCTGGTTTTTCTGGACATCTCTGAACACAGGGAGCATTTATAGCTGTTACTTTTACTGATAAGATTTGTGTGTCTGTGGTGCTGTGTATTGCCTTTTCTTTAAAAATGTGCATTACATCAACCAGGGGAAAACTATTGGAGAATGTGTTTGGTGTTGGAAATCCTATCATTTGTATACCTTCATCTGAATGAGTGGGGAACTGAGAACAAATCCAACAGTTACTGCTGTTTTTTATCAGTGTCACGGCCTGCATGACTTTCAGGTGTGAATTTCTTTTGCAGGGGTCAGGTAATATTTGTTCAACATGTGTCATATTAGAGTGAAAATATATATCATTATCTCCTTCCTTTTGATCACTTACCTATCTAGGGTTTGAACCTAGGCTTGCCAGTCTCGAGGCCTTGCTGGGATGGTTCACTATTCCAAACAAATATAACCAGACTGTAATATTGACAAAATTATTCTGAAAATATAAAAGAAACCATTTAGTATTTCACATCTTAGTGTCTCTGATTTCATTGCAGCTTTATTTGCAATGGATTTGCTGTTTGTTGCACTGTCCAGAGTGGTTCTTCTAGGTCCGGTGCTGGCTTGATTCACGAGTAATGAATCCAGGGGTCTCCACCAGCTGTTTTTACCACTGTATGAGTAGACAATAGAACTTGAAACTGTCCTTTCCACTTGGGCTGGAGGGGTTCTTCACTCCATGACCGGACATAGACCCAGTCTCCTGGCTGATGAGGGTGAATTTGAATATCCAATGTTACTGGTGAGGCTGGAACAATAAACTTATGCAGTGATAAAAGCATTTTTCCTAAGGAATTTACATCTACTCTTTTAAATTATAATCACCCAGTTCATGATTTTCCCTAGGAAGAATTACAGTTTGGTAGGGTCTTCCATACAGGATCTCATATGGGTTTACCTTCTCCTTGGAGCTGATGCCTTGATGGGCATATCTAAAATAGAGGATAGACAAGGTTAAAAGAATAAAAAGATGATAAATGCATCGAAGAGCCTTCAAGGTGCATTCAGGGCAGACAAAGCCCAGACAAGGGGCTACAACCAAAATGGACAATGAGTCATGAGCTTTTTGTACTTTGTAAGTTCCGTCCATTCGCATATCAAGCTTTAGTCCTCCAATTACAGCTTCAGGTAATGATGACAATTACTCCAAGTTTGCTCCCCCCAATTCATTGTTGTTTACATATCCTGGGGCCTGAGACAATAAGGTGTCCTTGGATTCCAAGCTAAGGGGGATTGTTTTGTCTAAAAACGTTGAGAACAGGAGCATTAGTGTCCTATATGGAGTCCAGAGTTATACACTAAAATTACAGATACACAAAAACCATAGAAGCTAAAATCCTATGGCATCAGATCTTGCTGAATTCTGATTCTATGTTATGCCAGAGGAAGAGCCCGTGGCCACTTAAGCGACATTTCGTGACAGATTTTACTCATTTGTCATTTTAGGCTTTGGTCATTCTTTCAACCCTTGCACTGGATTGTGGTCTCCAAGGAGTATGTAAATCCCATTTGATTCCTAATGTTTTGGACAGGTTTTGCACAATATCCACTATGAAATGGGGTCCCCTACCTGAGGACATTCCTAATGGAATTCTGAATTGAGGTATTATTTCAATAATATTTTAGTAACTTCACTTGATTTGTTGGTACAACAGGGAAAAGCTTCAGGCCATCCAGAAAATGTATCTGTCAAAACTAGCAGGTATCGATATCCCTCCTGCCAAGGTAATTCAGAGAAATCTATTTGCCAATAGTTACCAGGACAACTTCCCCTTTTTGTAGTCCCTGGAGAAGGTCTTTTGTAAGACTGAGGACTGTTGTGCAAACATATTTTACACTTCCCAACAATACCTTTAATTATTCCAGTCATTCTTACACTAATTACTTGGAGTTCAAGCTATCTATAATAGCTTCTGCCTACCGATGTGCTTCTCTGTGTTTATCTTCAGCTATTTGTCTTATTACTGCTTGAGGTACTATAACTTGTCTCTGTGATGTCACCCATCACCCTTCAGAATTTAGGTGTGCTTTTAACTCTTCAGCTGACATTTTATCATGGGTTTGGCATTCTGGGGTTACTTTTTGAAGGTTCATACATTTTCATGGAATGATGTCTTAGGTTACATGGAACGTGTAACCAAAAAAGTATGTATTGTATTACCATCATAATCACCTGTTAAAAACAAGTGGGACAGGGGTCTTTATCTTCAGCATGATTCAGCCCTGATAATACCCTCGGGGGCTATCTCCGCTAATGGGCCATCAAGGTCTTCCAGCATGACTCATAAAATTACATCATCCTATTGTGAGATACCCTGCCCAGAGGGGAGAAACTGAACAATCCCACCTGTATATAAAGTGAAATTTTGGAGCACTCTGACAATTCTTCCACTGGAATCCCAGGGGAGAAGAGCTTGAGAGTCACCTCTGGACCTCCAGAGATAAACCAGATCTTTCTTCAGGATCTCCACTTCAGCCAGGCACGTCCATCACTCCAAGGAGACTGCAGCCACCATTTAACTGAACTATTATCACCACCCTGACCAGCAGGGTGGCAGGTTGCATTCTGACTCTGTCAGTTTAAGCTGGTGTTTCTGTCTTTTTGCCTTAAATTTTTACTCTTAAACTGTAGGTTTGACTTGGAGTCTTTCACAATATATTTGTGTGGGGTTAATTTGTCTGCCGGTTTGTTTTCAAACTAGCACAAATGACTGTAAGGATGCTTCTCTCTGCAACCTCTTTAGCAGTTTTATCTGCCAGTCTATTTCCAGCATCAGTTGGTGTATTCCCAAATTGACTAGCTTTACAGTGTATAACAGTCACTTGGTTTGGTAACCAAATGCTGTCTAGAAGTTTTTTTATGATGTCTCTATATTTGATAGGAGATCCTTGTGCTGAGAGGAGCCCTCATTCTTTCCAGATAGCTCTGTGAGCATGTACCACTCTGAACGCATATTTAGAATCAGTTCATATCAAACCTTCTTACCTTTAGACAATTCTAAGGCTCTCTGCAGAGCAATGAGTTCAGCTTTTTGTACAGAGGCATTAACAGTTAACGGGTTGGCTTCAATTACTTCAGTCTGGATTACTACAGAATAACCGGATCTTTGCTTTCCTTCCCACACAAAGCTACTACCATGTGTGAAGAGTTCCCAGTCTGGACTTTCCACTGGAGTGTTCTTTGAATCTTCCCTGCTGGAATAAACTTGTTCAATAGCTAGAAGACAGTTATGTTGTATGGCTCCTTGGCTGGTCTGGTACACCTTCAAGGAACATAGCTGGGATCAAGGCAGTTGTAGTTCTTAATTCCACGTCATCCTCTTCCAACAGGACAACTTGATATTTAAGCATTCGACTTGGGGATAAACAATAACCCCCCTTTTGTTCCAAGATGGAGATAACCACGTCTGGAACATAGACAGTCATTTTCTGGCCCATGGTCAGCTTCCAGGCTTCTTGTACCAGAAGGACTGTTGCTGCCACAGCTCGAAGGCAGCTGGGCCATCCCTTGCTTACACTGTCCAGCTGTTTGGAAAAATAATCCACAGCTTTGTTACATGTGCCTAACCTCTGAACTAACACTCCTAAAGCAAGATGCAAACATTCATGCACAAACAGTTCAAAGAGTTTGGTCGGGTCAGGCAATCCTAATGCTGGGGTAGACATCAGAGCTCTTTTTAAGTTCCTAAAAGCTGTTTGACATTCTGGAGTCCATTCTAATACTTCTGAGTTTTTCAGGGCGTCATACAAGGGTCTTACCAGAAGTCCATCATTAGAAACCCATAAACAACACCAATCCACCATCCCTAGGAAAGTTCTTAATTCACATACAGACCTTGGCTCCAAAGTCTGACAGATCACTTCCTTTCTCCTGGTCCCAAGACTTTGCTTACCCTGGGAAATGGTGAATCCCAGATAGGTTACATGTTCTTTGGTGATTTGAGCCTTTTTTTGGATACCCTGTAACCAGCTTGTCCCAGAAAGTTTAGTAAACTTATAGTTATTTCCACACAGTATGCTTTAGTCCTTGTAGCAATCAGGATATCACCAACATACTGTAGCAAAGTGATTCCTTCATTCATTATTTTCCATATTTCCAATTCTTTTGCCAGTTGGTTACCAAACAAAGTGGGACTATTTTTGAAGCCATGTGGAAGAACGGTCCAGGTTAATTGGGTTTTGCAACCTGTTGAGGGGTTCTCCCATTCAAAAGCGAGCAGGGGTTGACTTTCATCGTCAGGAGCCACACAGAAGAAAGCATCCTTAAGATCTAAGACAGTAAACCACCCATCAGACTCTTTAATTTTGGTTTAAAGAGTGTAGGGGTTTTCTACCACTGGACGAATGTCTTGCACCATTTTGTTAATGGCTCTGAGATCTTGTACTAATCTGTATTCATTAGTATGTGGCTTTTTTACAGGTAGGATAGGAATGTTATATACTGACTCACATTGTCTTAATTGTCCATCTTGTAAAAACTTTGCAATTAATTTTTCTAATCCTTTTCTAGTTTCTAACTCTAAAGGATGTTGTTTCTGTCTTACCAGTTTCGTATCAAGTTTCAGCTGTATGCTTACTGGTTCTGCTGCTTTTGATTTCCCTGGAATCTTGGTGGCCCACACCAGTGGGGTGACAGCTGTTTTCACTTCCTCTGGGATCTGTTGTGTTGTGTCTGGTTGCTGTAACAACATAAAAACCTGGGCTTCCAGGGCTTTACTTTCAGGAATACACACTTGTATTTGTCCATTTTTAAATATCATTTTTGCATCCAACCTATTTAAAATATCTCCTCCGAGCAAAGGGATTCGACATTCAGGCATATATAAAAATTGATGAGTTAACCATGTTTTACCTATTTTGAATTTTAGACGTTGAAAGAATGGTAAGTTTTCGCTTTTCCTGATGGCACTTGTGACATTTTCTTTTACTCCATTTTGGGTTCTACCTGGCACTGGACTCAATGTCCCTTCACCTTCAACATGCCCACTCATTCCCTCTTCATCCCGTGCTGCGGGAGACTCCCTGGGCGCTGCTCCCCTTTCCCTTCTTTCAGGGATACTTAAAATTCAACCTCTTCCTCCACTGGATTATGCCTTAGACATCTCTTTCCACTACAGCACTCTACACAACCATATTCCAGAGATTTACTTCTACTATCCTTCTTTAAAGTTAATATAATAGACTGCTTTGGCTCTCTTCATAACAAACCACCTTTCTTTCGTAAATCCAGATTATTTTTCAATTCACAGAACAAATCTATGTAAGGCACTTCATTCCACTTCTCTTTTTATGACAGTATAGCATTAGCTGCAAGATTGTATCAGAATCCAATCACCCGTTACATGGCCATTCCTCCTTATTATCTAATGGATAACTTGGCCATCTGCAGTTACAATATTCTATCACCAGTTTACAGGTTAAGTGGTCACTTTTAAACTTTTTCCAATTTTGTAAAATACAGCCCAAGGGTGAACTTCTGTGTATTCCTCCTTCTTGAGTATGTGAGGATGACTTTAGACCCATAGCGAATTCTGTAATCACTGAAACTTGGCACAAAGAAAGGGCTTTATCCCCACAAATGCCACTTACACACACACACACAGGAGTCCCAAAGCGATACTTATTGGCACGCACAGAGTACACACACACAAAAAAAATTTCCACACATATTCAGAGCACAGTTCAACACTCAGCAAGTTGCTTTTATCTCATGGGCGTCCCAGAATGGATTTATACATTGGGAAAACACACACGTGTGATTCTCATACACACATAAATGCTTTAAAAATTTAAAGCACTTACAGCTATGCCTCTAACTCAAATACAAGCTGCAACTGCATTTTAGCTAGGAATCGAGAATCAGACCTGAAAACATGCAGAAATACGCGACTAGCCAGCAGGAGACTCCAATTCCAATACACACTGAGACTCAAACTCGGAAATGCACAGCAACCGGGCACCGAGACTCAAACTCAAAATTACGCGGCAATCGAGCACTGAGAATCAAACTCAGAATTATGCATGTCTTCATCACTAGTGATTTTTTCTCATTATCTGATTATACCATCACACTTATATTTTACCCCAAAGTAATGCCTTAAATAAAAACACAGGTATCTTGCATTGAACTCACCAGATTCTGGGGACAGAGAGGTCTCTCTGGATAAATCTCCGAGTGCACTGGGGAGTCCTTCATGATCCCGGAATCTGTGGAGCAGTCAACAGCATCCTGTTGCTTTGTGGTGGCCAAAATTGTCACCAAAAATCGGTAAGAAAATAAAAACTCTCTAGCACCATATTTGAAATGACTGAGAATCAGGCATTACTGTATTTTCTGGCCAGGATGTGCCAAGGAAAATATTCCAAACATACATGCTTTTACAGGATTTTCCCTCAAATTTTATACTGTCAATACTCATAAAGATGTACTTTTTCAGTGTTCATTGGTCTAGAGATGAGCAGCACCAAGTATTCAGTTTCCTATTGGATCCAAATTTCTTCACCTCTGAGGTTAATTAGATCTTCATTCTTTGATTTTCATTATAAGTCTTTTCCAGACTAGATGTCTCTAACTCTGCCAGAGGCAGTGGCTGGGGTAGATGTTTGTAGATGGCCACTGATATTCTGTTGATTTTATACTGAAGGCATTTTATCTTTGTGGGTATATTTTGGGCTACTCCCAGTAGCCCATAACTGTTGGTATGTTAAGCCCATCTCTGTAGAGTGATGCTACATCTCCTAAAAAACTTTTTAAAAATTGCTTTCTTCAAAGCAAAATCAAACCAAGCCCAACTAGAGAAATAAAATAAAATTTTAAAAGTTACATTGTTTCCAACAGTCAGACTCAGACATCTCCTTAATAGGTGTTTGGAAAGTCCCTGAGACATTTGAGTGCCTGTTTTGGAAAATTCACCTCTATATATCAGAATACACTAATGATGCAACTGAACATACTCTTCTAAATTTGTTAAGTGTGCATAAATTCATTGGACAGGGATGTGCCATGCATCATCATGGTCTCTAATATCCATCTTGAAGGACACTTTTACAACCAGCTCAGGCTATGCCTCTTTAGTCTTCTTCAGGTACATCCTCACTACTACAAAGAAAAGTTGTGCTGCTGATTCTCTACGTACTCACTTCTTAGAAAGAAAAGAAGTGGGCTATGATTACTTCATTCTCCAAAAATTAGAACAGGCTGTAAGTTGAGCATGTTTCAGATGTCTCATCTTATTTTCTGTTGCTCCATTCTGCATGTGCACCCACTAGAAATACTGGTCTCCAACATCAGCTTTCTGAAAATAAATTTCCACTTCAAATGATAGCCTGTTTTTTGTTGAAGAAAATTAAAAACATTAGCATTTTGCATTCAGACTTATAAAACTTCAATACAAGAAGTGTTCTGGTTTTTCATTTATCAGAATTTTTAGGAAGAAAACCTGAACTTTTTCAACCCACTATTACTTTTCCATAAGAAAACAAAGATTAAAAATTACAGCAGGTAGGTTTCCAGGCAAGGCTAATGTACTGAATAATGGTTCCATATTCACAGACAGTATTTCCTCTTTGGCTCATTGCTATATGGAGGCGAACAAGAATCTCCCACGGTGTGTGAGACTCATATCTACAGTTCCCCCTCCTGGTCATTGACTGGAAAGGCTTTTGGGATATGAGAATCCTGGAGATACCATTATATGCCACCATGTAAATAGTATGGCCACAAATTTCTTTCTCTGTACTTACCCTAATCTCTGTATGATGGAGTAACCTTCCTGGTGTGATTCTGTATATTTATGTACACCCAGTGTGTTTTCTGCATTACCTCACAAATTGAAAATGTTGCTTTTAAATAAGGGCTACATGAATGAAGTTTCTTGGGCAACAGACGTCTGGATGCAGTTTTTCTCCTTAACTCCTATACATGGAAGCTACCCCTCTGGGATAGAAAAAGAAGTATGATAGGCAAAGAATTAATAAATCCAGTTGAGAATTAAGCTTACATGGACTGCATTCATTTTCCCAGCTGAAATAAATAAATTAATAAACAAATAAATAAAGAAATTGCACATGGATACTGTGTAAGTTTTTATTTCAAGAAAATTAATGATAATGCAATGACAAATTTACAGCAAGCCTCTTGATCCAAAGTCTTGAGGTGATTTATGAAAATCTGTTGTGAACCTTTAAGAGGTGATGATCAGCACCCAGGAACGAATAGGAATAACTCTCTTTCACTGTCTCTTCAACAGTGTCAGTCAGGATGAATCTATTTTGAGCCTGGCTCACCACAACTCTTAAGTTTCACATACAGCTGTTTGTGGCTCCAAACCTAGTGTACGCAGTCCCTGCACTATGTTTCAGCAGGTCTTTCTTTTTTCCATTTTTGAGATCCTCTTTTATTCCTTAAGCACATCAGGGCTTTGGCTTTGTTACTATGTTTAATGGCCCATCTATATTCAAAACCGTCTCAGAATACCTATTGTGTAATAGCTATTTTCTACAAAGTTTTCAGTAGGTTCTTTCCATTTTTATTTCTATTTTCCTGCACCTAAAGCACTGATAAAAAGACATAGAAGCTAAAAACATCCTACTCATCCAATGTCTATTCCACCATTTAACTAGAGATTAATCCCTTCTTAGAGGGAAGAATATAGGCTTCTGTGGAAACTATGGAGGATTGTCTTAAACTGATCATGATAGTGAGTTTAAATAGGCTTCCAGACTTCATCTTGAACAGCAGAGACACATTCTTTTTCTGATTTTGCAACATTTTGTACACTGGGAAACCTTCAGTGGAGTGATCAGAGCAAACTGTTAAAGCTTGAATGGCCAGAGTCCTACTCACTCCTCCTGCATAAGTATTTGTGCAGCCATGCAGTGAACTCAATCGTGGAATTAGGTGACAGGAAGAAATGCATAAAATAGTTATTTTTGATCTGCACAAGTTCCTTATTTAGCTAACCTTTCAGTCACACACACAGCTGTGCTGGAACAAGTGTGTGGGTGCAAGTCGTGTATGATGGAGAGCGGGACTGATTCTTCTGACAGAAGGATTGGCTTACATCAGCTTAAAGTATTAACTGAACAGCAATTTAAGTGAATGAACTGATTCAGCCCTTTTTGGAAGAGTTTTTAGCTGAATTACAGATAAGTATTTGATATAAAATAATTGCGTGCATTGAGCAGGAATATTGAAGGAATAATCATTGTAAAATGAATTGATAGAGCACATATTCCTTATGCAAACACTTCTTGAGTCAGGGCTGAAGATATTTCCTTTTAAAGATTTAGTGATGTTTCCTAAGTGTCATTCAGATGGGTTGTTACAGCTCTTGAGAATAGATTGTCTGAATTTCCACTGAGAGATTTCTGTTGCTTATGGAAGAAGTTTAAAATTTACTGACTCTAAATTGTTCCTCTCCTAATTGCCTTAATTCTAATAATGTGTTGCCAGACACATTCAATGTTTCACCACTCCACTGAAATATCCCCAAAATACTGTATTTCCCAGCACTTATTCTCTTAATCACTTATTCACTTATTCCAACAATAGCTGGAATCAAATATCAGCATTAAAATCAACCAAGCTTTTACACAGAACATTGTCCACTGAATACGGAAACATAAAAGCCAACCCTTTTTCCTTCTTTCGAGTTCAGCTGCTTAACCTCTTACTCAGTGCTCTTACATATTTCTTTTCTATTCTTCTTTTAACTAGACAAACAACAGGCAAGTAAATGATGGACCTCTATACTTTTGCCAGAATAACTCCACTAATAAATGCCAAATAAGAATACATGCAGAGCCTGTAAGAAGGGAAAAGAAAAAATTATCTTTCAGTAGCTGTAGGGCCACCATAAATATCCACAGATTTAACTGCGTTTGTATATGAATCACAGTCAAATTCAGCTTAGCTTCTCTTAGCTGTATTAAGTCTGTAAGACTTATAAGAATAAGGAGTAGAGGACTGGTTCTGTGGACAAGCTCAAAGTTCGTTTTACTACTCAAAGAGGATATCTAATTAGAATTTTAATCTAGTTTTACTTACATTCTTTGATTGCTTACATTTAGTTCATTCTTTTGTCTGTTCCTGACCTTTTCAGTGTGGAAGTATGTCTTAGTGAATGTAACAAGTTATGTACATTTCCTAATGTGCAATTTTCTATAAATGCTTGATGATTAATTGCTCAACACACATTTAAGATTCTAAACTGCCTCCCAGTGGTCAAGGAAAAAAATGAATTTTAAGAACTGCAAACAAATCCTTGTAATAGTCTGTTTATATCTCCCTAACAAACAGCTATTTCATAACAGCAGAGTAACTTTTAGGGTAAAGATGGACTTTAGCTAAGGATGTAAATTACTCCTGTGCAGAAATTTCAATTATCTTAAAATTCATATTTTTAAAACTTGGTCTATTTAAAGCCAATACAACATCAAGATTCATGTGGTTCTATCATTCACAGATTCTGTCTGTATGGTTCATTAACTTAACCTCAGCAAGTACAATGATATAATTTTCATGGCTGCATATTCTTCTTTTGTTTTTTTATACACCTATACCTTGCTGTATAATTTCTAAACACTTTTCCCATATCCTAACTTGCTAGCTTGTTTGAGAATTTTTTTAATTATTTGCAATCTTTCTATTCATTTGTAAACAGCTTCTTTCAAGTAACATTTTTAGGCCATTAGCTATACACTCATAAATGCTGGAGTTTAATTTGCAGACCCAATTCACAAAAATAATCCTTACTTGAGAAGCTTCAGACTTGTAAAGGATCTGTTCTGGGAATCACCTGCCAGTGATCTCATATGTGGTTATGTCTCTTCCTTGTGATACTGAAAGATATTCAGTGCAGCTACAGGAGAAAGAGGTTATAGATTTCACTCACAAGTTCAACTGTTCAGGTGCATTCGCTGATTACCATACATTACACAAGCAAAATTTAGCCAAAGGAATGTGGACAGGGATGTATAGGACCAGACACTCAAACGGTAAATGCCTGCACGTTGCAGCATTTCTTGTCGCCTACTAAACAGAAAAGTAAGTGAAATACAATGTAAAGAAAAACATAAAGTTGAATGGGAATGTGCTTCCAAGAAATTTTATCAGTAAAGTAACCTCTCTGAGACACTGGGTGATGTTTTCATCTGTTAAATCATGGACAGACCTATTAAACTAAATAGATACCAGGCTGTTTATTCATTTTTTGCAATATTTTATTTTTAAAACATCAACGGCACACGATCCTCAGAAAGTGAAAAATCCAAGACAAAATCTGGCTCAAAGCCAGGCTGGAGAATGACAAGGAAAGAATAGCGAGAGATCTATAAACTAAGGCTAAACTTTTTCCAAACGAGGCTGTACAGCTGTGAGTATAACTACACATCCCACTCGGATCCTTTCTACATGTGTTTTGAGCAGAATTCTTACTGAAAAACAATTTTCTTTTTCTTGACTACTGCAAACCAACATGATACACAGCCTCCAGTATCTAAATACTCTAGGGAACAGTTAGAACAATTCACTGACTGCTAGTTCTGAGTAACAGTTTTAATTGTTTTCAAATACTGTAGTTGGGATTTTATTCAACTTCTGAGTTATGTTTGTGGACATGGGGGAATGGAACAGTTGCATAAATACTAAGCACATGTTTTTCACCACAGCTCTACTTGAGCCCTAATTTATTATTATGAAACTCCCACATCAGGAACCGAACCAAAAAAAGTTTGTTTTGTAGGAAGATAACAAACCCCTGTTTCTTCTATCCCTTTATTAGACATATATATTTAAAACATTGTAACTGGTCCATGTGAAGTGCAGCTTTCTTTACTAAAGAAAGTAAAGAAAACTGAAACACCTGTCTTTTATCACAACAAGGGCAGACACAGCCTTCTGCAGTTATAATGAGGAGAGGAACTTCAAGATGAAACTTGGGTGATTTTCCTTCTCATAAGACCAGCAGATGAAGACATGGCTTTGGGTCTTTTTTCAGACAAAAGCAGAACCTGGGCTGGAGCAGGCTCTTGGCAGTGCCATCATACCTACTGTCCCTCACTGCTCCCTGATGGCTCTCAATTGCCACACCACCCACCTGCAGCTTTCTGCAAACCCTTCTGCCTTTTGGGTTTTGGCATGAGAGGTATCCAGCGATAGAAAAAAGGTTCCTGAGAGTAAAGCGCTTTCTGAAGGAGCTTCCACTGCTTGGTAGTGGGTTTAAACACAGGAACTTGAACTGAGACAATACCATTCCCATCACCAGGAGGTCATGTTGATCTGTGAAGAAATTAGTCTCCGAGTTTCTTCAGATGTGAGTGACTGCGGAGGTGAAATAATGGGACAACACAGAGAGATCAGTATGATCTTGTGAAGCCATTTATTGAACTGCATCAAGCTTTCTTATACTTTCTCGAAGCAAAGCATGCGTTGTTCACTAGTCCTAAAGCTCCCCTAATTGGATACATTGTATATATCATGCGAATAATTGCTATGTGTTTTGCACAACATATTCTGTCACGTCTCTCATGTCTTGTGGTCAGCATGTTCCTATCTCACATCCTAGAGTTGTTGACTATTTTCTTACTCTTGCTTACTGTTTCTTTGCAGTCTTGGCAAAGTCAGTGTGTTCTTCCTTAACTCTTGCAGCGTTCTTCCTCAATTCCATTAAATGTTAGGTTGTGCAACTCCCAATGCCCGTTCTCTTGCAAAAACTCCTCAACAAGTGACTTACTGGACCTGTGATTAAACAGAAAAGGACAAAATACACTAGCTGACACCTTGGATGACAAGGAGAGTCACACATTACAAACTCATACTCTAGCATACACAAAGAGAGTCTTTAGGTCAACTGCTCTGCCCTGAATTACAAAAACAGTGTATGGGACAAACAACTGCAGGCCTATTGTCTTGAGTTTTTCCCAGCCTCCCTCACTCAGTCCTTTAATGCTGGAAATGATGACCCTCCCCTAAGAGGCAGTAGAGGAGACCGGGCTGTGTTTGAGTTACATGACCTGACATGTGTCTGTGCTTCCAGATGACAGGAGACAGGATTGTTCCAATTCTCTAACCACAGCTATCTTGTCATGTTGTTTTGGCCTCTACTTCTGAGGATGAGGAAGGGCTCTTTCTTTGGCAAGGCTGAAGGTACCTATGGGGTGGAGTGGAGCAGGGCAGAAGAGGAACTGTCTGTACAGTTATTGCTCCTTTATAGTATGTGCCCTGGAACACTGGGCAGCACTAGCAGAAAAATAAAAAGATCGCAATCTTCTCAGCTCCTGGTAAATCCATTGTCAGTCCTGGTAATTACCCTGAGGTAAACATTCTCTGTCTTGCAGAAGCATCACATGAGAAAAGACTGCTCCCTGCAAATCTGAAATTGAATTATCCATTTCATTGTGTTTCTTTGCAGAGGGCACGCTCAAAATTACAACTTTGCCACTTAACTGTGTAGATTAATTTTCTGAAGTTCCGTCTCTGTGTATTTTTGTGGTTTTTTGTTTGGATTTGTTGCAGTACAGGGGGCACTCTTTATGCAGTTCAGTTTACCAGAGCAGTAGCTCTCTAGAACTCGTAAAGCTTGGATGGAGGATGACTAGGTAGAGTTATAAGTCATTCTTCATGTTAATTGCTCTATCTGAATGCTTCATCTAAGGCTTTATGACCAGTTTCCCTGCAGGAGGAGATTCTCCATGCTGAGGAGAAGCTAGAAGAAGACCAGCAAAGTGTTCCAGCAGCATGTTCAGCAGCTGCTTTCTATTATGCAAGAGTTTAAAGGAATGTGAACAGTCTGCCGAAATCCTCCTCATGTGACCGAGATCACAGCAACAACCCAGAGCCAAATGAACAACTGAGCTCTTATGTGCTAGTACAAAGACCCAGCTAGAAGAGCATGGTGGAAGTCTAGTTTCAAATGCAATGAATAGGATTTTAATCTCAGCAGGTTTCTCAGCTGGCTTCCTTTCAGCTATGGAACAATATTTTAATTAAATTTCCACCTCACCATCTTTAGCGCATTTTCCCTTTTTACACAATATTTTTCATCAGATCCTTGAAAATTCATCTCTTTTCCCTCTGTGATCTTTAAAAAGCAGAAAGAAAAAAAAATGCCTATCTGCCTTAGGAAATTTGTGACTGTTCATTGTTACTTGTATGTTAGTGTTATGATTTTGTGTTGTAGGGTTGGGATAAGAATGGGTCTCATATACAACAAAACAGATGGGTATTTGAGCTGAATCATCATAAAAATAAAAATCACAGCCATTGCCTGCAATGCAGGGATTTTGGAAAGGCTGACATAATTATAGTTTCATATAGAAGGGTTCAAATATAAACCACGTTGCAATATTTTGGTAACAGGTGAATAATTTCTGTTTCTTTTTCTGTGGAAAAGAAGTTGTCTCCCATTTCAGGGCCTCTTAGTTTTTCGCACTCAAATTGATAAGGACAGGCATTTCAGTCATCTGTTTCTCTGCATTAAGCTATGTCTCCCTTTTGGATATAAATAGGTTCCTTTACACCATCAGGTGTCAAGCCTAATCACTACTATTTTAAATCTGGCCTTGAAAAGTAACGGTGTCTGGTGTACCCCTATTAACTGAAAATATATTTTAGTAGACAATTTTCAATGTTTGTAATGGGGGAGTTATTTATCATGCTATGTGTTTGATATCTGTGGTAAAGGGGAAAGTCTTGTTTATGAATAAAACATTTTGATTTTTCTTTTAATTTTTTAATATGTGTGGTTTATGCTAGTATTTATTTGCACATATATATATATTATGTAACAGAATATAATATAATTTTATACTTCACCATAGTAGATATGCAAAAATAGAACAAAAGTCTTCTGTATTGGAGATACTACAAATTTAAACTATACCTAACAGTCTGAGGATCACAAGGACTTAAGGGGACTATATCTGTCCCTCTTCTACAAAGTGCATAATTGCAACGTAACAGCCCCACTTTGAGATTTAAAAGCTTGTTTCTGATACCCCCACCATCTGGTCAGTAGGAACAATGAACAAAAATGGTAAACAGTATCCTTAAAAATGACAGATAAAGTGCTTACAAATTCTTGAAGCAAAAGGCACCATTTTCAAGCAATATGTTCACAAAGTTCTTTACATTTTGCAATTTGTTGCAACCAAAATGACACTTTTCTCTAAGCCAGGGAAAAACTCCACTTCGGTTGCAAGCAGAAAGGAGTTCCTGAACTTTTCAAGCAATGGATGTGAGCACAGATAGCAAGGAGCTTTCCTGGGCAATGATAGAACAGAGTAAACTGGAAACAGGAAGATCAAATCTCCAAAAGTGTCTTTTGCTGCTGGCTGCCTGCCTCTGGAATTCAGATTTTATCTGTCCTCAAACTGTGCTGTGTTCAACAAGGCAGAAACAAAACACAAAAGAGGAGAGGACTACAGTTCAAAGAAATCAAATAATAGGTATTTAAATTAAGATTGTAAATGCTATCTTGCTGCAGAAAGAGTTAATAATTTAGGAAAAGGATCATACCTTACTCTGAGATGGTAAAACAAATTCAAATCTCTTGTCAGCAACTGATTACAAAATAGTAAAATGTAATCCTAACAGTATAGTAACTAACCAGCTATTTAGAGAACTGCTTACCTTTTAAAACAAATTGCTCTTTAAAAACAGTGCAAATGGTTAGATAAGACTGTATTAAATCTTATTACAGGGTTGTTTTTTTCTAACAAACATTAATTTTTAACAAAATATCACTTTGTGTGTGTAAAAGTGTATTAATTTTTGGATCGTGCAGGCCAGAAGGCTGCTCTCCCAAGTATGAGTCAGACCACAGCAATTTTAAAAGTTCTTGCAGCTTCAAATAGGAAAAGTTTCAGATGACTCTGATTTTCAGACACTTGTTTATGCCACATATAAAGGTCAATTTAAAGTTTAACTACCCTTTGTAAAGTGACTTTTTAAAAATTATTATTATTTTTTCCTCAGACACAGTACAATGATAGGTGAAAACTGAAGTCTAGCTGATATGTAGGGCTCCTCCTAAACCTGGCCTGGTGACCAGTAGGTTTTCCTTCAGGTCTGTATGGTCACATTGATCATTTCTTCTTCCTTGTTTTGTGGGTTTGGTCAGCCTGATGATTCAGAAATTAACAAACACGCACCCATGCTTCACCTCCTTTCTCACTGTGACAAGTTTTTTGTAAGCTTCCTGCCTCCAGCCATACAACAGGATTTTAAGCATCTGTTCATCACTACGAAAAAGTGATGTTTTACATCAGAAAAATGAACTAGGAAGAGGAGGGGGGAATTTGGTATTTTGAATCTTGTAGCTAAGGGTGTTCTTACTATCACTTAAATTAGCAGTATGTCTCAGTAGTTGGATTTAACCTCAATTAGCTACAGTAAGGCAGGTACAATAGCATCTTTTTACTAGAATTGTGTGTTGCTATAGTTGCTTTCAAGGTAGTACAAGCTTTTAAAAATTAATTTGCAGGAACAAACTATTTTCTTCTCAGCAAATAAGTGCATTCATAGTTAGGCTACTTCTGTTTTTTATAGAAAATTTGTATTTTCAATTTGCCTAACCTGTATTGTAGTTGGCTTCTTATCATGATGGAAAATCTGTGGTTCCACTGGTGCTAGTGAGAATAACAGAATAAGGCTATGTGAGACATTGTGATAGGCTGACTTTGACTGCCAGCCTCCCACCCAGCTCCCTCCCCCTCCCCCTATTCAACAGGACAGGTGAACAAAATACCAAGAAAAAGACTGTGCTTTCGGGTAAGGACACGGAGATCAGCCACCAATTACCAGCATGGCCAAAACTGAATCAACTTGGGGAAAATTGATTTAATTATTGCCAATTAAGAGTAGAAAGAAATAAAAACAAAACTTAAACCACTTCCCCCCACCTCCCTTTTCTTTTGGGGCTCATCTTCATTCCTTCATTCCTGACTCCTCTGCTGCTAAACACACACACACAAGAGTCATGTAGAGAATGGGGAGCAGAGGCTGTGGTCTGCTCATTATGCTTTGTCTCTGCCGCTTCTTCCTCATCATGCTCTTTTCTTGCTACACCAAGGCCTCCCTTCCATGGGGTACAGTCCTTCACAAACTTCTCCAAGGCGGGTCAAAAACTGGTGAAAGGGATATTCCACACCATAGAACATCATGCCCGGTACATAAGCTGGGGGGAGTTGGCTGGAGGTGCAGATTGCTTCTGGGGCACAGTCTGGGCATAATTAAATTTTATTTTATTTCTGTTATTAAATGGTTGTTATCTGAACCCATGAGTTTTAGTGTTTTCTTCTTCTCATTTTCCCGTCCATGCCACAGAGAGTGGTGCAGGGAAGGGGGAAGTGAGGAAGCACCTGCATACTACTGGTTTCTGGCAAGGTTAAACCCTGACAGTTGTCCCCCAGGGTCTGCAGCACAAATATCTACTCCAGCATGCTCCTCAGCGAGTGCAGGGGGAGAACCTGCACCACCACAGTTCTCCATGGGCTTTAGGGGGAATAACCTGCACCACCACCATCTTCACCACGGGCTGCAGCGCCTGGAGTGCCTCCTGCCCTCCTTCTTCACTGACCTTGATGGCTGCAGAGTCTCATGTTTTCCTTACTCTTCTCACAGCTGCTCTGTACCATTTTTAACTCTGTAATAAAAATGTTATCACTGAGGTGCCTTGAGTTTTGTCAACTGGGCAGCTTTGGGCAGCTGTGGGTCTGCTTTGGAGCCAGCTGGTGCTTGTCCTGTCCAACACTGGGGCAGCTCCTGCTCTTCAGGATGACTCCTGCAGTCTGCCTGCTGCCAACACCTTGCCACGTAAACCCAATACTGATCAGCTATTCTGGCTTTAGCCGCTGAAATCACCATGTGCCATCAAAGTCACTCAAGGAAAGTTCATGAAAATTATCAGAATAGCTAAGGGCTTTAACTTTGTACATAAAAAGTACTAGCCTATTTCTTAATTTCTCTGATAATAATGCATATCCTTGAAATAGCAATCATCAGTGAGATGTTAATGACTTCTCAAGGCAAAAATAATAAAAATCAACATGAATGCATAGCAAGGGAGTTGATCTGATTTTTAAAATCAATATGTTTTACCCAAATGGTTGTATACAGTCTACCAGCTTTCCTTTATATTTTATTTCTTGCCTAGGCTGTACAGAGATCAATACATAGGCCTGTTTTATACTTCAAAACAAAACTATACTAAACTGACACTGACTAACAAGACACATTGCCAATGGCTAGCTTTTATTTGCTCTCCATCAATACCATTGCATTTTCAAAATCAGTTATTAATAATTTTTGTCTGAAATTAGCTGTAAATGAGGAGTTGATGCCATGCTGGTAGCACTGATGGCTATAGTTCTCCACCGTGTTAGGAACTAATGTCCAGCTGCTCTGGAATGAAAGCCCTTCAGTGAAGAGGAGAGAAGCTGAAATCAGAAGGGGACGTGTTTCATCCTTATTTCAATGCCTTTGGTGGTGTTGTGCTTCTTGATCCCTCCAGAGCAATAATAAAAAGGTGGGGAATCTCATCTTCACCCAGGATTATTTATCTGTTTTCAGGGTCTGGGTCTCACCAGCCATTTTTCTCTTTATTCTATGATTTTTTTCTGTTTTCCCAGTGTTTGGTGTTCATGACGCTCATCTTCCAGGTTTTCTACCTGAACTACTGTTCAGGTGTATTCCTGCACCTCAGCAGTGCAAATCTATCACAAGTGTCTTTGTAGCTTAGTATTATTTATGTATTGATGCTTCATAGCATTACAAGATGCTTACAGGTCGGTACCAGTTATGTCATTAGCAGTATTACAGTGTTAGAAAATGCCTACATATTGCTATAAATTACCCTATTTTGATATATTTATGTCTAGGTTCAAGGCATGCAAATACTAATTACATTCTTTTTAGTGTAATTCTGCTTTATGGGAACCAACAGCCTTCCGCTTTTGCTGCAATTTATTTCATATTAAAGATTCAGCTTCTTTGCACTCAAAAATCAGCAAAGGCAAAAGAACTCTGTTTGCTGATTTCCACATGAATCTAACTCACAAAGATAATGAACCCTTGAACATACTAGTTCACCAGAGAAATGCCATCAAGCACTTGCACTCTAACTGATAGTTGAGGATCTTTAACCACAACAGCATCATTTTGTTGTGTTGAAGCCTTTGCTCATGCCTCAAGGCCATCCAAGGCTGTAGCATTCGATTTACTGACAGTTGCTATCATGCAGTGTAAAGGAATGTAAACAGCAAACCCAAGCGGTACAATACAGGACAGTGTTTCTATCTACATTGCTTTCTCGAGCAACTATTTTTCAATTCCCTTTATTTTTAAATATGATTTGTATTCACTTCAGTTCCCACTATGCATGTTTATTTTAACAGCACCTTTACTACTCTCTTTGATTATCAGGCCATTTTAAACTGAAGTATTTTACTAAAAGTAGTTTCATACAGTCTATCAGTTATGTGATATTCCTTCAGCTTTCAGATTTCCTTTAAATTTCCTTTAGGCTGTTAGGATGTACAGGAGAGAAATTAGCTTCAGAGTTTCCACTATAAGAATTTACTTGCTTTAAAATATGAATCTTATTCCTTTATCTATTTATTTAATTGTATATTCCCACAACCAGCATCTTGTCTTCAAACTGGATGTTCTTGGCAATTGCTTTGTTGTACATTTCATAGTAGGCAGAGCATGTAATTTTGTACATCTGTTTATCAACTGTATGTGATATACAGCCTTCCAAAACAGCTGCATTTTTTACTGAGAGCAGACAGCCTCTCCTACTAAAGCATTAAGCATTATCACAGAAAATGCTGAGTTGGAAGGGACCCATGGGCTCATCGAGTCCACCTCCTGGCCCTGCACAGGACAACCCCAAGAGACACACTGTCACCAAAACTGCGAGAAAAACAGAAACTCTCCAGCCGTATCTTTACAGTGTTAAATAATTTAGGCATTACTTTATTCTGGACAGGATGTTATTCTGTCCAGGATGTGCAATAGAAATTATTTTATCCACACATGCCTGGGTTGCACAGAAAATCATTCCATTTCACAAGGGTCTTTACCTGATTTTTCACATATTTATACATATAAAACTCAAATAAATTATCATTCATTCTTTCCAAATTACACAATTCTTAGTATTTGATCTTCTATTGGTTAGTGATCCCTTCCCCTTCAATACTAATTTGGTCCTCATTCTTTGATTCTCTTATCAATCTTTTCCCAGAAGGTGACTGCTCCAGGGGGTAATGTTCACTAATGTTCGCTTATCTCCTATGTATCCTCCGGCTACTCCCAATCTGTTGATATTAAGATCGGCAGACCTCGTCCAGGCTTGGTGAATAGAGTCTTTTGAAGAGAAACTTCAATGCCCCTTTCCCTGGGCAAAGGCGAACAAACCCCTGACTAAAGTTACATCAAAAATGTTAAAAGTTGTATCATTTCCAACAACACCATGTGTCTGACAGCATTGTTCAAGCACTTCTTGAACTCTGTCAGCCTGGTGCTGTGACCGCTTCCCTGGAGAGGCCATTATGGTTGACATCTAACATCATAAACTGCAAGAAAACTAGGCAAGTCCATAATACATGAGGTGAACAAATGGCCGGCAGGTCAAATTCACGGAGTTTTAGTATATGGGGTTACACCAGGCTGGTGGTCAGTCACCAGAAGAGTTCTGCAGGGCTCAGTTTTAGGGTCAGTGCTTTTCGATATTTTTATAAATAGTTTGGATGCAGAAGGTAAATGTACATAAGCAACGTTTGCCAGTGATACTAAATTAGGAGGAGCCATAGACCTCCTCCAGGGCTGTACAGAGAGATCTGGAGAGCTGGGCAATCACTAACCATTTGAAATTTAACAGAATCTAGTGCCAGATTCTCCCCCTGTATAAGCAGGAGAATCCTGCTTATACATACAAATTGGGGGATGAGAGGCGGGAGAGCAGCCCTGCAGAAAGAGATGAGAGGTGGGGGGTATTGGGCTGACAGCAAACTGAATCTGAGTCAGCAGTGCCCTGGCAGCCAGGAGGGCCAAGCGTGTCCTGGGGTGCATCAGAACAGCATCACCAGCCGGGCAAGGGAGGGGATTGTCCTGCTATGCTCTGCACTGGGGCGGCCTCACCTCAAGTGCTGCGGGCAGTTTTGGGGGCCACAATATGAGAAGGACATAAAGCTGTTAGGGAGTCCAGAGGAGGGTTACCAAGGTGGTGGAAGATCTCAACGGCAAGACTTACAAGGAGCAGCTGAGGTCACTTGGTTTGATTGGCCCGGAGAAGGCTGAGGGGTGATCCCATTGCAGCCTACAGCTTCCTTAAGGAGGGCAATGGAGGGGATGTGCTGAAGTGAGAAACTAAGCCCACTTTTCTTTGGAATTTGAAAAATTTGATAAGGGACAGCAGGGGACAAAGGCGATAAAGCAAAAGTAACAGCACTAGGTGCATAGCCATAACCAGAGGCATACCTGCTAACAATGGCAACACTTATAGCCTTTCTCTTGCATCAAATACATATTCATGAATGATTATACATACTCAAACATTTCCCTGAACTAGTTTGCATATTCCAGGAACTTTTTAGCATGGCCCCTCCTCTGATCCACCTTTTTAGAGCATGAGCATTCATCTTGGTTGTGTTCTTGAGGATTGTGTGTCACACCCACAATGGCCCCCAGTCCTGTGGTTTCAGTAGGTGACAGTTGCTGATAGTCAAAGTGTCAGTAGCAGGGGTCCCTGTCACATCTGTTCTTCCAATGTTATCCAACCAAGCAGGAGGTTTAGTTATTTCAGTTATTGCAAGTCAACAACAAATACTCTTAAATTACATGAGCTATTTCACAATTATGTCTGAGTTATATCAATTATTGCAAGTTAGCCACAAAAATAAAAGCATCAGCTATTATTTCACAGCTGTGTTTGCATAACTTTTGCAAAAGTCAACATCATAGTATAATGCACAGCACATAGCATCCACTTTGATATCTGCAAAAGCCAACACTATAATATGTGTTTATCACACTGATGTCCCCTCTTTTGAGACCAGCAGTAGAACTCAAGGAAATGGAACAAAGTAGCATATATGATATAGTGTTGGGGAGTCCTGCAGGGAGCAAGGAGTTGGACTTAATGAGTTTTACGGGTCCATTCTAAATTGAGATTTTCTATTATTCTAGAGTTCTATAAGCTTCTCACAGATTGTTCAAATTTAAACCCTGGAAGACTTCTTTCTAAACTCAATGTCAGTTTTGAAAAACAAGGATGTGACTTGACTCTTACAAGTTTAAGCCCCCTTAAATTTGGTCCCATGTTTAGCCCCCTTAAACTTGGTCTCATGTTTATCACTGTTGCAACCAGCACTGTTTCAGAAAAGACACTAGTCTGATAAACCACACTGCCACATTTAAACATGTTTCTGTGTTTCTACCTACACACCAAGAGCTTCTTACAAAGTCAAGGAAAGCTGCTCCAGATGATAACAGCCACAAAAAAGGCAAATGATAAATCTTGAACTGAGAGGTGAAAGCAGCATTAATTTTATCAAGTAATCTCTTGTTTCTCAGCCAAAGATCTATTGTTTCTCAAAAAACTCTTCAAGACTAAGAAACACGTTTGAACACAATTGAATAATTGTCATTTCACAACATTCAAATACTATGCATCAACTCATTTCTCTTGTGAGTTTTGTCCCCACATCAAGTCTGAGGGTTACGGCAAGCGCTGGCTGATTGCTTTTTTCAGAACATTTCTCGAAGAAATGAGATTTTTTTCAGCTGAAATAATTTTTTTCCATAGGATAAAAAAAGACCATCTGAGGTGATTTTTTTATGATTGTCTATGGGAGCTACTTATCAACTAGTCTGTATGTTTTTTTACATGCTCATCTATCTAGCTTGTTACCCCAACCAGCTTTTGGACCTTTCAGCTTATTCAGGTTAAATTATTATTTAAATTCAAAAGACTAAATTTTTAAAAATTTTGTGAAAGCAATGGTTGAAAACAGCACAAGTAGCAGAAAAATTTTACTAGTACTCCTTGGCCAAGATAAGATTCCAGACTCCACCGTGATAAAGAAAAAGAATCTCAATGACCCAGCTTTCCTCCTGTTCCGACAATGAGAGAAACTTGAATCAGTGCTCCTGATTATTTGCATGTGCAAATAAAAGCTACACATCCATTCATCAGATGCAATTCTTCTAAGCAGGAAAAAAAAGCTGCTTTTTTGTTTTGTTTTGGGGGGTTTTTGTTTTGTTTTTGCTTTTTTATTTAAGCTGATTTTCATTTTTGGAAGAATCACACTTCTTCCTTTTTTTAAAATAAAAATATTGAAGCATAGGATGTAAAATATTATGGGGTTTGTTTCTAATGTTTTTATTAAAGAAAATATTTTTAAAGAATTTTTATTTCTACTTTCAGATCTGTACTTGGAGATCTTATTTCTGTATTCCTTATCAATAGTGAGACCTTTAATGAGCTTATGATTCTGGCAGTTAACAAGGGGCCTTAATACAGTCAACATAAAGATTAATTTAGTTCTCACAAGATTAATTAAGCTGATTTGAAGGAGGAGAAAATTTTGTTTTGTTCAACTTAGATTGCTAAAATGAGGCTAATAATTTAAATAAGGATTCTCCTCACTCTTTAATTAATTTATTTTCTTATGAAAGGAAAAAAAATTTAAAAATTACAGAAGAGGGCAAAATGAAGTCCAGAACTACAGTCTCTTTGACAAATAGTGAAGAGTTTAAGTTATGGACATATATAAAATCAATATAGAGAAGTACTACCAGTTATGTGTCATGAGTTTATGCGGTAATTTTGTTTCTGTCACATCATTCTAAGTTCCATTCCTCCTAGTTCAACAACCTACTGATTCATTCTTTCTCTCTCTCTCTTTTTTTTTTTTTTTTTTTCCATGGATCAAACATTTTGGTTAAAATAAAAGCACAAAGAGAAAACAACATATGGAGAACATGTCTTGGTTTGAAAGACATGTCTGCCAAGGAAGGCAGGAACAACCCTTAGAATGGAGACTATGAGCCCCCTTCCCTCTGAATTATTATAACTTCGAAATCAAGGGACTTTCAGGCCAAAGATATGGGTAAAGGAATAACAGATCTTTACTAGCATTTATAACAAGGCAATAATGCAGAAACAACAGTTTAAACTGACCAAGTCAGAATACAACCTGCCACCTTGTTTGCTAGGGTGGTGGTAGCAGTCCAGTTAAAAGGTGGCTGCAGTCCTGTTGGAGTGATGGATGTGGTCTGGTTGAAATGGTGCAGAAAGGTCTCTGGAGGTTCAGTAGTGACTCTTGAGCTCTGCTCTGGGAATCCAGTGGAAGTTGTAGTCCAGTGTTCCAGTGTCTCATCTTATATGCAGGTAGGAATATTCAGTTCCTCTTCTCTAGGCAGGGCATCTCACAGTGGGATGATGTAATCTTATGAGTCATTCCCAAAGACCTCAAGTGCCCATTAGCAGAGACAGCCCCCCAGATGGTGTTATCAGGGCTGAGTTACGCCCGAAGATAAAGACCACTGCCTCACCTATTTTTAACAGCTTATGAAGATGGTAATAGAATACATATTTTTGGTTACACCTTCCACATAACCTAAGACAGAAAAAAAGGGGAGAACAAAACAAAAGCAAAGTATAGCATGGAAAAGGGAGAGATAGAGCAAAGGTTTCTACAGATGAAACCACAAGATTCAAATTTGGATGGCATGCCTGTCCCCTAGAAGGAATTTACCACCTTCGCTGTTAAGTCAGTGAAATAAACTCCAATCTTTTGTCCCTAACACTGATAGAATCTTTCAATATATTCCTTTTGCTACAAATATTGCTTGAAACAACTACATTTTAAACACTTTAAATACTTTAACAACTGAAATCTTCCAAAATTGTTGAGAACCTCTCAAAGCACAATTCTAGGAAGTGATTTTTATAAAGTTATTGATTGTTAGAGTAATCCTTCTGCCTATGTCTAGTCAAATAGGCTCAACTGTTCTGATTTCAAGTTGATCCTCCAAGCCATGCCACTGCTCCTCACTATGCCACCGTTCTTTGCTAAATGCTCCTCTTTACCTTGTCCTGTCTTTTGTACTTTTCTCAGACTCCTGTGAACTGTGTAGACCCACAAATCACTCAGAATGTCAGGATGTGGAAAAAAAATAAGAGAAATAAACGGGGGAGTGGGAAGGGGAAGTTTCTGGGGAAGTTGGAAGTTGATTTGCCACTTTTTTAATTTGAGCAAAAAGACTGCAAAGTAAAAAAACCCACCAAACAATATCTGCATTTGCATCTTTGTATTTGTGTAAAGTTATGGTTTAAGCTGAAACTTAAACCATAAGTTTAAGAAAGAAGTCTCAACTGGAGTAAGTCTCCCATCCCAAAAAACCCAAATCTGTTTCAGAACTAGAAATATGTAGATACCAAGTTTCACTGGTCATAGAATCAGATGAAACATAACCTTGAGAAAAAAAATCTTACAGACTGATCAGATCAGTCAGTAAGTTTAATAAGCTTTGGAAGAACAATTTCTCATATTCAGGGAAAGATATTTTAGTCAGTATTTGCAAATAAATAGTTTTATGTCAAAGATACCTTACTGTGTCTTCAGTCTCTGATACAATTTTCCCCAAGACTAGTGAAGACTTGAATATCGGACCAGCCACTTCAATCAGAATGGATCAGAGTGGTTAGGATTACTGTATATTTTCATTTTCTAAGCAAGTACCATTTTCTACTTCTTCTATTACCCTGACCTGCTTTGAAATGGATCATATTCTATGTATTTTCTCTCAAAACTTCAAGGCAAATATTTAGTCATCTTAAAACTTTAGGCATGTAGCAGTTTCCAAATTCTGCCACCTAGTATACTGCAATGTATTTGGAAAAACTTTTGATAAAGTTAGTTACTACAGGTTTGCCCTTGCTTTAGGTCTACAGTCCCAGACTGATGACAATGATGGGCCTGATAAATCTCCCACTGGCTATGGTGGTGCAGGATCTGGTACTAGCTGAAGATGTTTGATTGCTTTAATTCTGTGAACTTAGTCTGATATTTTATTTGTCATGTATAGTTTTGAAACTCTTTAATCCTTGAACTGTATGACAAACTGCTATAATACTCATATATTACTTATGTATCAGTAGTTGTCAGCTGTATTTAGTTCTTTTTACTACTGTACACACTGATCCTTACAGTCACATTTCATCCAGTAATTAGAAGAGAAGGAATGTGTGTGAATTTGCACAGGTGCATACACTGCTATCACTTTTCAGATCACAGTCATGATATCCATTTGTTTCACAGAAATAGCAGGAGACCCTTCCCTGGCTTGGAGTGTGACTAATCAGGGAAGAATTCTCAGGAATTAAGTGGGATTAAGTTGGCCTGTCATCTGTCCCCGTCCCCCTTGTGAGGAGCCATTTGAGTTCTGTTTTGTCTCAATACTGGTTGTCAAAGGCATGGTGGGGGAAGGGTTGCATATATGTCACTTGCTGAACGGAAGCAACCAGAAAATGGGAGAAAGCCTTGTCTCTGGGGGACTTTGCCTGACAACACCTCACACGGGACAGGCTGTCAGCAGGAGACACTGTACCCTCCGGAGACATTCTCCAGTCTCATGGCGAAAGGTCTCCACCAATGGATTGCAGAGAAAGTTGAACTGGGCCAATGGACTCCTGCCGGGAGGCAGGCCTTGGGAGGGGCCAGGGCATATAAAAAGGAACTGCGACACAAACTCTCGGCTGGCTTGTGAGGAGGTCTCGCTTGGGGGGCGCTTTGAAGACTGTGCTGTTTTCTTTTGAGGCTTTTTGAGTGGGGGCCCACTCACTGGCTTACTCCTTGGCTCGCCGTACTCCTTCACCTGCCCCAGCCGCTGCGTGTCCTGCCTCCCTGTGTCCCTGGCTGACGATCTGCATCCAACCCTTCCTCCGTCCTGACTCTGCCGCCGCTCCCCATCATGACACTCTCCAGGGTCACCTCCTGCCCGATCGTCACTCACCACATGCCTGGCCGTGTCCGTCGTCACGGGAGCCGCGCCTGTAGAGCCACGCCTGAGGAGCTGTGCCTCTCTGACAACTGCGCGGGCTCCCCACAAACACCGCGTGCGCACCACCTCTGCTGCTGGCATCTCGACAGCAGCCCCCTGGTCCTGCTGGTGGTAACACCTGCTTCTCCTCTCTCGCTTTCCCCCCATTCTTTTTCCATTTTCTCTCCTTATTTTCTGTCTTTTCCAGCGCCCTTCAGTGGGGCCATTACTTCTTTCTTTTGTTTCTCGTTATCAATAAACGTTTCTCAGATATCAAGTCTGTCTCGCTTGACTTCACTTTGTTCCTGACCATTCTAAATGAACTCTTCACAGTTTCCCTCAGTGGAACACAGCAGCCCTGCAGAAAATGATCATGAAACAAAACATTCTCTCCCAAAGTCTTTAATTTTCCTTTTCTCGGACATTCCCATCTTAAAATAAAAATCTTCCAGATCTCCCTACTTGATCACACTTTCTCAAGAAATGTTGGTTTGGGACAGGGATTTAGTACAAAGCAGAGCTATGTAATTTGAAAACCCCAAACTGATATTTATGGACTCATGGTAATAATTTCACTGTAACCCTGTTTCCATCAAAAGCCCAATTTTCAAGACTCTGTTGGAATAAAATTTTATGTTTAGTGCCAAGATTTTCATATTTCATCTAATCTAAATGCATTTGTTGTGGGACCATGTCCAAACTAGAGAGGTCAGTGTCTTGTCCATGAAAACCTCTTCCTTGGGTCACAGTGACAGAAAGCCATCTGAGCCATGGTCAAGATGCAAGGCTCAGTATTGCCCATGAACCAACCAACCACAAAACAAACCAACTAAACAAACCTACCACTGGGGTGTACAGGAATTATGCACTATCTCTGGAATCTCAGCTTCCCTGGTGGTCTCCACTTAGTTCACTGTTCTCTTTCTGAGGCTTACAGATGTGTGCCAGAGAGGAAGAGTGCACACAGAAAATATGTAAATCCTTGATTTACATATTTTTAGCAAACATTTTTCTGCATACTCCACTGTTGCTGTGTTTTGTTTCCTGCTTTTTTTTTTTTTTGTTGGGGGTTTTTAATGTAACAAAGAGCATCAGTACATTCACTTAAAACATCAGAATTAATTAATTAATCAGCAATTAGGCTGACTCATTGAATAAAACAAGCCACTATGTTTCACTTAGCAAGTCCTGCATCTAATTTTGAAATGAGCTGTTATATCTTCCGACATGTGTTGTCTCGTATTTGTTCCAATATTTAATTATACGTCCTGTTAAAACAGCAGTTCCTGCATGAACCTTCCTGATACTGTCTGACAGCCACTGTATCTCATTGCATCTCCAAGACAAAAGTGTCACAGCTGCAGCTGAGAGAGTCAGTAGCATCCCCATGAGTTCACACTCTTCCTCCTCTCAGAAGTTTCTTTTGTTCATAGGACTGCAGCATTTCTGCAAAGGCAGTTGTTGCTGAATGGTACTGCCATGCTCTTGCTAAAGTGACTCTGTATTTCCTCATATTTGCATGACTCATTTTGAAGAGTCATTAAATTTGCACCCTGAAGACATGTAGGAAATGGGGAAATAACTGTTGTGTGGAAGTCACTTTGCCTTTGTCTAATGAGACCACTTTTCAATTAGATGTGCTCCTCAAGTCTGTTGGGTGCCTGTTCCATTATATCCACTTGTAACTTTACCTTTCAAGTTTGCAATTTTTCCTACTGTTGCTGAAATGAGACACAGCCTTTACTGCTGCTATGTGTAAAGGGGCTCTTTCACAGAGGTGTGTTGATTACTGACACTACACACTCGCTTTTCCTTACAGGATTCTCCTCCAAGTGTTTCTGTACCCAGCAAATCAGAACAGTAAATTACTTGTACAACTTTATCCGTCCCTCTCATTTCTATTCAGCCTTTCTCCAGCACCCTATTCCAGTATTTGAGCTTTATCAATGTGATAATCTCATACCTCAAAAAAATCATGTAATTTTTTGATAGTGCAAAGTGATCTCTGGGCTGCTTTCCAAGCGCTGCTGTTCCTTAACTCGTAAAAATCACAGACATTTTATAAAAGAAAGAGAAGAGAAAAATATGTAAATTGGAAATTAAAAATGAATACATTTATGTATTTATTCAAAACAATAATAAACTTTCTGAGTTAAGGATCAGGCTTCTTTAATATGCAATTTTTACTTCTCTTTAGGTTTTTCCATGTAACTAAAACATGGAACATATGAAATAATTTTCCAGCTAACAAACTGCTACTAATACTAAGACCATATAAATGTAACCAGAAGATAAAAGAAACATTTAGACAGACTTCTCCTGAGTTCGGACAATTCCTTACATATTAATGACTTATTGCACACATTTAATGTAACAATTTCTAGAATATGATAACTTTTTTAAAAAAATATTCAATTTTGTAAGAGATCTCGGCTGTGCTGTCTATGTATGCTATTCATTGATGTATGCTCCACTTGGGAAACTCAAGGCTTCCTTTTTATTTTTTCCTAGTCTTTTTTTTTTCTCAAGTCTTTTTTTGTTTGTTTCCAGGTTGTGCTTGTGTTCAGGGGAGTAAATATCCAGCCTAACAACGAAGAATCATTAATCCTGATGATCCTCTCCTGGAAGAAGTAAGGTGGTTGTCCTCCAGCTGGGAGAATTGATTTAAAAGTAAAATATCACAGAGCAACCAAGTCACCAGGCAAGCAGTGATGTGGATCAAGTCACACCAGGCAAGCAGCCAGGTGGTTCTGTATATGCCAGCGAGAATGAAGGTAGTCTGCTGATCTCAGGTGGCTCTGCACAACACATTCAGGAGGGAGCAAGAGTAAGAGCAGAGGAGTCTTCAGCTTAATGTGCCTCTCACCAGTAATCTATTTTGACTGCTCCCAATATTGTAAGTAAACAGAAATTGTCTTTGTAAAGCTCTGGAAGGCCTACTCAGGGATGAGAACTATGGTATGCTCTTGGAAAGGAAAGAGTGGAAATCATATTTAAACTAGTGGTGAATATTAAGTTGCCACCATTACTAGTTCAGCACTTGAAATGATTGGTAGAAGGTCTGAACAAAGGCAAGCTGTGATAGGAGAATGCTGTCTAGCTCTGCTGAGGGGAAAGCACACTGTATTAGGCTCACATGTTTCTAATAAGGAGAAAGCAAGGAAGTCACTTGCAACAACATATTCTTACTCTAGTATTTCTACCTGGGAGTCTGTATTCCCACCATACTGCTCAGAGAGTTGGCCAAACTGGAGCTGACACCTTCCTTTCCTGTTTTATGGGCCTCACGTATGGATACCATGGCTTCCATCTTTTTAGTCTCCCATCCTGACAAGACCATGGGTGTGGTCTCCTTTTCTTCCTAATACTTCCTAGCTCATTAGGAACTTTTGGTGTTGAAGGAAACTGGAGTTGTTCCAGGAAGCTAAATTATTTTCTTAGCCAAAGACTAAACAACATTTTTTAAGGACCACTGAATCATCGTGAATACAAATAAATCAATCTTTCTCTGAAGTCTTTATGTTGAAGGATAATGGCATACTGTCAAAACAATAGCGGATTAAAAAAAGTAAACTCTTGGATAAGGAACAGTGTATCTAGGAAGAAAATTTGTGTATTCTGCTCATGCTGTCATCATCCTGCAGCTAGTAAACTAGTATCTTTTGAGTCATGTACAGGGACCAAGACACTCTATTCACATTGAAAAAATGTCTTATAATGGGCAGATTATTTAAATGAATAACTTTCCAGGGCTTGATAGAACCATACTCAAGCACAAATAGCCATCCACTCAGAAAAAAATTACTCAGTATGATACTTCTATTCACACATGCACAGGTATTCCTTACCAATGGCATTCTTGAATAAACTGGTATCTGGATTATCAGAATTCCTGCTACATTTCTTTTCAATATTAATCCTTGTTTAATCTCCAGACTGTCACACCACACTTGAAACAAACTGTAGCTACAGAAATCCAGCAACCTGAGTTTGCATTAGTTTTCCCCCTTAAATACAGGTATAAAATAGGATAAAACTGATATAAATCTAAAGCTTCATTAAAAATTTTAAATCATGTTGATAAACAATAATAGTTGTCACTATACACTGAATGCATAGTTATATGAATTTATATGTGAGCTGAATATGTGTATGAATTTTCTTTCCCTTTTTTCTTTATATTTAATCTTATTTCCCTTTTTCTTGTATCACAGAATGCAAATAGTGAAATCCTTAACCTGTTAAAATTTTTGGCAAAACTCCCAAGTCTGACACGGAGCCAGGACTTTACTCAGTAAATCTGGTTTACTACTTTTTTCATTTTAATAGTATTACATTGCATCTTTTTTTCCTGTGTTGTTTTCATGCTATATATCTTTATAAAAGCTTGTATTTGAATTTGCATGCAGCTGTAAGTACATGTTTATAGAAAAAAAAAATCTGAATAGTATTTTGCCAGATTTAAAATAGAAGACGTGAGCTGCAGTCCTTTGTGCTCCTCTGATTGATATTCAAAAGCATCTGAAACCTCTTTTGATTTCTCACAACAATGTGTGTCTATTACTTTCAGCATATTTCATGCAAAATGTCCTCAGCATTTTCCACCTAAATCCTGTGCCTTACTTTCATTTATGAGGATGCTTCTTCTTGTTAGATCTTCTCAATTTCTCCACAATCTCAAGACATGCTTTGATCACTTCCGAGTTAGTGACAAGGTACACTCAAACTCTTCTCATTTAAAAGAATGGGCAAGGCTGTAGCTAGAGATAAAGAACAGTTATCACGAAAGCATTGATAGAGTTATTCTGCTCAACAGCATGTATATACCACATAAAAGGCAGAACAGTAGTAGGACCTGTGAAACAAATAGGAATATTTTAAGGCTCTAAGTATTTTTAAAAGGGAAAGATGTCATTAGATCAAGGAGCAGGTAATTCAGATTAGCATATGCATATATGAATCTGCATCTCCTTGTGTCTCTGATGGATTTCCAGATTTAATGACTTTATACTAAGACTAGAATAATATTTGAATGAAGGATTGATAGTTTGATCCTTATGCTGTATGTTCTTTCACAACAAATCTGGCTTCAAGTGGCAAATGTCGCTTCTCTCTCAACTTTTAACAGAAGTTGTATATTGGGGTTCTTTTCTTCTGTTTTCTGATGTTTGTGCAAAACCTTACAAGGATTCTTATTTTTATGCTAGGCTCTCCCTTTTTTTAAACAGCTACCTGTCTTTCTAGCATAGATATATAATCTGGTTTTCCTGGCGTTTGGGACCTCAGTTGTATCCATTCCTAATAAAGCCAGTTGTTTCAGATACGTAAAGTAAAACTTGCTGGAAAAGCTTCACCATGAAGTTCATCAATACTTTTGCTGTCAAGCCATAATACCTGTAGATATTTTTCAGTAAATCATGGTAAGCAGTTGAAGAGTTAGACAAATAAAGCCCGCTCTGAAAATTTCAGTGATGGGGACGCTCACAAAAGTTCTCTTCAGTGACTAACAGTGGAAATTTTCTTGACAACCACCTGGAGTGGAGACCAGCCTGATCTCCCTGGAGCTACCCTTTACTACTACATTCATGCCATTTCAGAATGGTCTAAAATACACTGCAGTAACACTTCATTAGCAGTTTAAATCACTTGCATCACTTTTTTGTTGTGTTACAACACTAAAGTTTTCCCCTATTTTTCCAAATGCTTTTTAATGAATTGTAGAAAATTTATCTAGGAAAACCCATCATGCTGTACCTAGCTTGTTCTTGGCACTTTTCTTTTGCAACTTTCTTCAGTGTTTATGTGATTTCACCACCTACTTAATCAAGTGATTTCTGTGCTTACCTACATCCAAGTTTTTATTACTCCCCAGATAATACCTTATCTGCTGCAATCTAAGTAAATTACATCTTGATTTCTCTCTTGTTTCTTCCATAGAGGCACTAGGCCTTTTTGGCCCTATGTGAGACCATTCAAGCAGGAATTTACATTCATGTGTCTACTTAAGCATTAAGACATAGTGTCTACTACCTTAAGCTGTACTCAGCTATGCTTGTGCTTGATTTCATACCTTATTTCTCAAATGGTGAAAATGGAAAGTAGCAAGCCTTTGTTTCCAACATGTTTGACTGGGACAGGAAAAGCAGAAGGTGGCACAAAGAGTGTGCAATATAAATAGCTGAATTTTGCAAATTAATCTTCAGATGCGAGTTTCCATTTTCATGGAAAGGTGAACACATTAATAATAATATAGGAGATGAAGCCTGCCATACTACTGCAGGAAAAGAATGACAAGTTTTAGGCCTGACTAACAGAGTATTATGTTCACAGAATCCTTTAGTATTCCATGGACATCTTATTGTCTGACACTAGAAAGTATATAATTTGTTTATCATTTTTGTCTGACAGTCCTTTAAATAAATTCAAATTTCACTGCACAGTTAATTTCTCAATCCTGATACATAAATATCCTACTGACATAAACATATCCTATACAGAATAAAATCACATGGTAAGCAGTCTTAATTTTTGAGAAAAATTGTTCCTTAAGATGGAAAAGGGACTGGGAAGTCAAGACCTCTTGGTTGTGTGTACTTCTGAATGTATCTTATTTGATAAAGCTGGGCCTTTCATCTTGTCTTTGATGTCACACATCTCTCAGTAACCCCAAAATACTTCAGAGTTTGCACATCTGTAAACAGTAATTATGCACTATTTAAAACACATAATTTCTCAAATATACTACACAAAATTATATACACTGAATAAAAAAAACTTCATTCCAAATCAAACTTTGTCTATGTAGACACATAAAATATAGGACAAAAGAAAAAGGAGGAGTATGTGTGTATGATGTCTGTCTGGGATGGAACTATTTTCTCAGAACAGCACTTACAGTGCTAGGATTTGCATTTGTGGTTAAAACAGTATTGAAAACACACCAGTATTTTGGCTACTGCTGAGCAGTGGTTGAACAGCATCAAGGTTTCTCTCCAACAGCCTTCAACTATCACCAAAGGCCACTAGGCTGCAGGTAGGCAAGAACTGGCAAGGCATAGCAGTACCCGATTGATGGAAGAGATACCCTGTGTCGTGCCAAGTTCTACTCAGCAACAAATCTGGGGAAAAGGAGAAGCAGGGGCTGACATTTGTCACTATGGTGCTGGTCTTTCAAAGCAACCCTACATAAGCTGAGGCCCAGTTTCCAAGGCAGTGGATAGACATCTGCCTGGCAATGAGAAGTAGTGAATAATTCCTCTTTTTTTGCTGTGTTTCCATGGGTAGTTTTTGCTTTTCTGGTTAAACTGCCTTTATCTCAGGCAATGAACTTTTCCATCTTATTTCCTCCTGCTGTCTTGTTGAGGAGGTGTGAGAGAGCAGCTGAGAGGGCCTCTGCCAGTCATACAAGGCAAAGTACAGTGTATTACCTCTTGATCTTATTTATTCTTTTCCTGGAGTACTTGGAAGAGACATTGTATTTATAACTCTTAATACTAATATTGTACTAAAAAAAATATTGTACCATGCTAAATACAGCACAGTGCCTTTAGAATAAAGGAGCAAGAGATTTGATATGTTGCTTATCATATCAGCTGAACTGGTATTTATTTTCTGGGTCGTTAAAGTAATTACACACCAGAAGCGGACCTTGACAGGTTTCAAGGTAGGATGGTGGTAATTCAATATAATTGAATTTATTTGCAAGTTTTCGAATCTTTCACTTTTAGCACTAATTAAGTTGAACATACAAAATCTAAACATGAGTTCTGCAGTAAATGAAAATGTTACTATCTTGATAGATTTCTGGTGTGGTTATCAAATCTGTTCCCAGGTGTGGTAAATGGTCAGAATTGTACAGTGTTTCTCTAAGAGAGGTGAAGAATTGATGAGGCTGCTTGAGGAAATCATGAGCTGGGCCATTTGCGTATCTTACATCTGGCTCAAGCAAGGCTTAACAACAGAATGATGTCTGGAGTGGAGAGGCCCGATGTCCTTTCAGTGAAGCACAGAAAAATAACACACCCCGTACCAGCCAATTGTCACACTCCCTTCACCAGGCATAAAACAACCCTGGTTCATTAAGGACATAAGGAAAAACCCTCTGATGAAGGTCAGAGAGCCTTTACTGCAATCTGAGTATGTGAAGGAGGACCATAGTGTTTATTCTTACCTCCTCTGTCAACTATAAGTCCTGACCAAAAGTAACTGAGACCCTCATTAAGCCCCATTAATAGATTAATTTAAGCACCCTTTGGGATGCAAATGAAGGAGGACCATGTGTTGTGCAATACATGTATGACCAAAGCCACCAAACCCCACCTGTAACGTGATTGTTCCATCCTCTTGGCATGGGCCAAAATTAATAGCACTAAAGGTGGGCTCCAGGCCAGAAAAGGTTGGAGTGGGTAAAACACCTCTGGAGGGGAAAAAATCCTCTGGAGGAGAAAAACATCACCGGAGGGGAAAAAATATTGCTGCCTGCTTGGCATCGATTGATAGACTGTGTCTGTTGCCTTCCTTCTGTCCTGAAGGGATGCCCTTAGGTGAGCTTTACACCTCCAACTGCATTGTAGCACACCGGAGAATATTTATTTTCATATGTACATATCACTGTTACAATATGTCTCATGATACTTTCTGGTGTGACACATACAAATACTCTGTATTCAGTGCATTTCTCACTGGCTGTGACAATCCTGAATGTGCTCTTCTGTTGTTTCAATAAAGCTCGTTACTGTGAATCTGGATTGTGCACAGTGCTTTAGAGTGCAACCAGACCTGTAGTGTTGGACTGGTAAACTCCATTTGTGCTTCAAGTTCTTTTTTGAACCAGACTTAGAATGTGAAATTGGTTATAATCTGAAATTAAGCCCAGCCATACCCAGGCCCTCTGATCTCTGAAGGCCAACTGGATCTCTGGCCAGCTGGAAATCAAGGGGTCTCATTTTCTGCAAAATTCCCATACCCTTAACATGAGACCAGGTAATTTTGTGGTGGGGGGGTCTTAACGTTCTGGTTTTGAAATACATGTAAATTGATCTAAGTATGATTACAAAATTTTAAAAGTATTTAGATTAGATTAGACCATGCTCTATTGATGTGCTTGGTAAGTTAAATACCCAAGTAAATAAATATTTTAAAATTGTATACTTTTCTTTTATATTATGTTTTTCTGAGTGCAATGGTAGAAAACATCAAAATCAGGTATTTTTGTATCAAGAAATATGTAATTTCTTAGAATCTTGTGTGAAGCAGGTATATTTTTGATACACTTTTGGATCTTATTATGTATGACATTAAAAAGTGCTAGTGACCTCCAGAGTAAAATTGATCATTATTTCTAAAATTGATGTAATTGTGTCTAAGTAGAGATGACTACTTGTCTTGGAGCAAGTATTTGTAAATTGTGCAAATCAGTCTTCACAACTAGGTTAAATGAGCTAATTAACAATTCTTTACAGATAAACAAGGTTAATCCAATCCAAGAAAAACATATGTCTCAGTTTTCACCATCTTGATTCATCTCTTAGGCTTCTTACCTAGAGTGGACTGATCATAATTAGGTCAAGTAACTTATATGCTTTTTTGCAGCACTATATGCTGTTACAAATATTTGCTCTGGGATACAAGCATGTGTTCTTTCCTTTAAATTCAGCATACTGTAATAAAAGACACATTGGTGAATGTATATTTATTCAAAATATTGATCAAAAAGATCTTTTTTCCTTCTTCACTTCATGCAGTTTTGGAGTTAAATTAACCAGATACACAGCTGCTGTCAGAAGGAGCAGTCCAACCATTTATTTTTCTTCTTATCTCCTCCCCAACCTTCCCAGTATGCTGATCCAAATAAAAAATCCCATTTTGTTTTTTGTACAGATATGTTTTCAGTGAAAAGGCAACTCCCACTCACCACACAACTGTCACTAGATCCGACACAGGGTAATCAGTAGGAGTGCACATCAAAAGGGCAAAAAAAAAGCAGGACTAGTTGGCAACAGCATAGCCTCATCTTAATTTGAACCAGTCCTGAAACATCTTCTGAGAATGAAAGATGTGAATAGGATATTTCCCACTCTTTGTTTTAACCTCCTTTCAAGCTCACATTAGTTTTTGACTGCCTAGCAAAGTGACAGCCTGTAGGCTTGTAAGATCTATTAAGTTTACTGATAGTCTGCGGACATCCCGAGTGTAGAAGTTCTGTGATTTCACTGGTCATAAACTTTTGTTGTTGTGGAAGCACTTTCCGGGCCTTTAGGCTCTTCCTGAGAAAATAGAGTATGAGCTGAATCCAAGCACCTCTCCAGTCCTTCTCACTGCATTTTTACTGAATAATTTAGTGAAACAATAACTGTTCGTTACCACATTATCATTGAAGAACTGCTGGATAAAAAAATGCAATAAAGTAGCAGTATTGAGACCTTGTTTTTCAAATAAACCAAACTTCTCAGATCTCCCCATATTATAGATAGGCTATTCCTTATTTGCATCTTGATGATTGATGCAGGCAATTAACTCTCCATAATTCAATAACAGTGCAAGACTCCACAATTATCTCTACAGCTATTTTACTTTTTTAAAAAGGGCACAAAAATAACTGAACTGACACAATTGTTTCTCATTAATACAATTATAAGACTAGTTCTCTGTTCTAGGGGTAAGAAGATTACTTTTCTGCAACATATGTATTTGTTGGCCACATTATTCAGTTTGCAGATTGAAAATCATTAATTATTAAAAGACACACTGATATAAAACTTACATTAGTTTGAAAAGGAGGTAGAGGTTCATTATGTTAGCCATGGAAATAGTACATCTTCTTGCTGCTGGGGTGAAAATCCAATAAACCTGGCCAGATACTTCTCCATCAATTTGCTCTGGGGTGATGAGGTGATGATGTTTTTGCAGTGAGTACTCTTACACAATACAAATAATAATGCTGTCTCATGCCAACACTTACTTTTTAGAAAACGTTTGCAAGATTAAAGCTTTGATCGGCTACTAATGGAAGAGATTGGATCCTATTGTTAACTCATAAAGTATCCTATTTACTACATAGTATAGATTACAATGATATGTAAATGAAGGTAAGTTTAGAGAGATAGAGGGAGATAGACGTGTATTTGATGATTTTGTTTCTAAAGCTGTTACTAAAGCTATGATCTCTCATCTATAATTTAGAATCATAGAATCATTTAGGTCAGAAAAGATCTTTAAGATCATTGGGTTCAGCCATTAATGTGACACTCAGAAGTCCACCACAAAACCATGTCTTTAACTGCCACATCTAGATGTCTTGTAAATACCTCCAGAGATGGTGACTCAATCATTTTCCTGAGCAGCCTATTCCAGTGCTTGATCACTCCTTCAATGAAGAATTTTTTTCTAATATCTAATCTAAACATCCTCAGGAACAACTTAAGGGTATTTCTTCTTGTTCTGTTACTTGTTACCTGGGAGAGAAGAGACCAATCCCCACTTAATTACATCCTCCTTTCAGAGAACAAAATGATCACCCCTGAACCTCCTTTCCTCCAGCATAAACACCCCCAGCGCCCTCAGCTGCTCCTCACACTTGTGCTCCAGACCCTTCACCAGCTCCATTGCCCTTCTCTGGACACACTCCAGCCCCTCAATGTCCCTCTTGCAGTGAGTGGCCCAGAACTGAACACAGGATTTGAGGTGCAGCCTCACCAGTGCCGAGCACAGGGGGACAATCACTGCCCTGCTCCTGCTGGCCACGTTACTGATCCAGGCCAGGATGCCATTGGCCTTCTTGGCCACCTGGGCACAGCTGGCTCATGCTCAGCTGCTGTTGACCAGCAACCCCTGGTCCTTTTCCAGTGAGCTGCTTTCCAGTTGCTGCCCCAGACTGTCGTGCTGCCTGGGGTTGTTGTGACCAAAGGACAGGACCCATCACTTCACATTGTTGAACCCCACACCACTGGCCTCAGCCCATCAATCCAGTCTGTCCAGGTTCCTCTGTAGAGCCTTCTTAGTCTCCAGAAGATCAACACCCCTACCCCACTTAGTGTTGTTTGCAAACTGACAGCTGTTACAACTTATTATACTGTTTCGCTCAACGGGAATATGATTCTCTTAGGTTTTCTCTGTAACAAATGTCTATGTGAAACAGCAACAAAACTTCAGCTGTTTCTAATCAGATGGGACTTCCTTAATTCTTGACCCGTATTCCCCAGAAACACACAACTGATATTTTCCTCTATTGTTGCAAGTAACAAATATTTAAGATGTTAATTTCAAATCCTTTAAAAATAATACCTGTATTATGAGTCATGGAAGAACATCTCTCATTGTAAACAAGAAAAAAACCTTTTTCTTTGAAGATATGATTTACCTCTTACAGAATGACTGCTTGAACTCCCTATTTGAGATCTAGCCAATACTAGGGAAAAGGAGAAAGATGCATTCATTTAATGTGAGCGGGTGAAATCAGCACCTGATATTGTTTTCATGAAAAATGTCCAAAATCACCAAGTTTCTTGGAGTAAGCAGATAATATTGCTTCACATAAAATTACAGCCTGCAAATACTACACCATGAATAGTCCTGGTGAGGTTGGAATATGGAGATATAATGACTCAAAAGCTTGCTTTCAGAATTGAGCTGTTTTGGCTAGCTGAGTTGAAATGGCTGGCTGAGTAGAAGTACAACAGAAAGATGTATCAAAACTGTGTTTTAAAACTCAAACATACCATGCTGAGTCAACTTCTCCATTTCTCAGACAAAAATAGGTTTGCAAGGCAGGAGTGCATTCCTCCACTGTTGTTTGTGAGGCCATAGTGTCTGAAGAAATGTAAATATTCAGCTAGTGAGATTAAACTGAAGTGAAAGAGTATCTCTGGTGAAATATTAGCTGTCTCCCAAATTAGGAAAGTCATGCTATCCTGATAAACCCAGAAGTTCGTATTTTCCTGTCTCTTTCTCTTATCTTCAACATCTCTTGGCTCTGTTTTAATAGCCATGTGTAAAACATTAATATGTATCTGCTTTTGAAATGCATAGTACCTTATATTCTTAGTGCCACTTTTAACTATGGTATCACTTAAATTTATTTATCATATGTGTCAATCCATTTGTGACTCACTGGAAGACTGAACATTTCTGTAGGTACTCTTGAAATTAAGTGTAAAGACTTCCACCATTTTCTTTACTGTTCATCCCATAACACCACCATGAGTTTCCCACCTTTCTCCTTCTTCTAATACCGTCATAGCTGTTTTGAAATATTAAGTGAATTCGAAACAATTTTTCTTGCAGTATCACAAACTTGTTTTCTCCAACACATAACTGTTTAATAGTGTGATCTTAATTTAAAAATCTTAGCTATATTGCATATTTTAATTCTGGCATACTCTGGTTGTATAAACAAAAAGTTTGTATGAACAAATTTTCAGACTCTTTGCTTTTATAAGAGTTTTCAAATTTGGTGATGGGTAGACTGGAAGACCCTGGCACCCACTTTTTGTAACTGATGAGTAAATTCCCTGTTTAAACTTCTCATAAATGTCCTAAAATACTTTACATTGGATGGTTCTTGGTTTTATATTAATCTTTTATTATAATAATACTGCACACAGAATGGCTCTTTTTTTACTTCCTCATCTGAATCACTTTCAGTAATAGTCTGGTTCGCAAGATGGCAAACCCATCTGAATACCTAGTTATTCATGGAAATGGATTTTCTAATTACTATATTTCCATAAGTGATGCTTTATGCTCCTCAGTTTACCTTTTTTTATACAGAAAATTATATGATGTTTCAATGTAAACATAAACATGAATAATTTCTATGTATTACCATGTGGCCTAATTTTGTCACAATACTATTCAAATTATAAGAAACAGCAAACAGACAGAGGAGTGAGTGTACAGTAAAACAGTAGAGCCATAGTAATTTTTGATCTATCAACAACATTTTGCTCTAGTGAAGTCCTGGTCTTCATTGTTTCTACATGCCCCTCACCCCGGCCTGTTTTTTTGACTCATTCAATTTAATCAGCAATACAAACAGCTACTGTATAACATGTACCACATTGCATCACCATGTAAAAAAGGGTAGGTCTTAATACCGCGAATATCAACCTCAAAGTAAAGAAGACACAAAATTTAGTCATGAAAGACTTTATTAAAAAAAAACAAGGAAGTTTTATCTAGTTTGCTCTCTAGTAAAAACCCCTAAACTGTACTGTCTCTAAACTAATCCTGTCAATTTGGTAATTTGAAAATCAAACTTTTAAATGTCTAACAATACTGTAAAGATTATGTCCTTTGCTGGCTTTTTAATAAGAGAGAAGAAAGAAGGAAGAGACACAGCTCTCCATTAAGAACTATTAAGAACACAATAAGTTACCACTCCTAATAAATAATACCAATTCATGAGATTGGTTCTCTATACATGGAACATGAGAAGGCAGACAAGAAGCAGCTACAGGGTCTTTTGGTCCTGCTCTCAGGCTGCCAGACATTGCACAGACAAGATCAGTAATTCTGAATATCAAAATATGGAAGAATGTAGTGACAGCCACATCTCCAAAGTGGCTGTTTTTTTTCCTTAACGATCTCTGGAGCACAAACTCTATCCACCCCCAGGTTTGGAAGAGTAGGAATACTTTCTAGGCAAGCCACTTGAAAAGACTGGAAAGGCACTGTGCATGGCCATCGTAAATTTGTTTCCCGTGTTTGAACACACAACAGACACACTTTGTAGGCAATTCTACAGTTCTCCTGCACTAGCCATTCAGACTTCGGCAGACAGGAAAATGTAGCTGGCTTCCTCCTCCTTGACTTCACATATTTCGCACTGCAAAATAATCCAGCACACACAGAAGGCTACTGTCAGGTCCCATTCAGCTGGGATGTAGTCTGGACCCACTGAAATGTTTTTAAGGTTTCCCCATCCGGATGTACTCAGTGGTCTTCAAAGCTATTCAATCAAGTCTCACAATACCCTTCTCCAGTATTAGTCAGACCTGCTGATTTGATGCTTGAAAGGTCTTTATCCATTAACCAACCCTGTGTGTGTATGTATGTGTATCTGCATGTGAAAAGAGTTTATTTTCAAGTTGATACTCTAGACACATTACAATCCAGTCTTCCTACCAGCATTCATCCTTCTTTTCTGTAAGATAATAGGTACATCATATTATACCCCAGTTCATTCTATAAATAAACTTTCACCCCTTTCTTCCATCCCATGTTCACTACTGAGTCACATTAATTAAACAATTAAAAATATTGAACACTACACAAATACAGAACTAAGTGTCAATTTACAAGTTGTTTTCTGTCCTTTTTTGATTTAGAGATATGTAGCCAATCCACATTTCTTTCACTGAATCTTAAGCAATATAGAAGCACCTTACAAAAAATTTAAACCTTTCTGCACAGATGGTAACAGGTACGTAATGAAAATCTGAAATTATTCAGGCCTGCATGAGAAATGTCTGACTTTGTGCAATTACTAGCACCTGTTTATCACAGGATTATGATGATTTTGAAGCAAGGATTTGGAAAGAATATAACTCTTTATAAGTGTTAATAATAGGTTCTGGATGATATTCACAAATAATTACAAACTCTAATTTAGATAGTGTGTCTTCAATAAGCAGCAACTTTGAAATTATATGCTACCAGTAACAAAATAGTCACTTAATGTATGCAAATTAACCACATTTGCACTGTATCTTTAAAAATGCCTGTATAATTAATTGTATTGCTTCTTATTTTCCTCTGTATCTCACACTCCTTGATCAGTTGAGGTGAACCCAAGCCCTTGGTCCATGCAACTCAGAGCAGAAGAATGAAACTGGTTCCCACACTTACAATTAAAGAGTTGGTACAGAAGGGAAAATATCTTTTCTCTTCAACTAATGTGGTTGCCTATAGTTGAATGCCTATGCCTGCTTGGTCCTAGAGCCTGCTCGAGTGAACACTTTCCTAGAAGGAAGCAGAGGAAAGGAACAGCTGTCTACAGAGCAAAAGTTACATCTTGTTTGTATTTATTGGAGAGACCAGTTTAATGAATGCTCTGAAATATTTCTGAACAATATTTTTGGTGCACATTAGCTAGTTACAGTGTAAATAAGAGTTTTCCTATCTTTCTACACTTTTTTTTAAAAAGATTAGTACCATTTTAACTTTACTAGAAAGTTTTAAGGTGACATTTCCCTGATATTTCTTATTTATAGGAAAATAATGTTTCTGTCTCATGCATTTATATGAGCAGTTTTCAAAAGTTCTTTAAGAAAGCTCAGAATTGCCTCCATAGAGGAGGATACTCCGCCCTGAAGCAGAATGAAGACATTTAATAACTAAGATTTTCTTAACAGGATAGTAGAGAAATTCTTAACATGTTCATAGAGAAAATGACTTGGGAGGGGACCTCTGAAGTGCTCAAAGCAGAGATAGCTCCAGACTTACACAGGGCTACTCAGGGACTTGTCCAGTTTTGAAAATCTCTGAAGATGGAAATTCCACAGTTTCTGGGCAGCTCATTCTAGGGTCTAATCCCTTTACCAGAAACAAGCTGTTGTTTTCATTGAGCCAGAATTTTCACTGCTGTAATCTATGAGTGCTGTCTCCTGTTCCTTTGCTCTGTACCTCTGAGAAGTGTTAGGGTGGTTAAAACTACAGCACACCCAACTACCTTGAAGAAACTGCTTATAAGCACAAGTTTAGATATTACATAATTCAAACAAAGCACATACAGAAGGCAAAAAAGGACCACATTTGTGAAGGAAAAAGAACAGGTTCCATGTAAATAATGTTGAATTTACCTCACCTGCCAAAAGCGACTCTCCGTTATATAACTGTTCCCACATTTTTCCATTTCCATTATGAACAGCCAAAATAAATTTTCAAGAAGGTGGTCACACTGCAATAGGCATACACTTGTTGCGGTGGCCCAGGTTGCCGTGCAGGACGCGGCAACCTCCGTGACGCTGGACTCTGAGATGGCCGTGGCTCAGCCCGCCCCTCGCGAGGGGTCTGCTCCACCAGACTTTAGTTTCTGGACAAATGATGAGGTTGCGTGGGCAGACCCCGACCAGGACAGTGATGGCGAGGGCGGTGCCGAAGGGCAGGCCACTCCCACGGGCCGCCGCTCATTCTAGCTCTCCTCCCCCTGTTCTGGAGTTTTCCTTGGTTACTTGTCAGTTATATGTTAATTTTATGTCAATCCCCTAAATCCTTCCCCTTTCTCCTCCCTTGTTCCCGAACCTTCCCTAGAATTTGTTTTACCATTGGCTGTATCCGTCGGACCCACCCCTGAGACCGCCCTTGATTGTATCCCATTGGTTTACTTTGTTTATGTAATCCCTTCCTATTGGCTCCTAGATTTGTATCCTCCCCTTTCCTCCCAACTCCACCTCCCCTTAAAAACCCTTGTAACCCCTCATTCTTGGTCCTTCTGCGTTGGTCCCCTTCAGTGTCCCTAAGTCCACGTCGCTCATTCCGAGGACTGGATAATAAAGGCTCTGGAATTAAACCTTCACAGGAGGTCCCTCTCTCCTTCTCGCTCCCGTCGCCACATATTTTCAGCGGCTACTGTTGCGCCCTTAGAAGAGTTGCAAGGGACAGTGATTAGAGACTCTAGTTGCCTAGTGACAGCTCGCCCTGGGAAGGCTAGAGCGTCAGACTGCTGCCTAGAGTCTCTACGCCGGTGATCCAAACCACAGAACGTCGTCCTGCCCTGGTCAGCCGGGCCAAGTTTAGTGGCCAGTGGACGAGGCGACATACACTAGCATAAATAATCTGACAACTCATCACATGCCTTATCTGGGTAAAAAGGTATCTTGTAAATAGATCAAGGGATCTGCCTCTGGAGAAATGAGAGACTTTAACCTCAACATCCCTTTTGTGCTCACTCAGCACCCCCATTTTACACACCACTGTTGTCTGTTAGACAAGTTTAATTAACTATCATGCGAGAACCTGCATCTGTGCTTCAACTACACTTTCACCACAATTCAGACTTAGTGAAGGAGCCTTAAGAGAGCTGTGTTCCAGTCAAGTGTAGTAACAGACATTCTCATAAGAAGTCCCAATTTATTTATTTGCAGTCTCATTTCCTCTTATATTCTTTCCTTTTTCAACATTCCCTTTGCTAGACAGATCTCTATATTACAAACAATATTGCAACCCTGGCAGCAAAGCTCAAGATGAGACCTTATAGGAAGCAAAGGTTTATTTTACAATAAAATTGATTTTACCCGCACTGTCAAATCCACACACTCACAAGCACCAAGAAGTGCATGTCCAAGAGCAGTGTCATCTGTCAAATATCAGGTGTCACTTAGTGTGCTGCCAGGTGTCTTTTCAGGATTGAGATGATGATGCAAAGGGCAAGGTACGTGTGGCAAGGGAGGTATCAATCTTCCTTTGCCACAAAAGCTACTATATTCCTCATTATCTATTTATCCACTGATTCCAGCTACCTTTAGCATCTATGTGTCCACTTTTAAATTCTTTTACCTATTTTACCAGTTACTCTTTAATTTCTGTTTAGCAGCTTCAAGGGGAACTGAAAATTTCTATTCTCTGTATTGTCTGTGTTGTCTGCCAGTAAGCACTAAGACAAGAGATAGCAACAGCTTCAGCCCCATTACTGATACATGTGTAGCTGCAATCTAAATCACCAGCTGGCATTCCCACCTCCCAAACAGGATGCATATTGATGCTGCTACTGGGCAATCCAGTTATTTGTCTCCTCTGATTCATAAGTTGTCTACACAAGAAAGAAAGACTTATTTTCTACCTACCTGATTAAAAATGTTATCTTTGGATTCTCTGGAATCACAGGTAAAAAAACTTCAAAATCACCTTCATCAATCCTGCTATAGTACATAAAAATCATGTCTTAAGCCCCAAGATATTCAGATACTATTCCATTGCGAAGATTGATGATTGCTGCAAGCAGTTAAGACTTCACTGAAAGGTAAGCTTTTTCAGGGGTTAACTCTAAACATCACGTAACAGCAGGAACTTATAAATTACTTTTCTTTCTTAATGAAATCAAATCCACTCCAGATCAAAACCAGGAAAAATTTACCTCAGTATTTTTCAAGCAATTTTCTTTCTGCACTGTCTTTGCTGGTCTGCAGTGTCTTTGCTGATAGACTGGTTGGCTTATTTCAGATACATCTGATTCATTAAAAACCCAAGCCAGAACAGTTTGAAGTATCTTTCCTATATTTTCCAATGTTGATTTAAATTCCATGAAATATTATTCATTTTTCCCAATGATCACATGATTTTATATTGTATCTTTTTTCATTGTAGAAGAGAGTTACAGTAACACAAACAAAAACAAACAAACAAACAAATAAAAAATAGGAAAAAAGCAAAAAAAAAAAAAAAAATCTAACTCTGGTTACACAGGAATACGCTTTCCACAATGAAACACTTGAATGACAATCCTTTGTGTATGTTTAAAACAAGACAGATTGCTTTGTAACCATCTGTATTATAGATCCTGCAGGGAGTAGAAAATACTATGAAGAGTAAAATAATCAATTCTGGTATCAAGAGATGTGTTCCCAGATTACGAATTCATATGTTGGATCTGAAACAGCACGGTGAAATTCTGTCAATCATTTCTCAGCATATTCCAAAAATGCATGTTCATGGAATGCTAAGAGAAAATGCATTTTAGAGCTATCTGCTTACCTGTGAGATGTTCACATGAATTTTGATTTTAAACATACACAGTATGTGGAAATATTCAAGATATTTAAAAGGCATAGGTAAGACACAGAAAAAAAAGAAGAAACTATTCTGCAATTATAATGATCACTAAATACTATCACTTGGAGACTGGTGATCATTGCTTCCTTGTTTTCTGGAATTGAACCTATATGCTACATTTTCATAATTTCCTTTTGCGTTAAAAAGGAAGGAAGGAAAAGACTTAAAGTGAAAGTGCTGAGAATCTCTGTAAGTTAATGATCTCTCTCAAATCTTCACAAGATTTACAAAGTGATCTTTCTTCACCATATTAACTGAGTACTAGAAATACATACATATTGTCTGACTGCTATGTGTTGGCTGCAGACAGTGCTCAGGCTGACTGCTCCAATAATATTATTAAAAATAAACAGACTGAAAACAATTATTTTTGGACTGTAGATTACAGAATTTCATTACATGAATTGTCAGATTGTGTTATAGTTTAGTTAAGTCTGAAACAAGCACAGGAAAGCCTTAAGGATCTTTATGTAGGCACTTGTGCCCACAAGAATGCTCAGTCACAGTACCACTAAGAGGTATTTTGCAGACAAATTTCTTTTAGTGCATCTACCAATGCAAGAGGAAGTTGTGGGAGAAATCAAGAAAGATTAAGATCTTTTGAGCAATCAAACAAGAATTGCAATATCGAGCTAAAAACATTTGCACTAAATGTAACTGAATTGTACAAATCAACATAAAAAACTAGGAAAAGAACAATGCTCTGCATCAAGAGTCTGGCAAACATTAGCAGTGATAGAGGAAGCTAATTGCTAGTAAGGAATATTTGAACTGAAATTTTAGATTATGCATATAGAGAGAAACATATTAGGAAAAATTTCTTCACTAAAAGGGTTGTCAAGCACTGGAACAGGCTGCCTAGGAAAGTGGTAGAGTCATTATCACTAGATAATGTTAGAAGACATGTAGGTGTGACACAGAGAGACATGGTTAATGGTGGGCTTGGCTGTTCTAGGCTAGTGGTTAGACTTGATGATCTTAAAGGTCTTTTCCAACCAAAATAATTCTATGATACTATGTCAAAATTGAATATTTTTTCAAAACTCACTTAGGGATTTTTAGTCCCCTTATATGAATGTTTGCTCCTAAGTTTGCTTTAGAAGGTATTTTTTAATTTCTCCACAAGAAAAATATTAAGGCACAAAGGACAGTTATTTTGTGAAAATACTCCCACTGCTAAATGGGTGTCTCTATCCTTCATCAACTGGTTACATGCTGATGAGAAGTGTTTGTTACACTTGCATGAAGACATATAGGATGCAAGAGAGTGGAATTTTAAGTGCACCTAGTAGTCCACAGGTTGCTATTTCATGTTCATCATCCTACTCAAAGCTTACTGGATAAGTATCACTATAAAAACAGACAAATTTGTATCCCTATACCATCACAGCTGAGATAACTAACATATTCATTCTAACAAGTTTTGTACAGACTCCATCTTCAGTATCAATATAGAACAGAATAAAGCCTATTTTTCTTTTTATACAATCCATACATAAGAATTAGCAAACACATTTGAATTGGAAGTGACATAACTGTAATTAAAGAAACAAAAAAAAGTAATGAAGATATTACACATAAAAAATGAACAAACAAGTGAAAATAATAAATACAAATTACAAGTTATATAAATACTATGAAAAATTGAAACAGAATGAGATATTATGCTCATAATGTAACTTGAAAATACCTTGTAAGATTTCCTAATTAATCCAACACTACTGGGAGGAAAATCAGACAAGATTATCTACACCATATTTTCTATCTTGTATAGAAATACACTTGCCTTTTTAAAAAATAGATCAGTATTTCATAGTTTTTCCTCTCCTCTCAGTATAACATCTTTGAAAAAATAGACTCTTTCTATTTTCTTTGGAAGGTATTAATAAGTTAGGATGACATACCTCTTTCTCCCAAGATTTGTCACAGTGGTTTTCTTTCTTCTTCTTCCTGCTGTGTACGCTTTAAATATTATTCTTTGGTTCCCCTGGAAAGCTCTAAAGAACATTACCAGAAATCACATGTATGTCAAGTGTTTCTGTACCTCCTTTAAAACAAAAATTTTCAGGATGGAAATACTGTCATATATTTGCAAAATACATTGTTCATCAAGCTTCTCGTATTTCAAAGTATTTATAATGGAAATAATGAAGAAAAGGTGTATTTTAGAGTAGGTAACTTCCTCTTCTGTTGTAGAGATTTATTTTCCCTACCTATGGAAATTATAAAGGGAAAAAAATGCTATACCTATACTAGCAAAAGGCTGTCAACTACTTCTTTTGTATATAGGTGTGCGAAAGTGAGGAGGGAAGATACAAGAGTGGGAGGAGAAGGGTTTAAATTTCTGCAATAGTAGTATGATCCATTTGGCATCCTCTCTTGCTGTGACCAAAGCAAGTCTTTGAAGCAGGGCCTCATCTTACATGACAGAAATATTTATCTGTTTTAAAAGAATGTCAGGTTAATATCTGTGATTCTTCTCTCCAAGCACATTTATTAGACTTTTTCCCTTCAGTTGTTTATCATTCCTTGACATATAGTAATAGATAACTCACTTATAAAAGGGATGTAACTACACCACTAAAAATGAAGATTTTGGTTAATAGTAACAACTTCTTCATGAACTAAGACTGATCTATTAAAAAATGAATTAATTTTGCTACAAGAACTTCCCTATCAAACCTCTAAAATTTCAGTTAATTTTTGGATTTTGCTTCAAAATGAAGTTCTGGTTTAATTTATTTTAAACATTTCTTTTTGTTTATTTTTTATATGTGTTTCAATTCTAAGCAGAGTTGTTGTAAGCCAGGTTTTGGAAATTAAACACATTGATCAGAAGTCACTCTCTATCTGTTAGCACAAGATAGAAACCTCTGATAGATCTTGAGCTTCAGTTCTGTAGTAGTTGAAGAATCTCCTTAAGCTGAGCTTTTTTCACCATGTTCTGATGTATGTAGAATTTAATTTATAAAAACGCAACTTTTAATATAGATCACCAATATTTGAAGCTTATTGCTGTTTTACTTAAACTGTTAGAAGACAGGTATTTGGTTCCTATAGACATGATATTACACAAATATTGCAATTATGTCATTCAGTAAACACACTTGGTGGCCTCTGTTTAGCTTAATTTTAAATAACTTCTGTATCAGCTTTATAACAACTAGGTTGGAATAGAAAAATTTACCAGGGAGTCAATTAAAGCTATCCTTTAATAAAGCAGTTAAGTTCCCTTAGTCCCTTAACTAAAATTAAAACAACAGGCTGACTGATTCCAGCATTTAAAGATGCATATTGAAAATCAGGCTAAGAGGCAAGATGTCATTTCCCCTTCAAATTCACATCAAGCGAAGGTTTTCCAACTCGGAATCCAAACATTCTTGATTCTACTATCAAGTCAATAGTAAATTTGTTTCTTCAGGACTTAAGGCTGAATCATCGTAGGCTAGGAAGGTGTTGGAAAACAAAATGTTTCAAGAACTGGAGGGAACCTGCTTCCTACCCAAAGCATCCCAACAGGATTCAAAGCTTGTGGGAGATTTCAGCCATTCTGTTCCCAGAGAAACTAGGCAGCACTTAGAGCATTCCAAAATTCTAAGAAGTTTTGTACAACACTCTGTAAAAAACCAGGATACTAATAATTGGATTAAGCTGCTTTTTGAGTTCACAATAGGATGGCCTCAAATCAAACTCTTCATTACTCTTAAGGTACAGGAAGCCAAAGGAAAAGTGTTTTATGGATGTTTCCAGGCATTGCAGTTGCTTTGTGTAATGTCGTCGTAACACAAAAGTCACCTTATAGCATGTTATACTTGCCAAGCTCCAATGGAAGGCTTTCCAGCCTAATGGAACCAAAAAGCTAGGAGCACGAACAGCAGCTCACCAAGGCCATGAGGACTGTGTAAAGAACTTGTAACCTGTGCTTTTTCAACCAGGGATTTTTGAAATGTTCCCCCACCCTCTTTTTTGTTTCCCTGGTTCATAGATTACAAGAAGGAGACAATTTTAAAGTATTCCTTCTGAAGGACTTACTCCTTCTGCAATTCAAGAAATACTGTGTCTCTTCCACAAGGAAGACTAGTGCAAAATGTAGTATTTGGTTTTACTTTTGTCAGCATCTGAGGGCCTGTATTGCTCACACTTTGTCCAGTCACATGAAATGCTAATTAGTTGTCAGGTAGCTGCTCAATCTTGGGCTTCTCCATACAGACATGACCATCTAGACGTCCTCAGAAAACCTGAATGCACAGGAGCTCCAAGTTTGTGCCAAGGAATCCACAGATTCACGAAGAAGGTCCGATCCAATGCTTCAAAGGGTTACATTGTTCAATTTGCACTGCCCAGCCTACAGTCAGGCAGGAGCTTTTAGCAATTCAGAAGGAATAACAAATGGCCTTGATGGGCAGTCAGTTTCAAGTGCTTCCCAATCAAGAGATCTCCCAGGCCTTGGGGTTCATTACACCTAGGATCCCTGAGGCTAGGAATGGCGTTGATAGCACTGATGATTCTGTTGTATGAGGGTTTTCCAAGGTAATGGCTCTCTCATTGTTCCCAAGAGAAGAAAACAACTACAACAAACCTGACATAGCCAAGGATTAACATCAGTTACAGTTTCCTTCTTAAATTTCTCCTCCCCCCTCCAACAGCATAACAAAGCTACCATGTCAGCAGAGTGTGTAGGACTGAATGCAGTTCTTGCTTCCAGGACTGCAAGTACCTCTCCAGAAACTACTCTTTGTTGATTTCACATATGGTCTGATGACTTCAGGGCTAAGACCTTGTTGGACTCAAACACTGTTTCATTCAAAAAGCAGCCACATCCCATTTTTGTTCCGTGGCCTGAGAACTGAGAAACAACCCCTGTAGTACAATGTGAAGACTTGTGGATGGGCATGGTAACTGGAGTTATCAGCAATGCACATTTTGGTCTGGCTCCCAGGATACTCAGAAGCATCTAAAACGCAGAAGTGTATCTGCAATGGGTCCTTAAACGCTGTGATCTGAAAGGAAGCTTCAGACAAAGTTTAACAGAGACACCTTCCCATTGTGACAGAAGGTTCAGAAGAGACTCCCTTGCTTTCTGAACTCCTCCTCAGAGAGAGGTCTAGGTGCAGCTGGATTCAAACCTAGTCACAGACTTAATCAACAATTTATGTCTAAAGGATTGCATAGGTGTGATTGAACCTTTATAAGACTTTCTCATGCAAGACTGAGGATGGCAAACCGAATACATTTATATGAAGAAAGTAAATCAGTTATTTTAATTGATAATAGTGATTAGCCTAAAAGACTTCAATCAGAACTGTAACTACTAGTAGAGTGCCCTATTTGTTAAATCAATAATTTTGCAGCTAGCTTAATAATTATTAAAGAGAGATTGATGTTACTTATCTATACCAATGACCATAGGCAAAGTAACCCTGAGGGGCAATCACCACTCAAGAGAGGAATCTCCACTGCACTCCTAGAAGGAGCATGTTACAAGTTGCTGCTGTAAAGTGGTCCTGGGCTCAGCTCAGCAGCCTTTACTTCAACTTAAAATCAACTACAGTATTATCATTTGCTGGTTCCTCTATTAGGATCTTTGTCTGCAGCCTCTTCAGCTATGTCAGTTGCTGTCAGAACATTGTTTTTCACATCCTCAGAATGTTTTGTTTTGGGTTGAAGGACTCGGACTGGTTTCAGCATTCTTCAACACCAAAAGCAGCATAAACCCCTTCTCTATCACTGATAAGTTTTACAAATGGGGTAAAGTTTGAGCTGTTTTACCCCCACTTAGGCAGAGCATCCTGCTAGACTCAGTGACAGCTCAAAAGAACAAATACACCCTAGTACCACTGAATCCTTTCAGAAAAATAACACTTCAGCCACTACTGCAGAACTGTTACTTAGTATCTTCCTGTAATGGAATATGCCCTATACCATATATTCTGATCTCAGTATTCTCTCTGTCTGAACATTCATTATTTGGTGGGTGGACTGTTCAGTAGATGAGGAATTGGCTGGATGTTGACATCCAGAGAATAGTGTTCAACAGGTCAGTGTCCAGATGGAGATTGGTGAAAAATGATGTCCCTTAAGTATCTGTAGGGGGACCAGTACTGTTTAATGTCATCACCAATATCACACACAGCGAGATCAAGTGCATCCTCAGCATATCTGCAGATGACACCAAGCAGAATGGTGCAGCTGACACAACTAAGGGATAAGATACCATCATTAGGGACCTGGACAAGCTCAACAAGCAGGCCCACATGAATCTCATAAGGTTTAACAAGACCAAGCGCAGGGTGTGGCACCTGGATTGGGGCCACTTCTGGTGTCAATTCAGGTTGGGGGATGAAGAGATGGAGAGAAGACCTGCCCAGAAGGACTTGGGGGTGCTGGTGGGTGAGAGGCTGGACATGACCCAGCCACGTGCACTCCCAGCCCAGAAAGCCAAACCTGTCCTGGGCTGCATCCAGAGCAGTGTGGGCAGCAGGGCCAGGGAGGGGATTCTGCCCCTCTGCTCTGCTCTGCCCTCGTGAGACCCCACCCGGAACACTGCATCCAGGTCTGGGGTCCCAGCACAGGAAGGACATGGACCTGTTGGAGAGAGTTCAGAGGAGGGATACAGAAATGATCAAACAGATGAAGCATCTCTGCTATGAAGGATTGCTGAAAGAGATGGGATGGTTTAGTCTGAGGAAGAGAAGACTCTAGGGAAACTTTACTGTGGCCTCTTAGTACTTAAGCAAAGGTTGTAACAAAGATAGAGACAGACTTTTTAGCAGTGTAGCAGTTGAACAAGTGGCAATGATTATAAACTAAAGGAGTGGCAATTTAGAGATAGTAGGAAGCACTTTTTTATAATGAGCGTGGTGACACTCTGGCACAGACTGCCCAGAGAGGTGATAGATGCCTGATCCCTGGAAACACTCAAGATCAGATTGGATGGGGCTCTGTGCAACCTGATCAAGTTGAAAATGTCCCTGCTCATTGCAGGGGCATTGGACTACATGACCTTTGAAGGTCATTTCCCACACTATTGTATGATTCTATGTCTGTTTTAATTTCAGGAAAATTTAACCAATGATTGCTTATCTCAACAACTGTCTTGTACTATTTCAGGGACATGAAAAGCTGGTTATGGATTTTACAACTCTTCTTGGATGGTATAGCATTATTAACCTGTACTCTCATCTTTACCAATCTTTCCCCCCTACGTGGTGGTTTCTCACTCTTTCTTTCTCTCAGAAACATCCTTCCTTAAATTGCAAATGAATAATCTCTCACATTCTGGAGGACTCTTTTGTTAGAGGAATTACTGGGGATACAGTCCCTCTTGGATGAAATAAAGACATGTAAAAACAATACAGGGCTAACTAAAAATATGATTCTTCTCCTGTTTTGCCAATAAGAATTTAAAGCAAAGTATACAAATCTGCATCTTCATGTACTTGTATTTTATATTCTGTCACAGACTCAGAATTCATCAATGATGTGATCTCTAAGAGTGTCTTGGGAATTTGAGTCTCACCGTGTGCATTTGCTACTGTTGAACTACGAAAACCCTCATGTCCATCCTTTGAACCAAATCTTCCCTTCCCACATTGATTTAATTTCTTGCCCAAGCTCTGCTTCACAAAAAGGTACCAGTTTGATTTGTTAAAGCAGATCAGCTATTCACCTGCTTTCATAATTAAACAAATTTATTTGTCTGAAGATAACAATCTTTCTGGCATTTCCCATTTTGCTGTCAGGATGATAGTATAAATGACTGTTGGAGGTCCGTGCTTGAATGATTCACCAAAGTGACTGACTAGGATTTATAGACACTGTATCATATTTTCATCGATACATTTACAGATGATTTTATATTTCCCCCCCCTGTGATTAATGCATTAGACACAGTTTCATCTGAAAATTGCTGGTATGGCTTACCAAATTTCTTCCTCGTGTCCCACTCCATCTTGATCATGAACACTTCATGAATTAGAAAACACTCCCCATCAGGATTAAGAAACTTACTACTTTTCTCCTAGACGTCCTGGCATTTAATGCTAATGGTTGAAAAGATGATATTCATCTATGGTCTGTCAACAAATCTTGACTACTTGCAGGTTTTCCATTTACTGCTCCCTCAGGTACTGTCTCTCAGCCTGCCAGGAGCATGTAGGGCAGCCCTTCAAGAGAGGGTAAGAATTTGTAACTAGTGCTTTTGTTCAACACGGATTTTTGAAGGCTTGCTCCACTTTTTTTTATTTCCCTATTGCATAGGTAAAAAGAACATGTCAAAGAACCCTTTAAGTTTTGAAGGAAGTACTCGTTCTTTTTCTCATTAATAGTTGCCTTTCTTGAAATGAAAAGACAATTTCATACAAAATACAGTTGTTTGCTTGTATTATTTACAAATACTTTGCCCGCTCAGGTGAAATGCTACTCGCCTTTCTGGATCTGCACTACACTCTTGATCTTCTTCAGCACGAAACCTGACAGAGCTTAAGAAGCGTTTGGACAATGTTCTTAGACACAAGGTGTGACTCCTGGGGATGTCCCGTGCAGAGCGGTAGTGGGACTCGATGATCTTTGTGGGTCCCTTCCAGCACAGGACATTCTGTGGCGATTCTCTGTACAGAGGGCTGCAGGCAGCCTCGGGGCACGTCTGGGACACGCCGTGCTCCAAGCGCATTCCCAAGGCCACGCTCCGGGCCCGTGGTGGGGCGGGTGGGGCTCCCGGCGCGGCCGCCGCAGTCGGGGCCGCGCAGTGCGCCTGCGCGCCGACGGGGGGGGCAGCGCGGGGGAGGAGGGCGGGGCCCGGCCCTGTGTTTTGAACGGCGCGATGCGGGTGGCTCACTATTTGGCAGGAAGGTGAGAAGGCCTCTATCCTGGCGGCGGAGCTCGCGTAGGGAGAGGGGGATCCAAATGTGGCAGAGGCGAGCAGGAGGCAGCGGCGGCGGAGGGGGACAAGCGAGACGAGGGGAGCGGCCGTGCCCGCCGCCGCTGCTGCCGCCGCCGCAGAGAACCTGAGCGGCCTGGCCGGGCAGGGGCTGAGCGGCAGCGCTGGCACCCCCGGGCGTTCGCCCCGCCGGCAGGTGAGCGACCGGGGCGAGGGAGGGGACGAGGGGAGCGCAGCCTGTCGCGCCGCCCTTGGCCTGGCTCGGCCCAGTACCGAGCAGAGCCGGAGGGAGTCGCTGTGGGGGGACCGGCGCTCCCAGCCCGGCCGCGCCTCGCCTCCCCCGGGGCTCACATCGTGGATCCCCCGCCCTCCCCGCCCGGAAGCCGCGGGCAGCATTGCGGCCGCTGGGGCTCCGGTCTGGCGTTGCCGTTTCTGCCCTCCCTTCCCCCGCAAGCGCCCCGGCTGCTTGGCAACCCCCCCGTCCTTCCGGGCTCCGTGGCTCTGCCGCCCTCCCCCGGCACGGCCCCGCGCCGCATCCACCCGGAGGGGAGCGGTCCCCTCCCCCTTTCCCGCTGCGGAGCTATTGTGTGCTGGCTGGGGCCCGCCGAGGGGCTGCTGGCGGATAAACCTGTCCCGGGGGAGGTGGAGGCGGGAAAGCGGGATGAGGGGGGCGTGAGGGTGGCGGGAGAGCCGGGGCCGCGGGAGACAGCGCCCGCGCGGTGTGTGTGTGTCCCGTTCGCTCTGCGCTGCTGCGATCCTTTGTCTGCTGTGCCGCTTTCCCCTCCTCCCTCGCGCCTTTCCTCACTCCTCCCTTCCCTCTCCCTCCCTGCGTTCCCCTCTCTCTCCCAGGCTCCAAGCGCTGCTGCAGCTGCAGGTTTGTAAATACTGGACCAACACACACACACACACACAACATGGCTGACGCTCGCCCTGCTCCTCCACCAGGGTCTCCGCCTTCTTCCTCAGTCTCCGCTGCTTAGCCGCTCCTCCGAGTAGGCTTTGTTTCTTCCCCCCCCCCCTTAATCGCCCCCCCAAAAAAAAAAAAAAAAGGAAAAACAATTCACCCTCCTTATTTGCGCGCATGGCGGGATTTCAAGGGTAAGGATCCTCGTTTTAGAAGCTTTCTCCTTTCGTTTTGCTGTTTACAACAAAATGAAACCTAAAATCAGAGGTGATTTGGGAACCTGGCAAGGCCTGGGGCGAAGGAGGGAGGGAAGGAGGGGAGGAACTGGGTGAGCCCCGCTGAGAGAGGCTTGATTGGAATGTGCGTATCTTTTTCTCGTTTTGGGTGGGGGGAGGCTGATGCACCAAAGTGCTGGCAGAGCTAAAATACTGTGTTACACTTGGCAGAATGATCTAGGGCCTTTTTTTTCATTTCAGGACATAGTTCGGTATAAAGGATCAACTCTGTACAGTCACATTAAAAAGATCTGAACTAGTTATGTCAGAATAGGTGTTGTGTAGGTAAAACCCATAGCATAGGCATTTTGGATTTTTTGCATTTCCTGTATCTTCCTGTATCTCCCTGTTACTATCTTAAACAGCTTGCAAACCATGGAATACAAAACTGGAATTTACACTTGCCAGGTCTTTGTGTTGCTAATTTTCTGTCAGAGATTAATTCGCCCTTGTGATGACAAAAGCACAAACCAAAGCATTTCCTTTTTCCTAAAAGGAATGCTTTCAGATTTTTTATTTTGGTTTTTGTTGTTGTTATTGATTATTTATTTGTTTGGTTTTTTTGTAAAAACGGCATGGTATCTTGAAGTTAAGTGAGCTCCCAAATGAAAACAAGACAGCATGCTTTTGACCTCTTTACTAGTGCAAGGCAAATGCTCATTTCAGTACCCTCCACCTCAGTTATTCAGAGCACCCCCTTCTGGCTTTGATAAACATGGCTTATTTTTTTGCTACTTGTGACGTAAAACCAAAACATTTGAAGGTAGTTCAACCGTATCTAAAGTGATCTGCCATGGAAGGGTTTTGTTTCTAGCTTGTAACTCTGGGGTGAATGCTGAAGGTGTGAAGACATGATACTTTATATTGTATTTACTTACTAGACATGTTGCTGTAATTCACAGTAAATGTTTAATTTTTCAAGGATCATACTTAAAGACATGGTCTTTTTTAATACACATGGATAGCCATAGTTTCTGAACACTGCTCTTAAGTAACCAATGTCCTAGGTATGTCGTCTTTGTGTATTTTGCTTTAGAAACTTCTAGTGGAGAAGTGTTGGAATGGCATAATCATACAGCTTTTACTGAGATAGAAATAAATACTACACTTCAATATGGGAATTAAATATCGTCTATTAATACTTCTTTCTGTTACTTTTCCCATCCCCATTAACAAGCATTGATTAGCAAGCATCGGTTATGAAGAAAATAATATACAGAAAGAGTTTACCACAAGATAAAACTTAAGGGAAGTCATCCAAGTTACAGGATCATTGTGGAATGTGTATATACGTCATGGCCTCTGAGCCAACTGTGTTAATTTTAGATGGAAAAGTCTGAGCAAAAGTCTGTAGCCTGATGCAGTAGATTGTTAGAAAGTCAGTAGATTGCTGCAGCAGTCAGTTACCTTTTTTTTTTATTTTACATTTTTAGTCTGAAGGCAGTATGACCTAAACTAGTTTACCAGTTGTAGTTAATTTGTCATTGACTGTGATAACTACTTTATTTTGAAATTATGCTTACTTACTAAAACTGTGAAATGCACTCAAGTATGCAGCTCCTCCCTCAATAGGCTTTGGGATACTTAAGCCAATTCTTAGGCTGAAGAGCAAAATAAACAAAATAAAAAAGAGCTTGTTTAAATAATGGATCACTTAAAAGTAGTCACATTTAACTCTTTTACATTGCAGTTTTGTTGCTAGAGATTAATTGTATTCTGTAAAATTTGTCTCTATTTCATCATCTTTGTGAAGTTTATCATCTACAGCATCTTTACTTTCGCTTGTCATTGTATTCTTTTCCATGACACTTAAGATTTTTCTTTCTGTCTTGAAGGTGTTGATTTAGTCAAGAATCAATATTGTGGGCCTTCATATCCCAAAAGGAGCAGATGTAGTTGAAGAACTTCCCATATCTCTGCATCTTCACTAGGTGTTTTTGCCATTGTGAGTTATGCTAGGCTGTGTTCAACCAAAATAAAAACCTGATAGTCGTCAAAGCCTTTTTTCAAAAACTATTTGGCAAATGGACTGAGGAAAAAGAATGCAAGAAAGGCAGTGTCACTGATCAGCTTGCTGGAAGAAGTTAGAAATTAACTTTTTTTTTTAACCAGGCATGCTTTTCAATACATCTTTAATCAAATAAATCATGACTCAGTGTAGTTCTAAATATTTATGAAATTACCAAGAAGGATACACTCCTAAAGGTAATAAACACTTACTACATCTTACTCTTCAGTACTTCGTTTTCTCAGTCTGAGTAGTCCTTCATCCTCTTCTTACCCATTGTCTTTCCTTGCTGTCTATTTCCAAGCTGTGCACTCTTTGACATGTTCAGATCTGTAAACCTCTAGCTGATACAAGAACTATTGTAAAATGTTTGTTAATGTAATACATGATTTGCTTAATGTTTGACAAATGAAAAATTTTTAGAAGGATTCTGTTTACTGAAGCAAAACACCATTTTTTAACCTTTTTTTTCTCCACTTGCATAAGAATGAAGGCTTTTGCGGTAAACTTCTCATCATTCCATTTTGTTTTTTCTTGTCTCATTTCCTTGCTTTCACCAGACAATAGAAAGATCAAACTTGACTTCTTGATGGTATGGTATGAGAATATGTTTTCATAGGTTTCTGAAACTGATTCAGCAAAGTGGTTTAGAAAACCATCTTTGAAAGGTGTTCATTGAAGCTGAACCAAAACAGAGGGTGCTTTCACAGAAAGTTGTTTCCTGTTGTATGGTTAGATAGCTTGTTTCTCATGACAGGTGTGAGAGCATTTTTTGGTTTGTTATTTTTCTCATGTTCCTTCTCTTATTACTCTTCAGAGATCAGTGATTTTGTGATGGAAGGATGAATGCTGATCTTTCTTCACACTGGTTTTCTTAATGAGTACTTCCTGTGTATCAAGATGTGTCCCACTTCCTGTCCAGATGCTGTCTAGATGTCATCATGCCACCTGCCTTAAAAAATTGGCAATAAGACTTTGCTTTATGAATGTGTAGACTGCTTGCATCTACATCTCTGATGTGAATATATACTGAGATCCTTAAAACAGTTCAGTTAATTGATTTGGATTTCGCTGATTGTAGAGACAGAGAGGCCTCATCACAGGTCCATTTCAAACAATAGTGAAATAATTTAGTTTGAGCTAACTGCATTCGCCATGTAGTGGTTGAAGTTAAAAATTCTGTTACTGAGTAAAATTTGAATTTGCTAATGGCATACAGAATCAGAAAGTGAATGGATTTGGCTCTCAGGTTGTGGAGGATGGTTTTACAAAGCCAGGATATATTTTTTATTTCTTTCCTGTAATGTATGTTGTGAAACTACTGTAAATCTATGTTATGTGAAGTCTTGAATGACTAGCTTGGAAACTTTAATATTGTGATGGTTCCACAAAATGAAATGTGTAGAAATAGTTGTGATTACCTGTGGTGTCTACTAGCTGTAACTATTACCTAATCATATTTTAATTGTTGCAGTTATTGCATCGTGGTTGAGATGTTCTCCTGTAGTTGTAGAGATGGACACGGCTTTCAGACCAGCTGTCAGTCTCATCATTCTCAAAATATTTTGATGAACTTTTTTGAGAAGTGCTTGTAGAATACGTGTTACTGGCTGTATAGTATTGCCACTTGCTAGTAGATTCTTACAGTCTTTTTGATAAGACTGTAAAGCTTATAAATCTCTAGGACCTGATTATCTCTTTGATTGGGTTGGGGTTTTTTTGGCTGTTTGGGGTTTTTTTATGGGATTTTTTAATGCTATTGTGGAATATTCCAATATGGTATTCATGTTGCACCTGCAAATACTGGTAAGAGTAGGTGTTTATTTCAAAAGCAGTTCTGTGGATTTCAGTGATACAGTAAATACTTGACTTACACAGAATGGATGCTGAACTTTAGAGCCTCTGTTACGTGTGGTATTTTGAAGAAAATGGAATTGAATCAATTAGTTACTACTTTGTAGTATAGTAAGCTGTTTTAGCTGTTCTATGCCATCGTGCTAAGGTCTATAAAATGTCACCAACATATATGTAAAAAAAAAGTAAGCAACAGCAAAACAAGTGAAATCCAGCCTCCCAAATTTTCTACCCCATGAACTTCTTTTAATCAAATTTAAATATAAAAGAACTTTGCCTAGATTATGATTTCTTTTACCCTAGGTGGAAAAGGACTGAAAGATTCATTAGATGTCAGACTTTTGATTTATTTGTTTTATTAAAATCAAGTAATTATTTCTTTCAGGACTGTTTCAATTTTTCCTAATTTAGTATTTGTTTCCTGCATGGAAATCTTTCCTAGTATGCAGAACCAAGGCAGTTCAAGTCTAATATATTAATCTTGTGGTTTCAGTTGAGATTTTTAAATAGGGGAATTTTCAGCTTTCTAGATTTAATGTTTCGTGAGCTGAGTAACATGAGAAAAGTCATATTCTAGAATAGTTTCCCAGGGAAGATTCTGTAAAGGGCTATTGATAAACTTTTCTAGATACCTTGACAAACACAATGTTTGCTGAAGTCCAGAGCTGTGCTTAGGGTTCTTTTAGTAGACAAAGGTTAAGTGCCTGTCATGGAGTGGGAAGTACTCTGTGTGTTCTGCTGAATCTCTGTAACTTATATGTGGTTTTAATCATGCACTTAAAAATGTCTGCAGATTAGACTGTCTTTCTTCAGTTTTTTAAGAATGATAAAAATTAGTAAAAATAATGCTTCAAATATTGAGGTTGTGTAACTTATAAAATTATACCTGGAAGAGAGTTGACTGTCTGATTCTGGACAACTGCTTGCTTGTCGTGTTTAATAACCATGTATGTTTTGGACAATGAGCTAGAGATCACATGTTAGAGATCAATTTACTGCTTCTTTCTCAAAATGTTCCGTTTTCAGAGAGCTTTGTTGAATGGATGTAATTACTTTTTTCTTCAGAAATCTGCTTCAGAAATTCTTTGTGTTAATGGGGAATGATGACATGCAAACTCATTAATGGTTGTTTTACTGTTGGTGGAACTGCAAATGAGATATTGTGATGCTGAGATTTTGTGAGGTATGATAGGCCACATTCTATACTCTTCACAAGTACACCTTCAAAAGCAGTTTAACAGTAGATTCTGACTTTGATGTGACTTCATAGAAATCTGTTACTGGGTGCTTATGTTAAGGGATATGCAGCTGTTTCATATACTTGGAAACCACAAATTGTTGCATATTCTTACAGTTTTATGTTGATAGGGAGAGTGGCTGGCCTCTGGGTCATCTCTCCCTAGTACTGAAGGGAGGAGTGATTAAGCACAGAAACCTTTCAGACCCTACACTGCAGGTGTACATCTCAGGTGAATTACATACCTGCCTTCAGCACCGCCATTTTTTCTATAAAGTGTACGTTTTGTTAGGTGCCTGACAGAAGATGAGAGGGCAAGCAGACTTTCTTACCTCTTCGAGTTGGGTGGAGTTTCAGTCCTACCTTCAGTTATACCTGTGTTTACACACCTGTGGCTTGTATGGAAAGAGATGAGACAGGTTAATGTTACTTCATGCCACTAGGGATATGTGGCTGTATTAACAGTGGATGGAAAGTATATTTTCAAATTCTGTAACCTTGGTGGCTAACCAGGGGTGAAGTAGGCATTGTATTACAGATAGTTTTAGGCTAGAGACTTGAAGAATCAAATTTACATGGATTTGTTTGAGGCATGTTTTTTGTTTTCCTCTTAGGTATAATTTAATTGAAGAAGGAAAGGTGATGGTGTGAATAAACATCCTAGTTTTCAGTTGTACTTAGACCTCTAACCATATTTCTAGGAGACTTTATATTTGGGTGGGGGTGGTGCAATATGAAGCTGACATCAGCATAAAAAGCAGAGGTGTGGTTGTTCTTGTGTGTGCTTGGATTATCTGTAGGATAGACTTCTAGAAAGCCTCACCTCCTTTTATGTGGAAGGATATCCGGCTTCCTAACCTCACGTTTACTGGACGATACCTCACTTTTCCCTTCTTCAGTTTGTATTTTTCCCATTCTCTGCTACTCTATTGGCTGGACTCAGCCTTGTTTCAAGCACAGCAAGGCAGTTTAGTTCTCTGCAAATAAGCACGTGCATCTTCAAAAGGGAAGAGGAATGTGTGTTTTTTTGGAAGGATTGTGGTTATTACCATTACCCAGGTTGATGCCGAATCTCAGAAAATACACTTAAATATTTGTTGGTGAATCTAGTTCAGGTTAGATATAAAACTTTCTGGAGATAAAATTAGATTATAAACCAAAAATAAAAGTCTACATCTACCTGGTTTTGCTGTTGAAATTCTACATCCAAGTTCTATCATAATTAATTTACTTTCTCATTTCATTTCCATTTGTGCTGCTTGCACAGTGGAGTGGCTTCAGAGCATTGTTTTTGAATACATCTTATCATCGAAGTTTAAGAAAGGAAAGTGGATTTACTGTTGGTCTAACAAAGAATGGTCGGGAACAAGTAATTCCAAAGGGATTATCATTCTTGAAGACTTGACTTCCTTCTTGCCATGATTTTGCTACCTTTCTGCAACTAGAGAAGGAGGACAATGTAGTGTTTTAAGTCAGCTATACTCAAATGCATGTAGATGTTGTCTTAAAGTACATTTTTTCACAGTCTGGTAATAACTTCCCAGAGTAACTTGAAATAATTTGTCATCCTCTTAAATACTTCAGGATCCATTAATTAATTTTGTGAGTATGCAGATACCATACTAAAATCAGAACTAATATTTTGTGCATTTGTCTTCTGTGCTTTTTGAAAAGAACACATGGTATCTTGCTCCTCACTAATACAGCACACACACTCACACCTATGCAGGCTGTATTGTTTTTTTCACCAAAAATGTGAAAGACCTGTATGCAGGCATAGAAGATAATCATGTTATGCCACAATGCTGATGGTTCTCGTCTTAGAGAAGAATGTGCGATTGGCAGCTTAATAAGTTATCATTGTATTTGCTGATGAATCCAGTGCTAACTGTAGTATTTAAATTAATAAGATTGCAGATATCTGATAGAATTTTTCTATAGCCAATTTCTCTACAATTCTTTTTATGTAATAGTTTTTGTTCTTTTATTGACTCCAAATTTATGGCAACCAGCATAGTTAGCTGCAGCTAGAGTTCATGTGATACAATGCTGAGTTTTAGTTTCAGTTACTTGCTGTTATGCAGATTGCAACTTCGACATCTATTGCAGCTATTCACCATATAAAGGTGGTAATGTATTTAGGCCAAGATTTTTAGACAGTGAGTGAATATTCTGCTGTTGATCTGGAAAGCTAAGATCTCATGTTAGTAGCCATGGCAAGAGACCTGCCATTCTTAACAGCAAGTGTTTTCACTTCAGTGTAACCGTAAACAGTTATGTGAATGCATTTGAGAACTGATTTAATATATGATAAAATGGCTGAATAGGTGAAGAAGATAGGTGAGATAAATGCAGTTTATGACTAGCTGCTCAGCTTTCTTTAAGCAGCACATTAAAGGCAAGAGTTGATTTTTTCCTGAATCCATTTTTCAGTTGTTTTTCTGGGTTTTTTCCTGATCATTGCAAAGATAGGATGAAAAAACTTACTGATTTGAATTGCCTAATTATGTCTATAAGCTTTTCTTAAAACCACGTGTGTAGAGAGAAATTTCTCTATGCTTGGAATATGAGTTTAGTTGAGTTTAGTATCTTCATCAGTGTTATCATGCTTCAGTTTGCTAAAATGCTATTGTTTGCTCCTTCATTGCAGTAATTCCTAATAAAATTGTCCATTTTCTTCTGACTAGTAGGTGTTTGCTGCATTAAGTATTGGTACATTAATTACTTGGCTTATTCTGACACACCCAGTTTTTGGTGTGTTCTGGCCCTCCAAACTCATGGCCTGACACAGCTAATCTTGAAGATAAATAGTGATTATGTCAAGAATTATGTTTCGAAACAGCTGCAGAAATTGGACGTAATTGGTAAGAATAATTGCTAAAGCACGAACCATCACCTCTGAATGCAGGAACAAAATATCTCCTTTACTGTGGGCCTTTTTTCATAAAGTTAGAGTCATGCTGCATTAGAGAGAAAAAAAGTTTCATCTATATCAGTAAAATTGGTCTTGCAAAACTTTGTGATGTCACAAATTCTTACATTTGGTTTAGCAATTTTTTTATGCCTAGGTTTAATTTAGTGTTGCAGTGGTGTCTTCTCAGGGTATTCAAAAACATGTCAAAGAATATTTTGGTACTTACAATACACAGACTAAAAGGTTTGCAAGTGGTCCATCAAATGACAGATTATCCCTCTGCCCCTAAAAATTATATGCTTATGTTCCCTCCATGTTTGAAGATGTGTGTAGCAGCACTGCTAGCCTGGATTGTTGAGAACTGGTTGCTACACACTTAAAATGCCGCTTAGAAAGATCAGCCAGTCTTCTAAATTAATGTAAACCCAAGAGTTTGATTTGCCATGATTAATCAAGCTAACAGACTTACAAGTGCAGTAAGCTACCACTCCATTATCTTCTAACAGCAAGGGTTGCCCTAGGCTTGCTCTTCTGAAATGTGTGAGTGATCCTTTTGGCTCTGGAGCAGTGCTTCTCTGACTAGCACAATAGAAGTTAAACCTACTCTTATAACAAAGGCTCCTCACAGAGTATACTTAGGTATAGAGGGAAATGTCCATTTGAAAAAGTAAGGCATTTCTCTGTTCTGTATGGAGTATACTTAGGTATACTCTATGAGGAGACATGAGCAGAGAACAGAGAAATGCGTTACTTTTTCAAATGGTCATTTCCCTGTATAGTTTGCAGAGACCTGTTGTAAAAGTTGCCAAACTAAATTGAATAAACTTGCTTAGAGTTGTAATAAATTATTTGGGTCAACTCTGTCTATAAGAGCATGACTAACAACAAAACAATTGCATTGTAAAACTTTTAAATTCAGTTGCATTTACCATAGAGTTGTAGCAGTGCTGTAGCAGTTGCCCCAGTGCTGGGGCAGTGCTGCTGTGATATCCTGGGCAGCTGTTATTTTTGTTCATGTATTTTTTTTTTTTAATTCAGGGGAAGAGGAGGATGGTTACCTACAAAGAAGGAAAGTTCTAGAATCACAGGGTGGTTTGGTTTGGAGCTCATCTGGTTCCAACTCCTTTGCCTTGGACAGGGACACCTTCTACTAGATCAGGATGCTCAAAGGCTCATACAGCCTGGCCTTCAGCAATTCCAGAGATGAGGCATCCCTAGCTTCTCTGGGCAACAGTGCTTCACCATGTGCACAGCAAAGAGTTTCTTCCTAATACCTAATCTAAACCTATTCTCTCTTGCTTTGAATGCACTCCAGCTAGTCTGTTGCTACTTGCCTTGGTAAAAAGTCTTATTGTAGGTCCTCTTCAGGGACTCAAAGGCTGCTCTAAGGCTGTCCCAAAGCCTTTTCTTTTCCAGGAAGAACAACCCCACCTGTCAACCTGACTTTGTGGAGAGGTGTTCCAGTCCTGTGATCATCACCTGAGCAGCTAACCTGGTTCATGTTTGTCATGATGCAAAAGTGTGCTACTTCAGGCAATTACACAAGCCTGTGACAACTTGTTATTGTGGTGTCTGTACAGGTTCTTGCCCTGTGGTTAAATGCAAGGTTATTTTCAGTAGACTGAACAATTAGTAGTGGGTTAAAATTTACCTTTGGATAAAGTGATGCAAGGAGGGTTATTATGACTTTGAATAAGTACTAGATAGATGTCTTCTTCAGATTTTTATAAAAGCTTTATCTTGTAAGATTACTTTAAGCATGGAGGACCATGTAAGTATAAAATGATCGGGCTGTAAGTTAGAACATACATGAGGTTAAATCAGCAAGTATTTTTGCATTACCTGCAAGAGGATGCTTTAAAAAGAAATCATTGTACTTCAGAGTCTTGGTATATTGTGCAATGTCATGAGAAGAATTGTGGTAATATAGTAAAAAGAAATAATATCTTCATGTTATTAAGTATATTGTAAACTTTGCCAGTGTTTTTTAAAGCTGTTTAGCTAAACTCTGGTAGCTGCTTATGATAATTCCACAGTGGAAGGACAGAATAATACTGAAATGGAGCCCTGTCTTCTGTTAGCATGGGCAGATAATTCAATAATAAACAAAAGAGGTTATGTTTATCTATGTGTCTTGAGAGAAGAGTAGGCAAGAGCTATAAGACAAGTCTTTTAAAGTGAGCTATGTGTGTCTTTAGTTGTTCTCATTCTAAGGTGTGCATGATGTTGCAGTAGTGGCCAAATTTTTTTGTTTTCAAAATTAGTTTTGCACTGCCATCTGTATGTATAGCAAAACAGATAAATTTGTTCTTAGCCATTAGAAAGAAAATAAACTAGAAACTTTTTTAAAAACACTGTATGAATTAGTATGGAACTTAAAAGTTTATGTTGACAAGCGTATTTTGTGTATTGGGGTTTTTTTTTTATTATTATTTTAATGAAGCTGTTTTAATCTCATTTGGCATGAGTCAGTTCTCTTTTTCCTTCATTAACTTGATTCCTATTCAGTAGAACATCCAAAATGTGTGTTCTTAATACCAGATTTCAGAAATTTCTTTTTGCATTTTTGTGTTCAAGTTTTGGAATTTTTTTAACCAAGAGAGAAGCAAGGAATTCTTCAAAGGGCAAACATGTCAAAATGTCAGTGAGTCCTTTAGCCAAGTATTTAATTTAATTGTAATATTGCATAAGTGGGAAGCAGATCAAATAAGAAACTTGCTACATTTTAATCAGTTTAATTTTAGAGAAATGCTCTACTTTTACACAGCTTCACTGTTGTTAAGCTTGAAAACCAGACTAAGCCTGCAAAGTTTTCTGAAATAAGTTGTTGGATAGCTTAACTTTCTTTTGCTTTCTGGGTTATTTATTTATGAATGCTTAGAGTGGCAGTCCTACAGTTTTCCTTTACCCTGAAAATTGACGTGAATTTCAGAAACCTAATTGTATTCAGTGCAAGACTAAACTTCATAACTGGAGTTAAGGGAACTTTTATTTAATTTCTGCATTCTGGATATGGTATGTCTGTGTCGTTTTCTACTTCCTTTTATTTCATGAATCTCATTTTGCTTTCATTTATTACTAATTTTGTCAGTGGTTTTTTTCACCCATGCATACAGATAAGTAGCAGTTCCCTTCCAGGCAAAATCCTATGCCTATTGTTCATTGTTATCAGCAGCTCATGTCTGGTTTAGTGACTGTATAGTGTTATCATTGCTACTTACTTGTAATCAACCCATATGACTTCGCATTTAAAAATTAGTGCTTTTTGGATGTAAACATCATAACCACTGATGTATGATGCCTTTGGTAATGGCATTGTATAGATGTTTTCTGGCCTCCTTCTTTCTCTGTAGAATTTCAGGACCATATAGAGCAACACATAGTTAAATAAGATAAAGAAAGTTTTGATCAGAGGTTCCTAGTCCCTTTCCAATTGCATTGAAGGCCCAAAGAATGGAAGAAGCTTTTATCTGTGAACTATTCAGCTGGGCCAGCGAAGATGATAATCTCTTGCAGGTGCAACACTTAGTTCATCAAGGGAATATTGCGAACTTTTAAAACCTCTGGACAGAGGTGGGCTAATTTCCACACAGTAATACTGGACTGAATGTTCCATTAGTTTCACTAATGCCTTTTATATGAAAAAGTAGGAAGAAAAATAGCTAAAGCATGATTCAAGTACACCTTTCTTCTATTGAAAGTGAAGTCATTCCCTTTTTCCTTCTTTGTGCATTTTTTAAATCTCACAGGTAGAAAGACCAGCTGGCCTTTGGTTCAGTTATTTGGTAGGAGAGGGGGAGGATGACACAGTTCTGTACATCTGGACTTCCAGTGCTGTTGCGAAGATTGCCCAGTGTATCATGTACATACAGGTGTTACAGATGCTAAGCAAGTTCCTGAGTTCAGAGAACCATTAATAATTTGCTGGTTTTGTTCTGCATAAAGCTAAGTATAAATGTGGTTTTTTTATATTGGCTTCACTCTGGTGACTTCTATTCCTTATAGTTAAATAAGGCTGCAGGTTGAAAAGTTGTGGAGCTGTGGACAATTAAATAGTCACAAGTTTTACTGAAGCGTAGTGTGTCTGATTATTTACAGAATTTTCTGGCAAACAGTGTTTTTCCCAGAACAGTTTAAACAAAAGTATCTGCCACTAATGGTTTGGAATCTATAATTATTTAAAGGGATTTCTTACTTTACTTGAGCCTAATGTAAGCTCAATAGAACTGGTGATCTTTTAGCACATTTTAGGAAAAATTAAAAAAACTAAAGTGAATTGTCCCCCATCTTGGATTGTTTTGCATATTAGAAGTAACAAGACACATTTTACTGCTGATTGCCTGAGGGTTGAAAGGTCCACTCTATCACTACTATTAAAACCTGTGAAGGCAAAATGGAGAAATTCTTGGTTTTAAAGGCCATTGCGTTAATGTTTTTGTGTTGATGATGCAGGTATTGAGGCATACTTGTAAAATGTGGTGAGTTTATAGGTGCTTGTGTATACTAGAATGTCTGTCTGGAAATTTGTTGTTACTTCATCATTTATTCATTGTGTTTTTATAAAACCCACTGTGTTTTTGCTCCATGGGATCTCTAACTTCAAGACAAAATCTATGATATCTTAGAAGTTTTTTTTCTTAAATACAATGAAGTATTATGAGGGAGTTGTATCAGAAAAGACATTGTTTTCATCAGTCAGCTAACCTTCTTCAGATGAAAATATGCCTAATTAAACCTGTGCTTATGGAAGCTGTAAATACAAGCAGTAAATTGTAGGTGTGCACTCAGAGGTAACTTTTGTTAGGAAGATTAGTTTCTTGAGCTGCAGAAGGTGCTTATAGGTAATGACTTGTTACATGATCTACTGAGTTCTGATAAACCATGCTTAGTAAGTCCTTGGATTAGTTTTCATTAAAGTTCCGTTATTGATTTGAAAGATAAAATGAAAGCATGCTTACAGAAAATAATTTTAGGCAGTGTGTTTTAAAAATAAAAATAGAAAGTCAAGATAAATGGTAAATAGAAAATACAAGACTTGAAAATTTGCTTTAGCTATAATAAAGTTGACCTACCATTAAGTAAACAACATAAAAAGATGATAATTTTGAGGACTTCTAAAGCCTGCATCTGTAACGTGGTATTTTATTATGCATGTTACAGGAAGGGGGGATTGTCCTTACTATCTGTCTTTGAAGCCTTCACTGTACAGAGTAATACAAGAGTAAAGACATTTAAGAAAACAGTTGTTTTGGTGGGGTTTTTTAAGTTGGTAACTTGCTTTTTAAAAGCTGCTAAAAGAAAAAGCTGATAAAACTAAATCACAGAGTTCTAGAATATGCTGAGCTGAACATATTCATTAGGATCATCATGTCCAGCTCCTGTCCATCATGACAGCTCCTCTGCAGGATGATCCCCAAGAATCACATATGCCTGAGAGAGTTGTCTGAATACTTCTTGTACTAGACAGATGTGGTGCTGTGACCACTTCCCTGGGGAGCCTGTTCCAGTACCCTACCACTCTCTGGGTGAAAAACCTTTTTGTGATATCCAGCCTAAGCTCCCCCTGACTCAGCGTCATGCGGTTTCGTCAAGGTCTGTCACTGGTCACAAGAGTGAAGAGGTTGGTACCTTCCCCCTACTTTCTCTCATGAGGAAGTTGTAGACTGCAGTGAGATCTCCCCTCAGTGTCTTCTTCTCCAAGCTGAACAGACCAGGTGACCTCAGCTACTCCTTGTAAGGCTTACCCTCCAGGCCCTTTACCACCCTTGTGGCTCTGTTTTGAGTGCTCTCTAATAGCTGAATGTCTTTTTTTTAATGTTGTGACACCCAAAACTGCACACAGCCATCAAGGTGAAGCTGTGCCAGAGCAGGATGATTTTTCCCTTTCCTGGCTGGTGCCTGATGCACCCCAGGATATGGTTGGCCCTCCTGGCTGCCAGGGAGCTGCTCACTCATGTTCGACTTCCTTTTGACCAGGACCCCCAGGTCCCTTTCTGTAGTGCTGCTCTCCAGCCTCATGTTCCACAGTCTGCACACACGTCCAGGATTGCCCCAGGTGCAGAATTCGGCACTTACCCTTGTTCTTGTTAAACTCTTCATAGGGTTGATGATTGCCCACCTCTTTAATTTGTCAAGATGTCTCTCTGCTGTCAAGGGAATCAACAACTCCTCCCATTTTAGTGTCCTTGGCGAACTTAATTTAGCATCCCTTTGATTCCTCTGTCCAAGTAGTTAATGAAGATGTTGACAAGGACTGAGCTGAGGATAAAACCTTGAGTTCAGTTTGGTTAGTTAGAGGGGGTTTTGATTAGGGGGTTTTTGGCATAGCAGGTTTTTTATGGTATAAAGGTACATGGATCTTAAAATCACAAAATTTGAAGGGACCTTAAAGATCATGTTGTTCCAACCCCCTTGCCATGGGCAGGGACACCTTCCACTAGACCAGGATGCTCAAAGCATCATCCAGCTTGGCCTTGAACACTTCCAAGAATACTGCATCCACAGCTTTTCTGAGCAATGTGTTCCAGTGCCTCACCACCTGCGCAGTAAAGAATTTTTTTACACCTAATCTAAACTTGCCCTGTTTTACTTTGAAGCCACTCCCTCTTGTTCAGTTGCCACTTGCCTTGGTAAAAAGTCTTTCTCTAGCCTTCTTGTAGGTCCCCTTAAGGTACTGAAAAGGCTACTGTAAGGTTGCCCCAAAGACTTCTCTTTCCGGGCAGAACAACCCCAATTCTCTCAACCTGACCTTTCAGAGAGGCATTACAGCCTGTGATCAGCTTTGGTGCCTTCCTCTGGACCTGTTCCAATAGATCATATCTATCCTGTGCTGGTCTCCAGAGACCTGGATGCAGTTTTCCTGGTGGGGTCTCATGAGAGTGGACTAAAAAGGCAATACCACCTTCCTGTACTTGCTGGCCCATGCCGCTTTTGGTGCAGCCCACGATGTGATTGGTTTTGTGGACCACAAACACATTAATGAGTTTTGGTGATCTGCTTCTCATCTACCAACACCCCTAAGTCCTTCTCTCTGTGGCTGCTCTTCAGCTGATTATCTGCCCAATATCTATATGTGTGCTTGAGATTGCCTTAACCCAGGTACAGCACCTCACACTTGGCCCTCTTGAGCTTCATGAGTTTCCCACAGACCCACCTTTTAAGCCTGTCCAGGTCCCTCTGGATGGCATCACTTCCTTCCAGTTTGTGGACTGCATCACACGTCTTGGTGTCTTCAGCAAATTTGATGAGGGTGCACTTGACCCCATTGACTGTGTTGCTGACAAAGATGACAAACAGTTAGGTCCCAGTACTGACCTCTGAGGACACCACTCTAGTGCTCTCCACTTGGATGTTGAACTGTTGACCACAACCATTTTGAGTGCAACTCTTCAGCCAATTTCTTAACTCATTAGGTTGTCCTATCTGTCAAATTGTGTCTCTTGAGTTCAGAGACTTGAGTGTTGTGCAGGACAGTATCTAATACTTTGACTAAGTCTAGGTAGATTACATTAGTCACTCTTCATTCATCTGCCAACACAGTAGAATATCAGCAGATATGTCAGTCATGGTTTGCCCTTAGTTATTGTCTGTTGTTGAGAGAAATGAAAATGATCCTCCACTGTTACTAGAAAAGCCATTATAATGTTTTTCTTAAGCCACATGAAGTGAACTGTATGGTGTGATAAATTGATCTTGCTGTGAGGGCCAGGATTATTTTAGTGTATTAGGTCACTGGACTACCTGCGCATCAGTAAAGTGTTAAGGCTTGTGTGATGGTTTAACCCCAGCTGGTAACCAAGCTCCATGCAGCCACTCACTCACTCCCACACCATCAGGGTCAGGGAGAGAACTGGAAGGGTAGAAGTCAGAAAACTCATAGGTTGAGACTAAGACAGTTTTATGCGAAAAGCAAAAGCCATGCAAACAAGCAAAGCAAAACAAGGAACTAATTACTGTTTCCCATGGGCAGAGAACTGTTCAGCCGTCTCCAGGAGTGCAGGGCCCCATCACACATAACAGTTACCTGGGAAGACAAATGCCATCACTCCAAATGTCCCCCAACCCTTCCTTCTTCCCCCTACTTTTCTATATTGAGCATGATGTCACGTGGTCTGGAATATCCCTTTGATCAGACTGGGTCTCCTGTCCTGGCTGTATGCTGTCCCAACATTGCTCCCATGCACTCTCAGTCTCCTCACCAGCATGGTAGTACAAGAAGCAGGAAAGGCTTTGGCTCCGTGCAAGACTTGCTCAGCAATAACAAAAACATCTCTGTATCATCAACCCTGTGTTCAGCAGAAATCCAAAACACGGTCCCATACCAGCCACTGTAAAGAAAATTAACTCTACCCCAGCCAAATCCAGCACGGGTTGTAATAGAGGAATTAAAATTCACCAACTTGTCAGGGTAGTTGTAATTTATACACTGTAATAGCCAGTGTCCTGAAAAATTTGGGGAAGAGAAATCAGAAAGGTTTCTTTTCAAACAATCTTACTCTTAGAGCAGGGACAGTTGCTCAAACTCCAGCTATTAACAATGCAGAAAAACATCAGGAAGATACTGGAAAATTGGGCCAAGTGTGCAGTACATTATTCACAGCTGGAATATTTGGCCTCTGAAACACCTGAAGCATTTCTAGTATCAGTAGATTTTATTGTCACAGGTTACATGTGCCATAGAGTAGAAAAAGTCTTGTTTTAACTGTGATAAAAGATACTATTGGAAATAAGAAAACCAAGAATGACAACTGTTTCTACTCTGAAAACATCTTTAGCCGCAGAAAATGGCAAAGAAACTCCTGTGTAGTTTCTTCCTACAGTACTCATAATATAGACACATAACTATATTTCAATAAAGCGATGAGTAGCAAGTCAGAAAGAAGAGTTTTATATGATTACCTGCTGTAAAAGGGAACCTATCCCCTGTGTGCATAGGAAAGGAAAGGATTTCCTGTAGATCTAAAGCTCATAATTATTCTGTTGACTTGAACAGCAAAATAACTTTGTTTTATTGATAAGAAATACTGGTTATCTTAGTAATTCTGTATACATTCAGACTGTCTCTTGCTTAATGTGTGCAAAGTATTTAATCTTTCATGTGATAATTGCATTTCATGTTCAGCTACAGTAGAATGGTTTTTCCTACCTTTTAAAGCCATCAGGTGAAGAGATCACTTGAATTAATTTCTTTCTCATTCTGTACGCTTCATGCATGCATGTGTTTGCATTGCATTCTGACCAGTGTTAGTTTTACTTAGCTGTATTCCTGATTGGTGATGAATGGTGAAGAAAATCACAGCTATTGGCAGTTGCATATTAACTCATCAAGGAAGAAAGGCTGGTGAAGTTATGCGTACTGAAATGTTTAGGAGGACTTTGCCTCTTAACAATATTAATTTCAGTAGATTTGCAGATTTTGATAAAATTATTTACTTTAAACTGCAAGGAGATTTAAAAAATGCTTCTAAGTCTGTACTGCCTCTTTTGTTCTTAAAGTTGTGACTAGTAATATCAGATCAAGTGTGTAAGCTGTTGAGTTTTATGTACTGTAATGGAAAATACTGTTTTCATTTAAAGTATAGAAACAATAGGATAGCTTAACTGATACTTTAAATAATACTTTAAAAACATTTTCTCTTTTAGACTTTAAGAAATTGCATGTACAGACTTATGTATGTCCTGCTTGTTGCTGTTGTCTGGCTAAAACTTTTGAACACTTAACTGAAAATCATGTATAACATGATTTGTCCGATACCAGTTAGTTTTCTGAGAAACATGGTTCATTAATGGGGATTCAATACTTCAATGAGTGTTTGTGAACTAAGAGCTACGAGTGTTTTAGAAAGTATAGTCACAGGTCTGCCCAGGAAGGTGGTGGACTTGCCATCCCTGGAATTGTCAAAGACGTGACTGCATCTAGTACTCAGTGCTGCAGTCTAGTTGGCAGACCAGATGGTGCTCAGTCGAAGGACAGTTTATTGTGGAGATACCTTCCAACCTTAATGATTATGTGAAGTTTTTTTTTTCATTTCAGTTGATGATCTGAATATTTTCTATAGCCCTTTCATTAATTTGGATGGTCTAATTAATTACAAATCAGAGATTCTTGGATGGAAGGCAGAAAAGGACCACTGGTTCTAGGACTTCATAGTGAAACATCAGTCTACTAAGAAAATGGTGAAAAGAACAGAGTGTAGCTGGTCAAAATACGTTGGTGTAACTTGAGGGATTAAAATGGCTTTCTTTTATTGCATTTTGAACTGGTGAGATGAGTGTAATTGGGCAGTGCTTCTAAGAAGGCATGTAAGAATTTTATAGTACTGCTTATTTGCAGTTCCTTTTGATTGTGTGTGGTTATCATCAGCACTTCTTACTCTGGATGTATGCTTCAAAATCTTTAAAGAAAATTTATAATGATACCTCAGTTTCTTTAGGATTATATAGTTAGGAAAAGTAGTGATTTTTTTTTTTCTTCTTTTTTCTACAGAAAGAAACTATTTTTCTTAAGTATGTCAAAGACGTGAAATTGATGAGTGTATTTTTGTTAAGGATGTAGTTGGTTTTAACTGGAAAAAAATTAGTGAACTGCTAATGGATAAATTCAACTCTGAAGAAATAAGCACTGAACAATTCTTGTTTGTGCATACTTAATCAAAGACCCGCTGGGTTTGGCAGCACAGGTCTGTAAATACCCATGTTTTCTATCCAGCATTGTGTGGGCTGGGCAGGATTGCAGCTGTAATAATTGTAACCGTGCAAAAGGATGGTAGTATTGCTTATTGCACTGCTGAAGACAAGCACTGAGACTTTTTTGGTTTGTGTTCAGTGATCACTTTATGCTTTTTTAATGGTTCTGATGTTGACTGAAATACAGTTTTTCAGAGGTGATGGCTAAAAGTTTTATTTGTGATAAACAGCCCTCAGTGAGAAACCAGAAACCACAGAGAAGTATGTACTGTTAGTTTTGGTTGGTTTTGCAAACAGCCTAGGACATTAAAAAATGCTGCAGCAATCCCAAGATTATTGGTATGAAGAACTACATAAAAAAAAAATGAGCAGCTGATTGAACTGGTCATGGTCAAATGACTGAAGGACTTTTCCTGTGAAACAATGGTAGAATGACTCACATAAATGTGAGAAACACGGAAGGCTGAAGTTAGGGAGAAGGATAAAGCAGAAAGAGTGTAAGGCAGTGCTTGAGAAGTAAGGTATTTTTCAAGAAGTGAGAGGATTCTTGGCTTTAGTTCAGTATTTCAGTGTGGCAGATAGCTTTAGAAACTATAGAGTGGCAAGTGGTTTCGAGAGGTAAAGAGACCCAGGCAGTCTGGAAGGGTAACCAATGTGTGATAAGTGTGGGCAGAGCTAGGCAAACCTAGGTGCTGCCGGTGGCACAGTCTTGTTAACCTGATACCCTCAATAGAAGCACTTGAATATGCATATGTCCTATCACTAGCCACTGCTGTTGTGTGCGTGTTAAGGCTTACCTCACCTCTAAAATAGTCATAATGCATGTACTTAAAATGTTGTGAAGTGTGAGAAGGGCAGAACTCTAATGAACATGGAAATAATGAATTGTGCTTTTATAAAGAAAGCTATGCAATTAGAATGAAGCAAGGTGTAAGCAGTGCTCAACTTCACCTTTAATATTTTTTGAACACTTACAAAATAGCAGTGCATCATGGCAAGTTCAAAAGATCCTACTAGGAAAGGCATTAATACTGATTTACATAATTTGGAGAAAGAGAAGTATTTCCCTGCATTCTATAGAACAAGTCTTTAAAAAATATGATTTAGAAGCCTTTAACTTACCAAGCAGGGTCTATAGGCAAAAGCTTGGATTCGGCTTTGCTGTTTATAGGGTTTGATCTCTGAACTGTATTTTCCTTAAATGTAACTTTTAGATAAGGTTCAAGTATTTTAGGTTGTTTTCAGGATGCTCTGTATTGCACACTTCTGCTTTGTTTTGTGTTTAGTTTTCATATTCTTTGAGCAAATTTTTTTTTATTGCTCTGAAATAAGAAATCTAAAATCAAAACATTAACATTGCTATCTGAGAGTTTCAACAGCTTGGGCAACAGCAGTTCCTTTTTCAGGTCTGATGTTTGATCGTGGGCTGTGTTTTATTTACAGTGTTCTTAGCACAGAATGTGCTGAAATAAAATCAGGGGAAAACTGTCTCATAGTTTTAACATACATGTTGTAAAATAGGGTTCTTTATTTTTTACTTGATCAAAAACATGCTATTGGGTTTCTAATTTCATTTAACAGCCCCTACTCTCTTAAAAGAATCTGAAATCACCACTTTAGGTAATTTTTAATGTACAGAGTGATTCTGATGCAACCCAAGTGTAAGGACTTAAAGAGCATAATTGCCTGTCCAAGCCTCAGAAGGAACTTGGCATAAGATAACCTTTCACAGTGGCTACTTGAGATAGCAAAGAGAGGAATTTGCAACAGGAAGACTCTTAATTCCTTGCCTGGAGAAGGTAAAATCTGGTTAGCACATCCAGGTTAATGGATCCAGACAAAAATTCACACTGTAGCAAAATTTAGCAAAGAAAGGAAGCAACTGCTACATTTATCACCAAAGACAGATCACTCCAAGTTAGGAGGATATGCTGCCATGGATACATGTAACTTAAACTGTATAAAGGTAGTACCCCCAGAAGAACGACTTAGGGTTGCCCACCACGTAGAAGCCCAGGGTAAAGAAGGACAAAGGGACAGCATTGGATCCCTCTCTCTGCCTCCCCTCTTCCTTCTCCAGAGCTGTACTTTATCCCCTGGAGAAATAAAGTATGGGCCTGGTGGAAGGATGTGTTTGCATGAGAACCTTCTGTATGAGAGCTTTCCTGTATTTTACACGAGAAGTTTTTATGCAGAAGGTACATGCCCTTGGTAACTGGATCAGGTATGTGTTCAGAGAACTTAATTTACAAGTCTAAAAATCTGTCAAAAAGGGCTTTGCAAAATCGGTTGGCATTAGATAAGTTATTAAAGGAATGTGGAATGTTAGATCTTAATAAAACTGAATGTTGTATCACTGTTCACATTGCAATGGTGTTGACTGAAGAAGGCCAAGGCAAAATTAAAGAAATTGCTACCAATTGCTCCAATCCCAAGATTGTCTTCTAGCAGTTAGCCCCAATTCCTCGATGATGTCAGTACTCAGAGGGTAGGGGAAGTACCTAATGAGACTTGGCTTGCTGGTTGCCACTGGATTTGCGTTTTTAATGTTCACTGTATGATTACTCATATTATTGCTTCTGTTTTTCCTCCTTCTGTTGCTTCATACACATCACTCCTGTGGACAATCTGTGAGCTGAGGAACAGAGTCCCCAGAGGAGAGTGTTTGAGCTATGGGTTGTTTAAGGACTTAAAGGGCACAGTTGTCTGTCTCAAACTGTCAAGGGCACACAAGGTACTTGGTTGTAAGATAATGCATCACAGTGGAAACTTGAGATCAGGGACAGAAGGGAAGAATTTGAGACAGGAAGGTGCTAATTCTACGCCTGGAGGAGGCAAGATCTGATTAGTACATCCTGGTTAATGCCTCGGGATGAAAATTTCCACTGTAGCAAAGTGTGTGAAAGGAAGCAACTGCTCATACATGTATCATCAAAGAAAGATCCCCCAAGTTAGGGGAATATGCCTCTTTATTCTCTCTCCCTGTTGTCCTGATTTTGGCTAGGACAGAGTTAATTTCATCACCGTTGCCAGGAGGGAGGTGGAGCCTGGAGCTCTGTAGTCAGGGCCATGTCATCACTAGCGGTGGCTTTAAATTGGAGAGTAAGTGAACAGGATGCAGAATCGCCACTATTTTGTTCCCTTTTTCTAGGAGAGCAAAGTGGCAAACAGAGTGGTGCAGTGGCATGATATGGGCAGTCCAGCTGGAGGACTTGTCCGTTGTTGTTTTTGTCTCAGGCCTAGGGGAGAAGCATGGCAGACAATTTGTCTGCCATTGTTTTTCACTGTCTGAGGCTCGTGGAAGATTCTGGCTGTTGTAATTTCTGCAATTTTCTCCTTTGTCTCAGGAATCTCGTTGTCACTGGACACAGTAATGCTGGGTCAGTTGGACTTCATAAACATTTTTGCATGTGATCACCTTCTTTTATATGCTGTTGTTACTAGTATTGTAGCTACCACTGTGTGTGTTCCTTAGCTCATTGCTGTTTTTCTAGTGAATTGTTGTCTCAACTGTAATCACTGCCTTTTTGTCTCTTTCTCATTGGAGCACTTGGGGGAAAGGAAGTGGCAGTTCAGAGCTTATTTTCCATCTGGTTTGGCGCTACAAGAGCCCTCAAAAAGAAATCTTTTTATGAGAATTTCTGTGCATTGACCTCACGGTTCTATGAACTTCTAGAGTAGGGTTTCCTTACAATAACTGCATATTAATGTTTCCTACACAGTGATTTCATCAAGTACTTGGACAGATAATGACAAGTTAATAATGGAGCTTTTTACAGGTTATGTTGAGATTCTTACCTGTATGCAAAGAACTGATAATTCCAGGTCTCTAATGGATCTGGCTTCAACCTCTGGTTTTGTTTGCTAGAATCTTTAGGCAATTTGTAGTAAGGGCTTTTTTTTTTTCCCCTGCCCCATTACAAAAAAGAAAACCTAGACTGGTACAACCTGGGCCTTTGTAACCCTGAAGGTAAAAAGTAGTTCTTTTGTTACGTGTTCATACATACTTACTATTTTGAGTTGTGTTCAAGTATGGTGAAAATGTTACCTTTCACACAAAAGGATCTACAAATGAAGCAAGCCGGATGTTCTTTCTAAGGAGTACCCAAATTGCAGATGAAAACAGTAGTATTCTTGAGGCCAGAATTCCACATTCATGTTGGATAGAGAATTTCTACTATAGCCTGAGGGACAACATAAAACACCAAGCTAGTCAGATGAGAATCAAGATGACATTATCTTAATTTGTAGTTGCGCAGAAAGTCTGAAATAGTCATTTGTTCACAGTAGGGTTTAGATACATTTTTAGAAAGTAACCTCTTGGTGTATTTCAAAAGAGTGTTCATTGGATTCTAGATACTTGAACTTTCAGAACAGTACTTCTTGCTGTCTGGAAAGACTTTGTCTCCTAGAGCTGAACTTCAGTAATCAGTTTCAGTGATATGACAGTAATTAGGTCTATTGACCCTTATCTTAGGCTGGAAAACATTTGGGAAGTCTCACATTTCACAGACACTTTTTGACCCATGGATTTTACTCATTTTAAGACTGCAATGTGTATATATATGTGAATATTTTAAGACAAACAACCTATATTTTAAGACAAACAACCTATCCTTCATTGCATAATGCTTAGAATTCTGAAATTGTTCTCTCCCCCAGTAATCCATGGCTTTTCCATGAGCATCTGCTCCTGTCGTCAAATGTCATTTGCTCTTCCTGTAATGTAAAGCAGTTGTCTTGCGTGATAATGTCGAACATGATTACTCTATGTTTTGGAATTTTTTTTGGTGTTTGTCAGTAGAAGGGTCCTATTTCCTTGGGTTCTTTGGTTCTTCATGCTACTGATGGATTGGTGCTCTAACGCAGAAGACACTTATTCTTTGTACCTTGAATCTCCCACAGTAATGGGGGATATTACAAATACATGTGCATACGAGTTCATGTAAACATAAGGGTAAGGTAGGCACTTAAAATTATTTATAAGCTTGGGGGATGTAACACCTTTTTAGCATTTAGCCTATTTTTTTAAAATCAGAACTAGCTGCATTCTAACATGGAGGCTGAGAATCCTGTGCCTTTAGAAGTGCAGCGAGGGAGTTCTGAAAGCTAGTCTTGGAAGGTAATACTCTGATCCTATGAAGATGTTAATTAAGTCTCTGAAATTAAAAAAAATAAGTCTGTTTAAAATACTGTGTTATGTTATCGACTCTAATGAAGTTTTTACTGCTGCCTTTACAAAGTAGCTCAATTATACACTTTCAGAGTTTATATCAAATTACGCCCATTGTAAATTTTAAATGCTGAGTTGGATGAAGTGAGACAGACTGCTTTAATGATATGGCATGAGGAAAACGTAATGGAAGTAAAGAACAAATTTTACTGGGGTCTCTGACACCTACATTTTGCTTATTCAAAAAGTAAAAAACAAGTCTGGGTAGGAAACAATGGAAATTACACTTTCAGGATTTCTCTCTGGCTGTTCTTTCCATTCATTTTTATATTTCATGTGTGTAAGAACTTTTGAATGAGGTATTTGTAGGTTGCCATCTACACATGATCCTTTATAGTAATGTTTCAAGTTAATGAAATTCCATTAAAGCAAAATAAACTGACCTTTCACCTTGATCATTGTTTCAAACTTTAAGAGAGCTATGGTAAGGACATGTGTTAAAAGATGATAGATTTAATGAAACGTGCTCAGACTGTTGCCTGACATAGAAGCCTTCTGAAAGAGTAGTAGCCCTTGTAAAGCAACCTATCTGATTCTGAACCTTTGGGATAATTCTTCATAACAATTACTGTTGACAGTTATTGGTCTACTATAGTGTTACCAGATTTTTTTTTAGGAATCCTAAGTTATGTCAACTTGTCTTCATAACTGTGGTGGTTTAACACCAGCTGGAAATTATACTCCAAATAAGCCACTTCCCTTCTCTGCTCGTGTAGAAAGAGAGGAGCAACAAAGGCAGAGATTATTATGGATTGAGATAAGAATTACTGAAAGCAAACAGGCATGGAATAAGAAACACACAGTAACAGCAGCAATGTTGATAGCAAAAGTATCAAAAAAGAGAAGGTGCCTTACACACGAAAACAGGTGTTCAACCTACATGACTTAGCTGTGCCTGGCTGCCGGGACAAAGAAAAGATGGTAGCTGTTCCCATGCTTAGTGCCATGTGGTTTCCTCAGATAAACACAAGATGGCAAGTGCTCCTCACTGCCATCATTCTTGTCCCCAAGACAAGCCCAAGACAACAGAAAACAATGAGAGACAAACCCCTGAAAGCAAGACTATCCATGTGTTAAGATGCGATTATTATGGTTCTTAGAAATACCTCTGCCTGAATTAAGATGCAAATGAGACCATATGCCAGTCAATAGTACGAGTTTTACTTTATAGTAAATATAAGAAAGAGAGAAGAGAGAAAGGGAGAAGTAGGACAAGAGGTGGTGGGGACAGAAAGAGAGGGACAGAGACAGAATAAAGAATATATCACCATCCATGGATCCCAGCAATGTTGCGTTGATCCTCTCCAGCCAATCTTCTTGGTGATGTTGATCCCACCCAGAAAGTACAGATTCCCATGAGTTAATATAGGCTCAGGCCAGGTGGGAATGTCCAGGCATGTCTCCCTGGGGGAGGGGTCAGTCTCCTGCAGCAGACTCTGGATTTGCCGCATCACGTGCAGTCCTGTGGTGCAAGGCCTACCACTTTGGGGGGTCTTTGATGGATTATGACACCCCCTCAGCTGCCTCCCACGTGAACGTCCTGTGGATGTGGCCAGTGGGGTTGGGGGCTTCACAGCATGGCTGGTTTGTGTAAGGGAGGATGGGTGTTTATTGCCTTTGCCCAGAGGCCACACACCTGAAACCTCCTCTTCCCCCCTCAGCAGCGTGGAGGGAGTCTATGTAAACCTGGCTTCTGTGGGCTGTGGTCTCCTCCACCCCAATACTCAGCCAGAGATGATTGTGAGCGCAGCTCCTGGATTTGGCCTTTTGTGGATGCATTCCTTTTCCTTCAGCCTGAGATGACTGAGCAATAGGTTTCCCTTTATCTAATCTCAGCAGTTTGACTTTCTGTCCAAAGTCCCAGTCAGGTATCTTCAGGGAGGTTCTTTGGTTGTAGCTTCTTTATACAGTTTTTGTTATAACTACCAAAACTTTATATCAGTGAGGCACGAAATATTTCAGTCTCTGACACCATGTCACACTGCACCACTGTGTTTTTCTTCATGGCTTGCATGGGTGCTGTTGCTTTTGACTGCTCCACTGGACTCTGCTGTGCTTGGCACCCAGAGCCACAGTCTCCTGAGGTTTGCCATTTGTTTCCAGTTGTGCTCACTTCAGCTTTCAGTAGTCAGGTGTTAGGATCCCCCTATCACCCCAAAACCAGAGATGGATTCTGCCTCTACGTATCTTGAAGGCAGCAGAATACATGGTGTGCTGGTGCCAACTAAAGCCATATATTCTTGTGGGTCTGATGTGCCAGGCCATCAGATCCACATTCCAGTAGATCTGATTATTCTTTTTGGCCTCCAGATTAGAGGCAGGGCCCCTTTAGGTCTGGTCATGGTACTTGATACTTCTTGTAAATATGACCTGAAAGTCCCTTCAGGAGGATCAGAAATAAACATCAGCCTTTCTAATCTCTCTGAGGACTTCCCAAGGGAAACTGGAGCAGCATTTATCCTTGAAGAGTTTTCATCTGATAGTTATCCTTACTCTCAACACAAGTACGTGTGCTGGTAGAACAGAGATGGGTTTTCCATCCTACTTTCTCACATCTTCTCAGGAGTCATGCAGGTAGAACTTCAGATTACCCTGTGGTGCGTACCCTCTCTTTCAAGCTGGGGAGCACCTGCTCCCTAATATCAGAAACTCTTATCTGTACTGCTGGGGCATGGGATGTTTCCTCCTTAAACTTTTGCTAGTCCTTTTAAAATTGCTGTTGGTTCTCTTTAATTTCCCCTTTAAATTGCTGTAGATTCTTGGACAGTCATTTCACAGTTCAGATGCAGGCCTGTCTTGGGATGGAGGTAGTTTCTTCATATAGGTGGAGTTTGGTAGCCAAATTGTCCACTTTTCTTTTCTCCTTCCTCTTGTGACATCACTGCCATTGAGTTGGCATGTGACACTGGCACACTCCATAGCAACTTCTGCCACATGTTTTGTGTATGCTAGATATCATTTGGATTTATGGGGGATTGCTCATTATTAGAAGCCTTACTGATTATGTCCAGCATAGCTTATTCTCTCAGGTGCTGGGTACCTTGCCTCCATGGTGTTTCACTTGTGGTGGTGTATTAAAAGGTCATCTGTGCAAAGATACCTCTCCATCAGACTTGACAGGAGTCATTTCCAGAGTCTGAGAGTTATGGTCTTTTCTAAATCCGCTGGTGAATAAAACTTCATCCTAGGACGGGGTTCCTAGTTGCTTGGCTTCATTGCCATGTAGTGTCACACCACTTGCTACTATACCCTAGCTTCAAGCAGCTGGTCAGTACAGGCTCACCAGGCTGGCAGCTGTAATCTTTTCATGTATCTCAGAGCTCAGCCATGGATAGGGATCAGGTGATTGTGTCTGGCCCTGTCTCTTCCTCTGGTTTTGACGGTCCTGCTTCTTCTTCATCCTTCACCATGGGAATTGATTTGTTCTTGAATTTTCTGTATAGGGGCAACTGCTACTGGTATGGGTTGATCCTCTGGTTCAGTTGCAGTTCTTGTGGCCTTGGTGCCTGTTGGTCTGCTTTTCTCTCCTCCCCCTGAAGGTGCTGTGTAGTAACTAGCAGCGTTGAATAAGTAGTAGCCAGGGCCCAGCATGCTGCATAACTTCACACCTCTCTGGAGCTGTCACAGCATTTTTCTTTCAAATATTTTGCCACTTTATCAAGGTCTCTTATTTTTCAGGGGTGAATTTCCAAACCACTGGAGCAGAATTCTCCTTTGAAAGCTGGCTCATTTTCTCCCCCATCCCATGCTGCTCATGACTGTTCACTTCCAGGGCAGTTCTCTGGACAACTTCCCTGCAAATCTCTATCCTGACTCCAAACATGGTGTAGACTTCACTTACTCTAAACATGTTGTTGACCATACTGAAGAAACTAGGCAGACATGGCAATAAGAATATGCTTTCTTTAACATCCAAGTGGCAATCAGAATTCTCAAAAACTGTTTGTAGCAGGCCCAAAGGAGGAAAAAGGGGCGAAAGGCTGGGAAAAATCATCCTCCCCAACCCTACAGGTTGGTTACTATTATTAGTGAATCCTCAGAGGTAGCAGCCAAGGCTAGGACAGGCAAACAGTGCCAAACAGGCATCCCAAATGACCCTGATTGCTGTTGATGTTACAATGTCATAAACTGATACCACATAGTATGGCAACAAAGCAATCCTGATCCCTCCCCCTACACAGAAAAAATCGTATCACAAGCATATATGGGAATATATACAGGGTTAAATATCACACCCCCATGAACAGATAGAGCAGCTGTAACTAGGGAGTTCGTACCTAATACACAAATTCTTAGATCAAGGTTATCTCTACCTTCTCACGCCCCACAGTGGCTGCCCATTGAATGTGGTGGTTTGACACCAGCCACAAATTAAACTCCAAATAAGCCACTCCTCTTCCCCCAACAAAGACAGAGACTATGGATTGAGATCACAATGTAGGGAAAGCAAACAGCAGTAGAATAAGAAATGTAATAGCAGCAATGTTAATAACAAAAGTATACAAGAAGAGGGGGTGGCAAAAACATAAAAACACAAAAACAGGTGCTCACCATCTTGATGTAGTTCATGTGGCTGCCGGAACAAAGACAAGATGGCAGACACACCCTGCAGCACCATGTGGTTTCCCCAGACAAGGACAAGATGGTGGGTGCTCCCCACAGTCGGTTCTCCCTGTCCCCAGGCCTGAGACAACGGAAAACAATGACAGTCCCCTGAAAGCAAGATCATTTGCATTGTACCATGCCACTGCTTTGTTCCCCATGACTGGTTCCTGTCCCGGTGGCTCTGTTTCTGCCCTCTTTATTCCTCTAGGGCTCAGATCCCAGAAGCACCACAGCTTTTAACTGCTCTGCTGGGCTCAGCAGTGCTTGCCACCCAGAGTTGCATTCTTCTGAGGGACAGGAATGGATGAGGAGTGGCAATAGAGGGCAGGGTCCTCTCAGCTGGTTCCAGGAACCTCTCTGAGGAAGAGGGGTAAACAAAGTGGTGTCCTTTCTGGGGGGCATTCTTCTTTTCTTTACCCTAGAGCCATGCCCTGCAGTGATGACGTAGGTGGTATAGAACAACAATATAAGCCATGCCCATGCAGTTCTGAGCTTCACCCCCTCCCTACAACCAGAAGAACTTATTACCAAACCTTTTTATGTCCTTCATTATGGTAAATAACTTGCCCATTTGTTTATGCTAAAATATTTTAATAAATAATTCGAAATTGCAGTGTGCTGTCTCTTGCATTCTAAAGACACCTTGTCAACAAAAGACAGTTTGCATGAATTTCAGATTCTTCTGGGTTCCTGCTGAATAATCTACAGTTGTATCACTATACCTTGTTATCCAGAGTTAAATGTTGTGGGTTTATACTGTGGGTTTATAAGAGTGCTTTGTGTTGGAAGGGGCCTTTAAAGAACATCTCGTCTAGCTGCCCTGCCATGGGCAGAGCCTTCTTTCCCTAGACCAGGTCAAAGCCCCATACAACCAATACCTGTGCAGTGGTACCTGTGTGTTGTATATATGCACACACAGTTGCATGTCAGTGCTGTTTGTTCCTGTACAATTGCAGACATCACATCTCTGGGCAGAGGTAAAAGTGCAGAGGCCATCATAAAGGAAAGATAGTTGTACTTGATTTGGGGTCTTTCAGCTCATAAATCTTTTTCTGGAGTGTATTATTTCCATGGCTGTCAGCTGCAAATCACTTGTATTTTCAGACTTCATGTCCTGTTAACTGTGCTTTCTTCTCAGACACTGGATCTTACTATGTACACAAAATCCTAGTATAGAATAAAAGGAGTTCCTAATAACTAATAATATGCTGGTTTAGCTGGTAGGATATATCAAAACAAATTTGGGTTGCTGAATTCTTGTACCACAGGAAAGCATTTGGGACTTTTTATTTAGGGAAGAAAAAAAATAGTAACTAACTAAAACTGGCATATTTTTATTTCCCCCGTTATGTAGGAGATATCTTAACGTTGAGATTGCCTTTGGGAAGGCAGGTGCAGAAGACTTGCGTAGAAGGATTCTTTCTGCTCATATAATAACGATTACGGTGTCAAAATAATCGACATGCTTCATCCAACTTGTTAGTGCTGGAACAAACTATACTACTGCTTCATCCAAAACGTGTACCAGTAGCTCTGAGCCGAGTTAGGGAAGTCACAGTATTACTTACCAAGGAATCCTTTTGATGCATTCAATTTTAGATTGACTCCTTCCCCAGAGCATTCCTGTGAAGTGCTGGTCTTCCCCTGAGCAGCTGGCAGTGGAAGCTCTCAGCAAGTTGTGTACAGAAGTGTTTTAGATAGCAAAGTAAAAATGTTGAAGCCCACCAGGTGGTGCCAGAAGGCCTGATCACTGGTGGCTCTGACAGCAGGAACAGACCTGAGAAGGTGTAAGCCTGCTGCTTTTGTCAGAAATTGTTTAATCTGAATACAAGCAACACATGCTATTGCTCTTCCTCCTTTCAAACTTTCACCCCTAAAGCGTTCATCAACAAATTACTTCCTTCTGTGTTCGTAATGGTAAAATTTAAATATGCTTTTTAGGAGTGAGGCACTCAAAATTGTGGGTTTGCTGACAGCATTAATTATCACTGGTTTTATGCTGCTAGGATTCCTCTTCAGTACAGACATAAGCTTTCGCAAAAGTGGTGTAAACAAGACTGTACTGTGTGTTGCAGTGAAATGCATATAATTTTATGAAAATACAGACATGAATATTAACTAAAATTTAAGCTAGAAAACTATTTTAGGTGCTTACACTTACTTTCATGGAGTTAAAAGCTCATATAAACATTTTAATGTTTCTAAATGACTAAGTTTATAGAGCAAGTTAAGATGATTCACAGTGAAAACTGCAGACTGTGCATGTTGGGTTTTCCATCATTTGCCTTTATACTGCAAAAATTATTTTTTCACATGACTTTATTTTTTGTCTTTATGTTATGTCTTTCTGCCTCTTTTGATAGCATGATTCTGCTGTTCTCATTAAAACTGGTATGAACTGACAGTTTGTCAGGTTAGTGTTGTTAATCTAACACTTAATATTCTCTGAAACACTTCAGAATAATTAGACCACTATCACACAGAGTAGTCATCTAATTTCCACATAGTTTTTTTTTCTCTAAGGTGTGCATTTATGTAGGAAGGCTTGTAAAAAGAAATGAGCAACACACCTGGGCTGGTGCGTAGCAGATCACAAGGCAAAGCAATATTTGTCTTTTAAGTGAAACCTGCAGCTGCACTGATGGTGACCCGTGATGTTGGGGAAATGGGTGTCTGACAAGTAGGCAGTGCCACTTCTGTTCTGAAAGTCACTGGCAGTCTGTTAAGTCTGGTCTAACTTGCTTTGGATGTGTTGCTTTGTATCCAGAAAAACCCAACTTATGTTGGCTTTCTTGTATCTGCCGCTATCAACAGAATAACTCTAAATTAAAGTTGATTGTTTCATAGGTCATCTTATGTATAGCCAAACAAGGAATATCTGCATTTTCTTAACAGAACAGCTTATTGCGACTCACTGCATCGGAATCATGTTTTGATTTTGTGTTTCCTACCTTTATGTGAAACATGACATTTGTTGAGACTTGCAATAAAAGAGTTTTCATTTTGTGAGTTAATTTTTTTTTCTTGATGATATTTCATTTTAGGAGTTCAAGATATTTGCATTCTGTCATTAAATGTGATGTTTTGTCATTTATCACATTTAAGAATGCCAAGTTTTACAGGGTTTGGCATATTTTTAAACAAGTAAGTAAGACTTAACTTACATATGCTTAAAAATTCAGAGTGTTCTTAAAGTATGTCAATTTGTTTCCAGAAAATCAGGTTTTATGCCACCTTATTAGTATCTTCAGAACTGTCAGTATGCAACTGAAATGTAAATTCAATTCTGAATGCTAGTGTTAGAAAAGCACAAGTTTCATCTTCAGTAAGGTTTTGAACTACTTACAGTTACTGGCTTAGTTTCTAGAAAATCAGTTTAAGCAGTTGCATCAGGTTTTGACTTCAGTAGCCTTGTGTCCATCCACAGGTTCAGAGAGCATAGTGAAGTACTCTGTTAAGTGCTAGCAAATGAATTGTGACTTTAAAAGGATTCAGAATAAATTTTCTGTTTCAAGAAGTTTGAGGTCAAATTTGGGGCATAGTAATGATTGGGGATATTCTGTTGAAAAAAACTTAACTGGTAGAAAACTATATCTTTTGAGGTGTTTTAGTTATTTTTCTACACATAAATGCATAAGCAGTGCAGTCAAAATATCTAGTACTTTATATTTTTACAATGAATTGGAAATCTTGTGAGGGGAAGTGTATAACACAGGTGTTACAAAATAACTTCCTTGAATAAGGGATGAACAGCTTGCTGTAAAAGGGTATATTATTTTATCAATCTGAAGAATTTTCATGTTTTGTGGATTAGTGGAGGTGGTTATGGTGGTTTCGTTTATGTTTTGGAGGGTGGTTTTTTTTAGTTTTGTGGGGGTTTTTAGAGCAGAAGATATACAAGATTACAGTTATTTCTCAACTGGTGGCTTTTCTGGAGAACAACAGTTCATCTCTTATATATTTATGCAATACCTGTGCAACTAAGTATGGTAGTATATCACAGCAATGCTCCAAATTCAGAGTTGATTTTTCGTAATCCATGCTGCTTGTGTATTAATGTGTTTTAATCCATAGCTAAATAAGTCTGAGTTCAGTAGAAAACACAATACTTGTGCTGTGCTTCCAGTAAAGTAGTTAAGCAAGCTAATTGCATCCTATGACATTTTTTAGTGATTTTAAGAAGTTGAATATTGTTGCCCTGGTATCATTTAGCATTGTTGGGTATACCCTGGTAGATTTCAGAAAGAGATGAAATATGGGAAAGCTAGTACATTTCTGTTAATAATTTTTTAATTTCACAAGTTCTTATGAATTCCTGACTGTGAATGTCTTAAATTCGTTGTAAGAACTACAGATTACTGAATATTTCTCTCCCTGTTGCCGTTTTTTCCTAAGTGTATTGCTCTGTGTTTCTGTATTGTTCCTAGAAGTTAATGGGTGCAATTCATTAAAGTATTGTCAAGTATTAGATGTAAATGCATTTTTCTGTGTAACAGTTTTACCATACCTCAAGGTATATCACCTCTGTGTTCCCTTATTCAGTAAGGCACAAGCTTAAGCTACATTTTTTCCCTCAGCTGAACCACTAGTTAGGGGCATTCCTCTGATTTTAACCTCTGTATGAAAATGGACAACAGCTTCCAAAACTGAAGGAAGAGATGAAGGACAGTGCTGACTCACAGATTTAGAGAGGCCATGTCTCTCTCACAGATTAGCAGTGACATTTCTTAAGGAAATGATCTGATCTCACTTGCTCAGTTGTAGGCAACACTGAAGTAGTGAATTATTCTTCATAAATGTTTCTGGCCCAAAAATGTTGCTCTGAAATAAGTTAACCTCTAACGCTTTGGTGTCTTTTCACATGATCACAAATTTCTGCAATTAAATCCTGAAAAGGGCATAAAAATGTTGTCCTCACTTACCTCCCTCATCTAGAGGAATGTGATGACTAAATGCTTTAGGAATTTGATCTTAGATGGAGAGAATTGCCAGAAACTTAAACAGATCTATGAATCATCAGATCTATGAACTATCAACCTACTCAACAAATTGCTTGTTAAGCAGTTACTGCAGTGGAATCAGTGATTTTAAAACCTTTTGTGTTGCATTTTTTTCAACAGACTGTTTTGAAATCCTGTTGACCAAAGTCATTCTGCTCTGTGAGTGGGAGCATGTTACTTCTAACCAATGGAAAAAGTTGATTTGCGCTTTACCTCTTTATAGTTTCTTCTGAGTTAGTTGTCGTTCTTCCCTGTATTAAGCTCAGTGGTTTTTAAGAAGCTTTCCTTTCTGTATGTAATTGACATTGTGATGTCCAACTTGACTAGGAGATACAAGTAGCAGTGCTTGTGTTTGTTTGTCTGTATATGCCCTCTGTTTCAGAATGTTTTCAGAGTAACAGAATGTGAAGGAATATCCTATTGTACATGAAAACAAACATTAAAGTGAGACATGAGTAAGATAGGTGAAGTGTAAGTAGCTTGACTCTGAAACAAAAATATTCTGTTTTGTTTTTCAGAGTACTGTAATTGAAAGTGCATCTTCTACATTTGAGGAAGGACAAGTTCTTGATTGAATGGCGGATAATAAGTAGTTGTCTCATTCTAAGACTAAAAAGATATCCTGGAAGTTGGGAAGATCTGGATTTTCACCCTAGTCCAGCAGCTTTGCTGCTCACTTAAACACAGATGAATGAAGACCCCATTTGGAAAATCACCAGGTCAGCGGTCCAGAGCTGATGCAGGTGAGGTGTTCCTTCTAGGTGGTTTTCTTTGCTTTTATTGGATAAAAAGTGTGCTTACCTTATGGACTTTTTAAGTACATTAATGATTTTATGCAGATACCATCATTCCTGTTTTAAAAGAAAGTTTACTTTGTTCTAGAAGATCATGGATTGAAAAGACAAATGTAAATTTTGCAGTACAGATCTGACCTTCCTGTTTTGTGTAGTGTCAAAAGTTACTAATCAATGACCTGTGCAGGGAAAGCAGCATAGTTTTTATGACCGACCATTGTGAATTGGAGTTTTTATAAAATTCTTAAGAAACGAACCAACCAACAAGTGTAATTGGGGAAGCTCTGTTAACTTATTTTAAAATACTCAAGCAATAGACCGTTCTGGTGCTTTAAAATACTCATCTGCTTCACTGAAAACTGAAGCAACTGGTACTGGAGGATTTCTCTATAACCCTTCAGAAACTTTCAAACTTGTATTTTACCTGTGACTGTTTTACAATGTGCTGTCACTTATTTGAAACATACATTGATTTCAAAGGTAATACAGTTAACTTTCAAGTAGCAGTTACAGGTTTCAAAGGAGATACCCATTACAAAGTCTTAAAACACTTGGTTAAGTGACAGAATGGAGACCAGTGATGAATGGAATTCCTCAGGTGTCAGTATTGGGAGCAGCATTGTTTAATATCTTACTCAGTGGTAGAGACAGTGGGATTGGATGCACTCTCAGCTAGTTTGGTGAAGACATCAAGCTGTGTGGTGCAGTCAACATGCTGGAGGGAAGGGATGGCATCCAGAGGACCTGGACAGGATTGAGAGGTGAGGCTGTACCAACCTTGTGATGTTCAACAAAGCCAAGTGCCAGGTGCTGCATCTGTGTTGGGGCAATGCTAAGCACAAATATAGCCTCGATGGAGATTGGATTGAGAGCAGCCCTAACAAGAAAGACTCAGGGATGCTGGTAAATAAAAAGCTCAATGTGACCCAGCAGTGTGCACTTGCAGCCCAGACAGCCACTCACATCCTGGGCTGCATCAAAAGCAGCATGACCAACAGGCTGAGCTATGTGTTGCTGCCTCTCTAGTCCACTCCACTGAGACACCACCTGAAGTACTGCATTCAGCTCTGGGGCCCTTAACATAGCAATGATGTGGATCTGTTGGAGTGAGTCCAGAGGAGGGCCAAGAAAGTGATCCAAGGCCTGGAATACCTCTCCTACAAGGACAGGTTGCAGGAGTTGCAGCTGTTCAGCCTGGAGGGAGAAGGCTCCATAGTGACCTAATTATGGCCTCCCTGTACCTGAAGGGGACTTCAAAGAAAGCTGGAGAGGAGCTAATTACAAGTGCATGTAATGATAGAACAAGCAGAAATGGCCTCAAACTGCAAGAGAGTAGGTCCAGAGGATGGCCATGAGTGACCAAAGGGCTGGAGCTCCTTTCATGTGAGAAAAGGCTGAGAGAGTTAAGCATTCTCAGCCTTGAAGAGGCTACAGGGAGTGCAACCTTTCAGTTTTTAAAGGGAGCTTATGAAAAAGAGAGAGGCTATTTATCAGGGCCTTCAGTGACAGTACATGGGGTAATGGTTTTAAACAGAAAAAGAGTACAGTCAGGTTTGAGTATATAGAAGAAATTTTGTATGATGAGTATGGTGACACATAGGAATAGGAATACTCACCCAAATGTGAGTGACTCCTCATTGGAAGTATTTAAGGTCATGTTTAAAGGTATATTAAGCAACTTGATCTAGTGAAAAGTCCCTTTCCCCATCATAGGGCTGAACCAGGTAACCTTGAGAGGGTCTATGAGATGATGTAGAATAGCTGTAAAAAAAAGAAGTTGTACTTTAAGAAATAACTACTAAATAGGATTTGCTGACCTTTACTGCATTATAGATACAAATACCTTATTTATTGCCTTCCCTTTTTAAAGATGATTGCTACTTGCTGAAAAATGTTACAAAAACATAGGATTCCAGAACAGCTAAATCCTTAAAAGTAGAAATTAGGATTTTAAGTCTTGCCTATAAAATTGCTATAATCTGGAATTAGATAATAAAGCAGTAATATAGTCTTAATCAAGAGAAAAAATGAATAAAATATACAGTGAAAGAATGGAAATAGTCCATGTATTTTATATTTTATATATTAATTCACGTAAAATCATAAAATTGTTGGACACTAGGAGACTCTTGGGTCATGTATGGGCTGAAAAAAACCCAGTTTGGAGGTAGAGATAAACCAGTAGTAGTGTCAGATATTCATATAGGGCAAAATTTAATGCGTTAACAAAGCATTTTTCAACTGACTTTGATTTCATCCTGTTGTGAAGGCTTGTCAATCAGTGACACTACAGGTCTGGTGGCATCTTTGACAAAGCCAATTTTCAGCTATCCTGTGTGTCTGCCTAGGAAGGAAATGCTTTTATGTATTGTAAAGAAAGTGTAAAGGAAGAGGTACATGTGATTTATAATATGTAGGCTTTTGAAATCTCTCTCTGTGGGAAACATACTTTGTACATAGTTCCTTTTTGAGAAACAAAGGGTTGGATTGAAGGTGAAGAAAAGAAGAAAAGCTAAACTTAATTTTTACACAACAGTAGAGTACATGGCTGCAGACTCTAGGAGTTTGTCAAAGTGTAGCGTTGCTTTCCACAATGTAGTTTCAGTGGATCAGACAAGTACTCTTCGTAGAGTGCCTACCTGTCTCTCCAATTAATGTATTGCTGTCCCAAATATAGGAGAAATACAGATTTTCTTTTTAAATTAATATACAATATAATTGATTGTAAAATAAGATGTGATTACTTTGAACACAGTTGACCCGTTTAAATCTAATGATCATGTGTGTAATACTGTATAAGCGAAACACATGGTCCTCTGGAGTCATTCTTCGTAGTGTTCTCCCAGAGGTACAGAATCCTACCTGCATGATGGTTAAGAGCAATTGTAATGCCTTTATTGGGTGGTTTGAAAACATAAAGGTACTAGCTTAATAAAGAAAACTGTTAAGACATATATAAGCATTTAACTATTAAGTCATATATGAGCATTTGTAGCTTTTTCACCCTTAAAAGCAAGTGTAAACTGTTTTAGTACTTCTTTATGAGCTAAGAGAAGAGAACACCCTCTTTTGGATGTGAATTGCATAGAATTGCAGTGAAATATTTTCTGCAGAGTTTGAATTTGGTTTATATCTGCACTTCCAGCCTACTTCAATTAGAAGACCTCATTTCTTCAAACTCTTTCAAGTTGAGGTTGAGCAATACAAGGTGTGAATCAGCACACTGAAGTGTTTCTTAGGTTCCTGAAAATAATTCTGAAATAGTCTCCAGATACAGGGTGGAATTACTGCTTTTCCCACAGAAGATCGTGGAATACAGCTTAAAAAAATCTAGCTTTTGCTGCTTATTGTAAACAATAGGAGGTATTCAGAGAAGTAAAATATTGGTGCTGTGTTTTGAAGAGCCTGTCTTATTTTCATGGATTGCATGGAGGGTACCAGCTCATGTCACAATAGCAAATACATTCCATCCTTCTTCCTATTCTCCTATAGCCTCAGCTGAAATTACATGGATACTTCCCTTGAAGCCAACATCCTGAACCATTAATTTTTTTTGGTCTTGTGATACCCTTTTTCTTTATCTTTGTCTGGCATAAAGTAGAAATATTCAGAAATACGGGTTCTAGTGTTGCTGGATTTATTGTAAGGAGCAGAATTAACGAGCCTCAAACAACACAAGAGACCATATGACAAGTGAATGCTTGATTCTATTGCTCTTGTCTGAAAGCTGGAGTTTGTGTTCACTTTCTATTACAAAAAATATGTTTCTGTGCTCTTACATCATAAAATAATAAAATAGTTGGATGTGGAAGGGACCTTTTAAAGGTCATCTTATCCAACTCCCACTTTAGCAGGCATATCTTCAACAAGATCAGGTTGCTTGGAGCCCCATCCAGCTTGGACTTGGACACTTCCAGGAGCCAGGCAACCACCTCTGGGCAACTTGTGCTACTGTTTCACCACACTCAATGTAGCAAAACTTCTGTCTTATATCTAACTTGCTCCATTTAAAAATAATTTCCCTGTGTCCTGTTGCATCAGGTCTTTCTAAAAGTCTGTCCCCATCCTTCTTCATACAGACTTCACATACTGGAAGGCTACAGTAAGGTCTTCTCAAAGCCTGTTCTTCTCCAGGCCAAATAATCTCAACTCAGCCTTTCCTCATGCAGGAAGTGCTCCAGCCTTCCAGTCATCTTCGTGGACTTCCTCTGAACTCACTCTAGCAGGTCTGTTCAGCTCTGGGGACCCCAGGGCTGGATTCAGGGTTCCAGGTCAGGTCTCACCAGAGCAGAGCAGAGGGGCAGAATCCCCTCCCAGGCCCTGCTGCCCACACTGCTTTAGATACAATTGGCTTTGTGGGCTGGGAGTGCACATTGCTGGGTCATGTCCAGCTGCTCCATTCTTACAGACCAAGCAAGATTCAGGAGGCAGATAATTCTGATTTTGACCTTCATACTAGAATATGCTAAACATTAGGATTCTGTGCTGTTACGTCCCCCTGTCTAGAGCTGCTGTAGAGAACAGAAACTCTTACTGCAGTTTCTGCAATTGTGTAGCCAAGTAAATTCAATAGACCTGGTATGTCTTTAAAAAGAGTTTACATCTCCGTGAGACATAGCTGAATTCAGACTGTGCAATTACGAGGACAAAATCGGGCAAATAGGCATCAGGTTGGTACAAGGGTGCATTTAACCTAGGATCTTCAAATACTTGCTGTTGATATTTGTGTTAAACATCCAAATGCCTTTTCTTCATGTATGAAACTGGGAGGTGTCTTAAGGTACTGCCTGACTTAAGATGATGAGTAGGACTTAGTTGTCTTTGTTGTCTTTGGTATAGAGCTCACTACATCAGTGAACAAGTTGAATCATATAAAAAGTATGAAGATCCCAAGGTGAGAAGTTAGCAAACAACAAAATCCCATTCCCAGAGGTCGTCACTGCTACTCCTCTGTGCTTACTACAAATGCTGTAGTAAAACTTCTTTCTGTGTAGGTCTAGTGTTTCTATTCTTGACTTCAGAAGATAAATGCTTTGTATTTCCCTTCTTACACACAGATTCCAGAGTCCTTCATCAATGGACAGAAAGCAAATTCTTGTGCTGCACCGTTCAGTTGTTTTGTTGTGTTTTTACTTGAACTAATTGAGCCAAAATCTTATTTTTCTCCCATTAGCTGGAAATGTAAAAGTACATGTATTCATCTTGTGGTGATGAAGTTTCTCTATTTTGTAAAGACAGTTCATGGATTTTAACAGATTTTTATTTTAATAAAATTTGTTATATTATGTATTAGTAGAACACAGCCACCTCATATACAAGGAAGTAGCTGATTCTATGTTTAGAAAGCTTTTTTGATAGGTTGTAATGAAGTCAAAGTCTTATCATAAAGGTTTCTTATCAAACCTTTTGTGATGCTGTTTTTGTTTTTCCAGCTAAGTTCTTAAAAATACTCAGTTTAATTATTTGGTTTTGTAGCAGTCAAAAGTTACAAGTAGGGTCTTTACCACAGTAATTGACAGACAAAGCTTAATTTTTAAAATGGAAAATTTCAGATATCATTACTGTTGGAAATGCATGTTCCTGAAGATCTGATACAAGCTTGAATATGCTAAACATAAGACTATTTTAATTCTGCAGTTTCTGCAACCTCATATATGCTCTCTTAAATTTTTCACATATAAATGAAAATAGTAAAATATTTATGAAGACATTGAAGGTTAATGGTACTGTCAGTGCATGACTCCTGTGTGATGCTGTTACTATCATGAAAGTTTTCAATACATATATAATTCCAGTTATGCTTAGAACATGTGCATGGTGTTAACTTTAAAAGAATTGGTTTGTTTAGGCCTACAGAGAAATTAAAACATTTCTCCGTGCTACTGTGAAAAAAATTTAACTCCATACCATTCAAAATCAGTACAGTGAGGAAGACAGGCAGAATCAGGATCAAGCCAGATGTCTTGTGGCCATGTAGTCACGGTTAGCCATCACTTTAACAGGGGCTATTTCAGTCAACCCTAGTAAATGATCCCTTATGCAGGTAGCCATTGGCCATTATCTGAGGCTGCAGTTTTCATTCTAAGAATTTAGTCTGATTTTTCTAGCTCTTCACATCACCTTTTTTATACAGTGTTATCTTTTGGAAGTGTTTTTCTGTCATTTTGTTCTTGTGTATTTCCTTGACTGAATTCTTCATGGCTGCTCATAAGTAACTTTCTAACAACCAGGAGAAGTCTGATTTTTCCCTTTCCTCATTTAATCTTAATAGAAGCTTTCAGTTTTTTAAATATCCATCCCAAATTATCACTGCATTGAGTGCAGTGTTCTTCTATCTGTAAAAATCTTTTGTTGTTAGTTTATGTTCTGTGTTACGCACAAGTAGTGCTGGTCTGGGTAACTCAGGAAAATGTATATTTGTATCTCCTTTTGTTAACTCAAGGATGAAAGCTAAAAAACAGCCAGTTGATTCACTAAACTGTTGCTCCTGAGTGACCATCTCAGCTATTGTCCCTGTTGTGTTTAGTTCAACTTTCATTTTAAAAGCTGCTATGAGTCACTCCCTGTGTTCATCACTGAGCTTCTGTGTTGGGTTTGCATGGCAAGGTACCAGGAGGGTGCAAGGGTGACTTCAGTGAGAAGCAGCTAGAAGTTTCTCTTGTGTCCAACAGAGCCAGCTCCAGCTGGCTTCAGGATGGACCTGCCAGTGGCCAAAGCTGAGCCCATTAGTGGTGGTGGAGGTGGTGCCTCTGGGATATTGTATTTCAGAACAGGGGAAAGATTCTGTGCAGCAGCAATTGCAGGAGAGGAGTGAGACTATGAGAGTAGCAGCCGTGCAGAGGTCAAGGTCGCTGCAGAAGGAGAGGGAGGAGGTGTTCCAGGCACTGTGGCAGAAGTTCCCCTGCAGCCATGGTGAAGATCATAGTGAAGTGGCTGTGCCCCTGCAGCCCATGGAGGACTCTATACTGGAGCAGGTGGATGTGGCTGAAGGAGTCTGTGAGCCTGCAGGAAGTCTGCACTGGAACAGGTTTCCTGCCAGGACCTGTGGCCTCGTGAGAGAAGACCCCACACTGAAGCAGGACTTGTGACATTGTGGGGGACCCACTACAGTGCAGCCTGCTCCCAAAGGGTGGCATGCTGTGGAAGGGATCCATGCTGAAGCTGTTTGTGAAGAACTGTAGCCCCTGAGAAGGATTCACATTGGAGAAGTTTGGAAAGCCGTCTCCTGTGGGAGGGACCCCACATTGCAGTGGGGAAAGTGAGAGGAGTCCTCCTGAGGAGGGAGAACTAACCCTAATCCTGAGGGGAAAGAAGGAAACAGCAGAGACAACATGATTAACTGACTGCAACCCTTATTCCCTGTCCCCTTGTGCTACCTGGGAGAGAGGAGATAGAAAAAAAAATGGAAATGAAGTTAGGCCCAGGAAGAAGTGAGAGCTGGGAGTAAGGTATTTTAAGATTTGGCTTTATTTCTCATTATCGTACTGTGACTTGATTGGTAATAAACTAATATCCCTGAATCAAGCCTGTGATGGAAATTGGTGAGTGATGCCTCTCCGTCCCTCCCTTCACCCAGGAAACTTTGGTTGTATTTTCTTTCCCCTGTCCTGCTGGGAGAAGAGAGAGAGCAGCTTTGGTAGAAACCTGGCATTCAGCCCAGGTCAGCCCACCACAGTTTCATGTGCACATAGCCCATGTCTGCCTCTGTAGAGCCTTCTCCTGTTGGAGCAGGTCGCTGATCAGTCATAACATGAAGCGTTTGGATTCTTTACATTTTGACATTCTATATGAAGGGTTTGTGTAGATTTTAAAATTATTTTTCAATTATTCCAACATCTTTTATATTGTAGGTCATGCAGGAGTGTCTGCCAGCATGATGAAGAAAAGAACTTCCCACAAGTAAGTTGTTAATATATTTACTAAAGAATAACTCTAAGTAACTGGAAATATTGTTCTAGAAATATATCTGTATTGTTCCACTCACTTTGTTCTTGAAAATCATGTGGAATAATATTCAGTCTGTATATATTTGTAGAGTCAGACTTCTGATTCTTTCAGGAAGGTAGTAGGAAAGAAGGCCCACAGATAAAGTTTTAAACATAGTTTTGAATGTTAACATTAACATTATATTTTTCTTGAATACAATTTTGAAATGCTTTCTGGAATCCGTAGAGAAGGATTTGCAAGCCTGAAATTAGCTATGTGTACGGTAGGATGTCTGTTCTCTGGCACAGAGTTCATGCAATCACCAGGTCAATGAAAAGTGCAAATCATGCTTACTAAGCACCCAGTCTGGAAGGAATCTTAGATATATCTAATCATGTATGACTACAACTGCAATGTTGGAAAAGATTTTTCGTTTTTTAAAAATAAAGAATATACTGAAATACTTCTGTAAAGAAGCTGCTATTAGTATGTGAAGGAAGGATACCTGCTTTTGCTACGCTTTCATGGCATGTATTTTTCCATCTATAACATTTTAAATAGTAGCAGCTGAACACTGGTGAGTAGCTGTGTGAAAGTAGGGGTAACCTGGATATAATTGGTCATGGGTATCATGCAGCAAGATACTGTATCTGGCTGTATCTGGTGAGAGAAATCTAATCTGGGTAAGTGGGAAACTTAAAATGTTACTAGCTGTTTGTAAGTGTAAAGTCATATAGTGTGCATCAATCACAAGCAATTTGTTTGGCAGGTGTATTTTCCACAATTAATGTAATTAATCACTGTTAACAGTGTTAACTGTTTCCCAGAGACAGCACCTGATGTAAAACTACTCTGATGCCTTCCACCAGCTCACCATTATCCATTCTTGTCTATCTTCATAGAAGGCAAAGAGAAACATTTATTTGTCTAGGGCCAGGTAGAGTTGGTTAAAATTTAATTTCTCTTGTTCTCTTTCAACCGCTCAGAGAAAGGAGTGTATGATGGGAAGACTATCAGAGGTGGGTTGCCTTTTGTACTTGAGGGTGGCTAGATTTGTCTTTATTGTTGTGTTAATATACACTTATTTAAATAACTAAATAGGCTGTAAATTTGTTAGCATAAAGGCTTTTGTGGGACATTAGAAGTTTTGATCCTAAGTGACATAATTCTGAGGTATTTAACTTAAGCATCCAGCTTAGTTTTATGTTAATTTAGCCTAGTTCTATTGTTTATTATTTAGTAAAGGTTTTTTTGTACCAAGCCAAAATGACTTCTTGTGTGCTGCTTACTGCCTTGTCTGAGAATGAGGTAGAGTAGTAGAATATTTTTTCTATTTATAGTTTACCATAAATGAGTAGGCTATTAATATGATGTAATACTATATGCTGATACTACTCTGAGCTAATACAATGGACCATGAGTTAGTAATGCATACTTTGTCACTGATTTAGTTATTTATTTAGTTAACTCCTCATTTAAGGAAAAAGAAGCCTACTGGCGCTCAAAGGCCATTGAGGAGATTTTAAACCAGCTTCAGAATGTTTGCAACAGTGGAAGGAACAAGGCATGATTCAGTAATTGAGGATATGATAGAATGAGCAGTGTGGATGAGCCTTCTGAACTCTTTAAATAGTAGTTAACTGTTGAGCCTTTTGGAGATGGTTCCCGTGGTTATAGGGCAGTTCTTCCAAGTGCTCTGTCAGTGGGTAGTGGTGATCTCTGCCAATATGAAGCTGACCTCACTGGCATCAGATCAGTCAGTAAACTCACGGATCTCATTCTTTCCACTCTTAGTGTATAAAGAAAGTACAAGAACTAGCACAAGTATGAAACAATCCTTTCTTCACAGGCTCTCCAGATTTCTTGTTGTTGGCAATTCGGAAACTTTGAGGCATAGGTTATACCTGCAATTTAACTGCAAGGGAACTTAAACGTTTTGAAATTTTGATCCCCTTTTAAGGTAACATATTCTTGGCTTCTGCAACATATAGAGCTGAAATTCACAACTGAATGATTTTTTTTTAACTTTTCAGGGAGTACAGAAAGTACTTTAAAACTTCTGTCTTTATTAATATGCCTTATAGTGTATTATGGAAAGTAGCTAATAACAATTCTCTGATCACTGTTCTGTTATTAGTGATAGACATTAGTAAGGCCACCGTTGCATTAAGTTTTGTGTCCTATTTTTAATAACTTTTCTGCTTTGTACTATGAAAGTCTTGAAAGCATACTGACTACTGCTGCTGTACTGCTTCTATAGTTTTATAGTTTTCATTTCAGTTTTTCACAGTTGTACATGTTTTGCATATCTGAGAGGAGTGGTTTTCTTTCACCCTTCTGGGTTTTTTTTCCCTTGTGGTGTTTTTCTGAGATGACATGGTCAGGAAAAAACCAATAAACAACAAAACCAAGCTAAATGGTTAGCTTTATAGTTACTGGTCATTGCCATTTGCATTTTTCTAAATGCTGGTTTGTATTATAAGCACAACCCTCGAGTAATAGCTGATATTTCTGGTACCAGTCCGCTGCAGTTCTGCACTGTGTTAGTTTTCCTGGTAGCAGCTGCCAAATTAAAGTTTGTGCAAGGACCATGTAAACACAGCTTTAAAATCTGGGCAGATTTCCTTCTGGCTGTGTAGTCTTTAGAATGTTTCCAAAGTATCTGATTCTGATAATGAAACCTTTTCACATTAGATTTTACTTAACAGCTTACAGCCTGCAAGATAAAGAAGAGGATCAGAAATTTTTGGGAATCGAAGGACTTTCTACAATGAGGATGTGTTTGATGTGTCAAGAACTATTTCCAGGACTTGCTATTTTCTGTTTTTCCTGGCTTCTTGTCTTATATGTTTAATTGTTACCCGATATTCAAGAGCAAATCTCTGTGGAAATTTTAAAGATATCTATAAATGAAAGAGAAGGAAAAAATTGTGTTGGACCTTCTGGATAGAGCATCATAGAAGGTTATTTGCGTAACTTGATTTATCACAAAAATACCACACTGGTGAGAAAAGGAGAATTGGTTACTTCACTGTCATACGTGGAAGTGCATTCAGGACTTACTTATTAATAGTTAGAAACTTACACTTGCTTTCTTACCATGTGTTCAGATGCAAGAAGCAGGTTTTCCTTGGTAATATACTAGTTTGAATATCTTATTTCTTACAGTATGAACCACTTCAAATGACAGTGAGCAGCTGTTCAATAAAGTAACCTTCAAACAAAAATTTGAACTGCACCTAGTGGGTACTTGACTTGTAAATTAAATTTGTAATGCTCTTTGCTCTCTGATGCATTTTAAACATAGTTAGTTACCCATTTGAACTCAGTTATATTGTCTTCTTCCATCTTTTTTTAGAATGAGTCTGAAGCTTTTTACCTTACTGTTCCAAATTAAACATTAAAGTAGATTATGCTTTGTAGGCAGAAAGTAAAGTTGGTTTTGAGGTTGAATATGAATAGCATTATAATCTCTTTCAAAGATGAAATGATGAGAACATAAACTGCTTAAACTGGACAAAACAATAGCAGTTTTAACTTCTTCCATCTCTAGTTGTTTTTATTTCTTTCAGAATGAAGCAATGTTTCATTAGAATGAAATAAATCATTGAATACAAAACAAACTCAATTTTATTGTGCTGAGAACCAGATCTCTGATCTTATTTTGTAATAGCAAGCTATTATGGAGACTTACTACAAATAGAAATACAGATATATATATATATATATACTTGAGCAGAACTAGAATTTGCAAATGCATTCTAGTTTTTCCATAAAATTAGAACTAGCTTTGTGGGAGAGTCTCTCTGTACAGGAACTCTAACCTGTCCAGTGTCTGTGCTGTCAAAGTTTAGGAATACAAAACTGCAGTCTGATCTTTGAAAAGCTCAAATGATAAGAAAAGTGAAATTTGAAAACACCCCCTGCTTTAATTCTTGGTGAATTAAAGTCTGGAGGTGGGAAAAGTACTGAAGTAATTGTATATCTGGTGTTTAATAGTTATGATTACAGTTATGATACAGCATTAAGCATTCCAGTATCATATTGTGAGTCTGTTATTCTGAAATACTGCTTTCCAGGATTATGGTGTAATTGTTATCTGTATTTTTCGGATCATATAAGGACTTCTCTGAGAGCATTCATCATTCTTGGAGACCATTTTCTCTGATGACTATCTATAATCTAAGAAAGAATATTGCCTTCTACAACTGATAATCTTCTAGATATTGCTTTTAAGCGTGCTAGTTCTGTGCATATATTACTACCATTGAAATGATGTGTGCTACAAGAAGTAGCCCAAAAAATTATTTTACAACTAGTTGACATCCAGGAGAATTTTGTACATTGTCATAATGTCCCTTAGTTTCTTCCATTTGTATTCAAAATTGTCAATTTGTGGTTTTAATAGCTGGATAAAACAAAACTTGTATAACTCTTTCAGTGAATTGAAACTGTCATATATTACAGTTCTGAACTGCTTATATTACAGTTCATCAGAATAGCAACTGTTACTTACCAGAGGGAATTTCCTTGCCAATTCCATGAAAATAGCAGAAGGACAAAATGGTTATGGACTCTGTTTTCCACATAAAGGAGTATCCCTTCTATGACCATTTCCATTACATGCAATTTTTCATTTCCCATACTAAATACAGAAGTGTTGTTGCTGCCATGTGTCTTTAAAACTACTTGGACTCAAAATTACCTGTAAATGAAGGAGGCTAAATTTCCTTTAGGCATAAACAGGTTTGTTTTAGGGAAAACAAACATCTTGGAAGAATTCCAGTCAGCCAGTGATAATGTTTACACTTTCTTTCTCCTGGGAAGGAGTTGCTTACTGTTCTGCAGAAAGCAACAAGGTAGTAAAGTTGTGATACTGCCAGGTAACCTTGTGCTTTGAGATTTGATCAGGTGAGTTTTACTTTTGACAATCAGAATAGCAAGGGGTAGAATAGTTATTTTGGCTTAAGCAAACTAGTTTCAGTACTTACTGCTAGGAAACTGACCTTATAAAGCACATCAAAAATGTGTCACTACTTTTAAGTGTGTTTTTCTTTTTTCCAATAAAGTGTAATAAGCTTTATGCCCTAATTTGAATAAGATGTGCTAAGCTATAAAATATATCATCATGTAAAAGCATACAACTATTTTCTGAAGTAGAATTTTGAATATATATGTACTTTTGTTTAATGTGAATGTTTGTATCTGTGTACAGAAAACATAGAAACAATGTGGGACCAAGCAAACCTATTTCTCAGCCACGAAGAAATATTGTAGGCTGCAGAATACAGCATGGATGGAAAGAAGGAAGTGGACCTGTAACACAGTGGAAGGGCACAGTTCTTGATCAAGTTCCTGTAAATCCCTCACTCTATCTCATAAAGTATGATGGATTTGATTGTGTGTATGGACTAGAACTTCACAAAGATGAAAGAGTTTCAGCACTTGAAGTTCTTCCAGACAGAGTTGGTATGTGTTTGGGGTTTTTTTCCTAAATTCATATACGTTTGGGCTGACATATATCACTAAATGTTCTCCACTAATCAGTCCAAACTTTCCCCAAGATAACATGTGACCGCTTAAGTGTTACTGGTCAATTTTATTTGTCTCATGGCAGGTAATCTAAATGCTTTAGTTTTTTTTTCTATTCCACAAGTTTTGATGATGCTAAATGCACTCATTTAGTGCATTTAGAGTTTCTGTCTTCTGTCTTTAAGTAGTATGCAGCATATTCTATAGTTTTTAGATTAACTTTGATATTTCTTTTAAAATTCCAACTCTAATAAGCTATCTTGGCTACGCTGTCATTTTTGTGTGTCTAAGAGTAATAAGATCACATTTTTTCTTGTACTACCACCATGTATTTTTAATAATGGCAGGAGGATATTTTCGAAGTGAATTAACCTGATGAGTAATAATGCTTTTTCTTTTTCAGGATTAGCACTGGATTATTAAACTGCAGGTTTTTTAATCCACCAAGTTCGATATCTACTCAAGTAAACACTGGTTTATAAACAGAAAAAGCTGTTGCTGCTTCTGACTGCAGAGGAATTGGTAGTGGTCTGTAGGGTGGCATTAGGAGGAACCAAACCTCAAGGCTGAATTAATAACATAATAAAAAGAATTGTTCTGTGATAGGCCTGTTGTTTCTCCTGTCTGCCTCTCCCAGTCCAGTATCTAGTTCAAGTTCAGAGTTTCTGCTGCTGTGGCCTCAGTTGATCTCACTTTAGCTTGCATTATGATTGTTTAATCACAGGGAGTACAATAATTCATTGTTACTTTAACAACATTCTGAAGTTCTGTAGTTCTGCAGTGGTAAACTCTCTAGAATGCATAGTATTTGTTTTATGTATGAATTTACCAACTACCAATCAGATTTGTGTATGAATCAGCATAAAGATTATTTTTTACAAAGATACAGATCTGTGCTTTTGAATGAATCTATGAAATGCTGTCATTTCAGCTTCGTCTCGAATTAGTGATGCCCACCTGGCAGACACAATGATTGGTAAAGCTGTGGAACATATGTTTGAGACAGAGGATGGCTCAAAAGATGAATGGAGGGGGATGGTTTTGGCTCGAGCTCCTATTATGAACACATGGTTTTATATTACCTACGAGAAAGATCCCGTCTTGTACATGTACCAACTCTTAGATGATTATAAAGAAGGTGACCTTCGCATTATGCCTGATTCAAGTAAGTAGGCCAGTTAGTGCTTTCTTCTGGCAGCTTTTTGTATGAAACATTTAGCTGTGGTTTATTTATGGACAGGAGAGCTGACAAACAAGCATCTTATTTATTACTCCCTTTAAAAGTATCACAGCTAACAAAGGTAGTACAACAAAGAACATCTGTATTAACTGCTGTAATATTTAACTTTTCTTAGCAGTGACATATGCAGGGAAATACTTTTTCTTAATTACTCTTAAGTCAGCTAAAAATATGTGTGTACTACTGTGGAAGACTTTATATTTGGGTTTTTTGGTAGAAACTGACAAACCAGAATTATTCTACTGTTTTCTTAGAGAAGTATCACAGCTTGTAGAGCTGGCTTTTGATTTGTGTCTCTGAAGCAGTTCTTGTGGGAATGAATAATATTTTGAGTCTAACTAATATAGTAAGAACAATTTCACTGAGCTATGTCTTCAAAGTGAAAAACTTTTTGAGTCGTTGCTTGTAGGAAAGAAGCACTTATTTTTTGAAAATTGATTTTCAGTCACATGTAACATACTAGAAAAAAAAAGATTTCAGCATATTAGGGATATTTTTCCTCCCTTTTTGAATGCGAAGTATTCTTCAGGACTTCTATTAATTTGAAAAGATTTTCACAGTATTAGTATTGTAGAGATTTGCACAGTCAGTACAAAAAGTGGGGGGAGCTTATAAAGAATTCTTTGGGTTACTTCTCCTGTGTAACAAAATGCTCTTTCTGACAAAGGCCATCTGGGATTTAAAGAAAATTAATTGTGACTAATAAATATGCAAAGCCCAATGTAGTCAACCACTGCAGTTACCCAGTTAATAATTTGTTGAGTTTGAGATAATCTTTTTCAGATCCACCACTGCTAATGATCTACTGATAAAATAAAAATGTGGCACTTATTTGCATAACCTCTGTAGTGATCATCTGTGTTTAGATTACCCTCTCCTCCACATCTAGCAAAAAGCAACATCTCTGATGCTTTTAAAGAGTGAACCACAGATATAAATGGGAAAAAAAGTTGACCTTCCACTTTTTAAAGAAATAAAGCAAGCTCTTTCAGATTTAAATATTCAAATAACTTGTTCTTTTTCTTAACTACTGAAAAAAGGACTTCAAATGTATTTTATTTTATAATTTTGGGGGTGAAGATAGGGAAAGCTTATATGCTTTCTTTTCATTTAAGTACAAATTGCTTTTAGTGCACTTCATCCTCTGTGCTCACCACAAGACTATTAACTGCTTACTGATTTTCTAAGTGTTTCTAAGTATTTGCTTCCCTCCCTGAATGTGAATGCTTTCAAGATGTTTTGAATGATGTCTTTGAGTCATTGATTGGATGTTAGTAGTTTGAAGAAGTATTTTTCAAATCAGATTTTAGAATATCTGCAAGTACTTCCATAAATTTGGTGGAACTTGCCATAATATTATCAATAAAATTTCTAGTGTATGTCCTCTTCTCAAATACTGGTTTTGCACATGTGAAGAGATAGATAATAACAGATACCACATAACAGATAATTTGCTTTAAGCTTTTCTTTTTTTTTTTTTGTAAGGGGAAAATGTATTACTGGATTAGATATTAAAACTTTGTGTACACTTCTAAGTGAAAATGTGAGAGTTAAACTTCCATCTTTGCCAAGAAAGACTCTTCATATAAAACTGATACTAAGAGAGTTATAACTATGTGTGACAATGCATTTATACTGAAACTGAAACACAAATTGAAAAAGAAACTTCCTATGTTTATGGAAGAATTTTTAAGGGTAAAATGCAAGCCAATCTATTCATTCCCTGTTGTTTTTTTTCTCCTCTGAGAGTTCTTTCACAGTTCTCAAAAACTGAAAATAGAATGGGTGGAATCTGCAAGGGATTTTTAATGCAAACTTAGAACAAAGTTATTAGTTTAAAAGCTTATGATTTCCAGAATAAAACCCACATCTGATGTTACAATTGCTTTCGAAAGTTTTTCAGTGGAATATAAACTACAACTTTGTCTAAATTAGAGGAGCTGAGAAAGATGTGGTTAGCTTCCAGTTCTCTAGAAAGTACTTACTAGCCTTTATCATGTTTGTTCTGTGATTGGCATGTAGCCAATGACTTGGCATGTTACAAATCACACCTTTCATTATTCAGATTTAGCATAGAGATTATCTAAAATGTAAGGATATTATTTCTGGTTGGGTTTCACCAGAGAGGAAATAATACAATCAGACTTTACCAACAGTATTATTCAAATACGGAGTCAAAAGCCCCTTTTAATAAGGAGTTTACATCTACTACCTTTTCAGAAGAGATGCTTTTGTTGCATGCATGCACTGAAACCTTGAATAATGTGTGTGGGAAGAGGGAAGTTAAGTTAGGCTACCTTTCTACTGAGAAAGTCCAATGCCTCTTTCTGCTTATGGCTTAAATTCAGTTATCTGCAGCCCTTTCTTACAACTTGTGCATAAACCTTCCTCTCAAAGACTTACTTTTCTTACCAATCAAAGTGCTATTTTTGTCTTAATAAAACCGACGACAATATCGCCTGAAATTTTATTTTTCTGCAACTACTTTCTAGAAGTGTGGCAGTTGTTAGGTGTTTATCTGAACAAAACTAATCTATTTACAACTTCAAATTGTTTTGTATGATTTTTAAAGAAGACTCTGCTGTTGTCTTCCATATTGCAAATTTTTATTATATGTCTACTAAAGCACACTGGGTTTATGTTACAGATGATTCACCTCCTGCAGAACGGGAACCAGGTGAAGTTGTGGACAGCCTGGTAGGCAAACAAGTGGAATATGCCAAAGAAGATGGCTCGAAAAGGACTGGCATGGTCATTCATCAAGTTGAAGCCAAACCATCTGTCTATTTCATCAAGTTTGATGATGATTTCCATATTTATGTCTACGATTTGGTGAAGACATCCTAGACGTCATCATGAACTTTTGCCAAATTTGTGGAACTATTAAATGTAAAATTTGTAGACACAAAGACTTGACTGCTTTCCAGTTTAACGAAAGCTTAAATGTCCCTGCGAACCCACAATCTCTGCCAGCAAAACTGTTTTGTTCTGAGTAATACAAACATGACACATTTTGTGTAAGAGAACTCCTTTTCTTGAAGGAAGTCAATATGTTTGGGCAGGAGGGAGTTAAAAGCAAAGAACAGCTGCAAATTCAAGCTGTGTAAAGTTGATCTAGTATTGTAATCATTAATCTAAATTTTTTCATAGGTTTTGACTTTTTCTTCAATCTTGCACTCACTTGTTCAACTGCCACATGCAAGTGTAGTTTGATATTTTGATACGCCTTCTTTTGTAACATTAAATTTAATTTCTTGGATACTGGCAGTCCTTGTTTTCAGGGTTGGGACAGAGGTGACTTTTCTGAAAGGTTTCAACAGTTTGTGCAGCATTAAGGAGTGCCTAACCCAAGTAACATCAATCTGCTGTGTTTCTACACTTTATTTCAAATCTAGCTTTTTAAAAACTTGCAGTACGTGGAAATGCTTGTGCATTTTTTACTAGTCACAGGGCAGTAGGATATCAAGTGTTTATATTACACACCTTTCAGTGAAAAGGCTTTAAACTATAAAATTACATTTAATCTGTATGAACACTAAAATTAGAATATGCAGGTTAATGGCCCATATTTACAAGTTGTAGGAACCAGTAAAATACATGCAACAAGGCTGCCTTCAATCCTAAATGGTGTACTTCTTTCTTTGTTATACACACTTCTTAGCAAAACCCAAGTGCTTGGTGCCACAACTTTAACAGTATATATGCTACTTCAGAGGACTTTAGACTACGCATTGGCATCAGTAGTCTCTCATTTAATATCAAAACCTAGCAACCTGAATGTTTGTGTGTGGACTTAGAAGCCTAACAGTAGTTAATATTTTACATGGTAAATACAATCTCACACCAGGGGAGTGGGAGGGGGTGTCCTTTCACACTGAAGATGTAACTTTAGAGAAGGAGAAGCATTTGTTGCCTTCTGCTCAGTCTGTTGCATTTCTTTGTGTTGGTTTGCTTTTAATCATTTTGGTTCAAGAAGGCATCTTCCCCATTTATTCTTTTTCTGGTTTTCCACATAAGGAGTGTCTGGAAAAATCTGCAGTTTAAACCTGTTGTTGCCTTTTGTGGTGTACATTGTACTTGCTTTGAGGTATGCTGTTAACATAAATTTCATTCTATGAACACTAGAGTTCTGCATGCCAGTGGTGTACTATCTAATGGAAGCTATAGGCAGTCTCAGTGGTTCAGTCATCTGCATTAGATTGTGGATGTAAATAGCAGCCCACAACTGCAAAATCTTTTCATGGTTATAATCTTGCAAGATAGTTGTAAATGAAAATTAGGGTTTCTGAAGTGTGGCAGCTTTTAAAAATAACGGAATTGGAACAACAATCCAGCACAGCAACAAGGTTGTCATGTTACATTAAGGCAGAGCTCCGCAAGTTGCAAAAAACTGCTTCACAGAAATACAGAATGTGAAGACAGTTAACACTGTTGATGGAAGGAACAAATACCCTGATATTAAACCGTGTGCCATTAGTGGAAGAATGCAGGAGAGGTGCTGTTAATCAGAGGACAGAGGTTATGACCTCTGTTGTGGGTATTCTTGATATTGAAGACTCAGTGGTTTAAGCCCCTTTCTGTCCATTTTTTTGCCTGATTTAATATTTTAGCCTTAAGGCTTGTGCCTCATTATGCTGTTGAATGGTAATAAATACTCTCCGTATAAATATGATACCTTAATTCTTTGTCCATTGCTACTATATTGCATTATGTCCAGTATTTCATCATGGACAACCAAAGGCAGGCTATTGTCTTTCAGTGAATAGCTTCTCAATGCAGTCCTTATGCAGTAAGTACCTGAGTCATAAATGTTTCTTGTGTTTGAACAAAGTGAGCAGATTTGCAACACAGTGTTTTCATCCTGCAGATCTGTTGTGTTTTCTATTGACTCTTAAGAGTCCTGCATGTAAATCTCAAAGCTGAGCCTGGCTCCATGAGCCCAAGTCGATATTTGTGGCACAGGAATGAGTGAGTGTATTAATTATACACAAGATACGTGAATTACCTAGTACACTGAACTTGGGGCTATATATCTGAGGAATAAGAGGTTTGTTTTGAAATATCTGAGGTTTAGGTCTACTGGAACACTTCTAGCATTAGGCTTGCATTTGTGGGTTTTCTGCAAGCCTATTGAATACACCATGTATTCTGACAATTAGAGTATAATCTACAAACTGTAAATTTCACTGTTGTTTTTCGATGTCCCGGTTGTCTGTTGTGTGGGTATTTTCTTTTCACCGTTTTTCCTTTTTTTTTTTTTTTTTTTTTTTAATAGCTTAAACCACCTTTTTGAGGCTTGAGACTAATTCCACTCCCTTGCCCATCTGCTTTGGGCTTTGTTTTAGGCTCATGTTTCAGATCTGCATGCAGTGCTTGCGTTACCCTGGTAACTAAATGTTGGTTCCTTGTTATAGGGGTTCAACATTACTTTCCAAAATCACACAGGGCTTGTGATGGCACAAGCCATGGATCTTTGTATAAAAGTTATTCACCTTCCACATTTACCTGCTGTAGTATTGTTGTATATTGTGTGTGTGCGTGTGTGTGATGTCAGGCTGCCATGTAAAACTTCTTAAAAGGGAAAAAAAAAAAACTTAAATGCAGACCATCCTTTTTTGCATGCTTAGAGGGTTAGAACATTCAATGTAACAAACTAAAGTTGCATGTTAAAATGTTTAGGTTTTTGTTTTGTTCTGTTTTTATTTTGTGTTCAGTTTTTTGTGAATTTGCTTATTGTGCTGTTTTAATGGTTGTTAGTAGGATTAAATGCACCGGTGAGACGAGCATAGTGCCAACAGAAGGTAATTTTCCAGTTGTATGTGTCATACAGCATTTGAAGGGACCATGTATTCTGTTAAAGAAAAAAATAAAATTTCAGTTGAATAGCAAAACACTACATTCTTCTTCTTTCTTTTGAGTGCCAAATCCTAAACTGTGTTGGAGTAGAGACGGGGAAAACCCTTTTTGTTGCAATAGGTAGAAGCCTTCTTTAAATGGATTGTTTAAACATAGGGGCGTTATCTTCAGAGAGAACTTACTAGTTGCGTCAGGGAAAAGAATTATGGTGAAAACAGTTTCTGGTTCCTTGAAAATGCTGTGCTTTTTGTATTTTACATCATTAGTGCAATTTGGATGGTTCTTGGTATGTGTATAGTTCAGAGGTCTTCGTGTTCACATTTTTAAATTAGGTAGTGAATTCATCTTTAAAGCTTGGTTTCTTTATTTTTATTTTATTTTGAACAATGTAGACAGTTCCCTGTTCTCTGCATTTAGAAGTATAAACACTTTAAATCTGTTACTTAATTCTGTAAGTAATTTTTATAATTATGATGTAACTCTATCCTTAAAACACTTAAAATAAACCCTTTATGTGCAACTTATGCCTGTAAACTTTGTTCTCACAAGCAAAAAGTAGTCATGTGATTTCAGAATATGAAGCAGTTTCTTCATTTTTCTAATTGAAAGAATTTATTATTTTAATGTCGAACCATGTATATTGGTATAATACTTTCCCTATGTAATACGTTTGCTTGCAAAGCCAAATCTTTATTCTTTTTTCTATTTAAGTTTATGTGCTGGTAAGATGGAAGTTGGCTAAGGTAAAGCACACTGTTAAATTGTATTTAACTAAACACAGAAAACTCCCCTCCAGGGGCTGTGCAGGTCTGTGAAGCAGTCTCCATTTCCAGTGCACACAAAATATCTCATCAGTGGGGAACTGCAGAAGCATTTGACAATGTTTTGGTGATACATTCATTTGCTTTGAATTAAAACAATTTAAAATTTAATTAAGTGTATTTTACTGGTGATAAAAAACAAAGTTGATGCAAATTGGAGGTGATAAGCACAGAAGATAACATCACCATGTTGGTGATTTTCTGAAGTCCTGTAAGTTGTTGTGAAGACTTTATGTGGTTGAATTACTAAGGCAGACTTCCCATGTTGACTGGATTCTCTTTATTACTACATCTTTTCTGATAATAAAGGGTGCATGGCATTTATAGGACATGGTATAGTGGTGGACTTTGTAGTGTTAGGTTAACAGTTGGACTCAATGATCCAAAAGATCTCTTCTAACCTAAAGGATTCTGTGATTCTAAAATACCAAGCACCAGGCTCATTTAATTGTGTACTGAAGAACTTGGAGTATGCCAGCATACATGCACAAGCCTCTTCCCTTAGTTCATCATCCAGTTTATTGTATCCTGCTGCTTCTGGCACTGCTTTCAGTGGATTTATATTGTGTACATCCGTGATCAGAGAGTCTAAGACTTTGCTGTAGGAGTATCACCTGCAAAAAGCAGGTGTTTATGTGTGTGAGCTGCCTATGTTAAATTGTAGCTAAAAATAGATACACTAACATGTCACTAATGCCTGAACATCTTTTGTATTACTGCTGATAAACCAACCTCAGTTTGGTGACATCTTCCTCTGCGTAGAGAAAGAGAAACCTTATAAAAACAAAGGTATCTTTCTTGTCTGTTACTGCTGCAATGAACTGGCCCCTGAAAGCTAGTTACTTACGAGCTCACTTGAAAGCAGCTCAGATAGATGTCAGTGCTTTGTAGACAGTAATGTCCCACAGATTTAAGTGGGGGATAGGGGTCCTATTCAGAGCCATTGCTTTAATACCACTGCACAGTATTTTCACATCCTCCTTGTCCATATGAACAGGTTATGTTTTCAGGGAAAAAAAAAAACAACCAATGCTCTTTTCTCAATGAGTTACTTATTGTGACATAATTTTATATTTCTGTAAGCAGTGGAGCCATTCATGACTTCAGGGGACTGCATTGTTCTCTGGAAAGGATAAAGTTCAGTAAGGATATTTTGGAGGAGGTTGAGCTGCTGCAATTTAAGGTCATTAAGGTCTAAAGTAAAAATAGGTCAAGGAAATTATAGGTATGTTCTTCCATCCTGAAGCAATGGATAATAAAAGATTTTTACTGTTTTACACACTTAGAAGCAATTTTTTTCAATCTAACTATTGTTTTTCTTTCTGTAAGCTCCTGCCTTAGCATGTTACATTGCTTAACCTTTTTGCCAGTATCAGTGTCTTACCATTTTAATTAATATCAGGATTTGCAGCCTGGGGACTTTAGCAAGCTACTAAGCATTTTTTTTAAAACTCTTCTCTTGCTACTGCCTTGTGAGTGTCCTGATTTCAAAACAGAGTGCAGAGCTACATATGCACAATATACACCCTTGTATGTACAACAGAAAGCAGCTGAGGTCTCAGCAGTGTAAGGTGTGTCAACACATTCTACTCAGATGTTCGTTACAGGTCTCTGCACATTTTTTTTCTGAAATCAGTTATGATGTGCTTAACTTCACTTGTACACAACTTGTGTAAATGGTTTTGCAGCCTAACAATTTAAAAATCTCTATGCTTTGACACTGATTCCACCCCCCCCCATGTAATTAATGTTTATATTTACCTGTATTCAATGGAGTCTGACTTTTACAGGCCCTTTTTGAATATTTTTATGCCATTGTTCCTCAGGTCTATAGACTGATCTGTTCAAAGCTGACTTTAGTAATGAACGTGGATGCCTGCACATTTACTTTGATTTGCATAATCTTGCATAAACTTCCTAAGGGTGTTCCACCCAGATCTGACATGTGAGAGGCATATTTTTGTTAATAAAAAAAAAAATCAACTATATACTATTTTAAACACACTTTATGTTGATCAAAGTGAATCCCTGTGAACAGCCACTGTGGAGAAAGGACTTCTTTTTCTTCTTTCTTTTATAGAAGATTGCTGAGAGTCAGGGCAGCACTCATCTGGATTTTGGGCTGATGCGTTTTAGTTCTGCTGCTCTAACTAACTACATGTGGTATTTTCAGCTTTGAAATGGGCTGGGGGATGACTGCTTAAATTATCTTCATAAAAGACCTTTACCACGAGCCATGCACTTGGAACACTTGGTTGTCATACTTTCTATAAAAGCTGTAATTAATTAATTTGATTTTGCAACACTGTTTACTAACTCCTAACTACTATTTTTAGCTTACATAGGCAGATGTCTAACTTAAACTTTCATTAATTTAATGAATTTAAAAACATATTAACTTTTTAAGTTGTAAGAACAGCAGAAGCACTAGAGAAGATAAAATTATTCAAAGGTTAAGCATAAAGTGTTGAAAGGATGGCAACAGCAACTTTTGCTACATTGCTACACGTTTCATTATGGAAAGTTGAAACTGCCCTCTGGGAATTCTCAATATTCTCCAGCATTTTTCATTTAATTCAGGTTTGTGTCTTAAAAGTATGTCATTCTGCCTGACACGAAATTCTTTTCTCTTATTAGTACGTCTCAGTGTACTGTCTCCTCAGAAGCTGGCAGACAAGAAGTAAAAGGGTACTTACAGTGCAGTTTTATGAAAGAGCGAGGCAGAAAAGCCAACTACTCTGATTCAGAACTTCTGATGGTAGGGGAAAAAAAAATATAAACAATAAAAGAACTCATTACCTACTGTTTGTGAACTAAGAATAATAACTCATTCCAAAATAATTGGAAGGAAGATTAAATAGGAGGATGCTCATAATATGTGAGAAATGCAATGTATTAAGTTTCACTGAGGAGAAAAGAAGGTTAGTTACAATGGGTGGTGCTTTCCAACACTGTAAATCCAAACATTATCCCAGCCTTTAACTTGATGTTACAAAACTAGCAATGTACATAGAAGATTCTTAGCATTTTGGCTTCCACAGATTTAGTTTAATACATGAAAGTTGTTGTATTTAAAATGTAATCAAATTATGCAGGTAAGTGGCCCAAAGTAACACCATATGTTCTCCAAATTCTGAATTCTTAATTCAATGAATACCACTCTTGCAAACTAGAAAACTACAACTACCTAAAGTTACTACCAATTGTTACTATCTAATCATAGTCCTCCAAATAATACTAAAGCATGAAAGGGAGATCTGAATTGCTTCAGATTTTTAAAGAATACACTTCTGTGTGGAAGGAATATGATACTTGAAGAGTGCTAAAAACCTAATTGCAGAAAGCCTGTGATGCACTTCATGCTTTGTTTTGAGATACTTCTCTGTGGAGTATAAATATTTTTTTGTACTCAGTGTAGGTTCAAGATTGTGAAGATAAGTAATGCTGATATCTCTGTCATTTTGAGTCAATTAGTAAAACCCAAAAATATACACTGCTACCGAAGGCAGAAATTTGAATTCTTCAGATACCTGCTTTTCTGCAAACTTTCTGATTATATCACTAAAAACACTTTGGAAATAACGAATGCACTTTCAAAGTTTGTTTTGGTTTTCTTACTGGGTTTAGTCACTACTGTTGAATGGCAGAGTAAAGATGGAGAGTAACTACAGAGAAAACTGCCACGGAGTGCTGAAGTGACCTGGCCAACTGACTGAAATCCTGAACTGCCTTTTGAGATGGCACAGACACAGCAGGCTCCTGCAAGGTATGGCAGCAACTACTTTTTACTGTCCTTTGGACTGGAACTGTAAGGGTATAAATACTTAGTTCTGAAGCAATAGTCCTTTATTGACTGGACCAGATTAAATTTGGTCCTGACCCATCCTCTAGTGCTCTCTTTGCAATGTGATTAACAGCACATAAAGTTGCAGAGTAACTTGAAGGAACAGCAGAGATAGAGCGTTATGAACTGATCACAACCCCTATTTTCCAGTTCCCTGCACCAGCTGGGGAGGAGGAGGTAGAAAATTCAGGAGCAAAGTTGAGCTTGCAAAAAAGAGAAGTGAGGAAGATACTTTTGGTCTGGTCTTTCTTTGATACTGTCCTGTGCTTATTTTTAATTGGCAAGAAATTAATTTTCCTTGGGTTAAGTCTGTCTTAGATGTGATGGTGCTTAGTAAACAATATCCATGTCTTCATCTCAACTGATGAACTCTCTCATCTTTTTTCTCCCTGTTCTATTGAGGAGGGGGACTCAGAGAGAAACTGGATGGGTTTCTGACAGTCATACAAGGTTAACCCACCACAATAACGTAGGGATTTATTCTACTTAAGAACCTTGTGCATGATTTTTCTTTTCCTTACCCAAGATAATTTTCTATGTAATGGACAATCATAGAATCATTAAAATGTCTCAGATTGGAAGAGACCTTAAGTTTGTGTAGTTCCAAACTCCCACCATGGGCAGGAATACCCATGAAAATTACATGAAAGTCAATGTTCATGAGGCAGAGAAACTAGCATGTGAAACCTGAGTCTTTGGCATCTGTAATTCGCTTAAGTTAATTGTCATTTCAGAACTCTACAGTACAGTTCATGGTCAGCCAAAGGAACAAGTCTTAGCTTCTTAGGCTACTTTTTTGGGGTTTTTGTAGTGGAGTTTTTAGCCTATGATAATGATTTAGTGATGTTGCTTTCTCAATTATTTCTATGCTTCTAATGGTTTTAAAATTAGAGCACATGATACTACAGGCTAGGATATATTATATATTCTGGGTATGTCTGTGCAAGGGGAACATCTCTGGGATTTTACAGTAGTTAGATTAAACCTGTATAATATAAATAACAGCGAATGCCAGCCTTAAAATAACATTCCCTTTATTCAAACAGGAAAACTAGAGATTTCTTATGAAAATGAGCATGCTAGAGAGAAAACTCTTAGGAGGCTGTCTGCAAACGTCTGAGACGAGTGACTGCAGTGAGGTCACGGCCGGCAGGGGGCGCTGTTGGGCACCCGCGCCTGCAGGGGGCGCTGTGGCGCGAGCTCAGGCCCCTGCTCAGTGACCAATGGCGGTTGAACCGCATAGCCGGAGGGCTGGATGGTGAGAGGGGCTGCCGTGGGAGACCTCAGAGCAGCAAGCTGGACGGCAGGCTCGACTCACCAACGGCTAGCAAGCAAAGGGTGGCAGAAAATCCGCAGCGGTGGCAGAAAAGCTGCACTGCATCCTGGCAGGCGGGGGGTATGCAGGTCAGCAATAGCCGGGCTTTCTCCACAGCAGCTGCCGGACCCATCTGGGGTGATGTGAACTCTCGGAGTCAGGGGAAAGGGTTGGGATCCCGTGCTTTTCCCAAACGAAAGCTCACCCACCCAGAGAAGAAAAAAGGTAGTGCAGAGCTGAGGTCCTGCGATCGCAGTGAAAAGGCAAAACCTCCTCTGTGGTGCTCTGAAAAGCAAGTGAAATTACAAGCTACCAGGTGCTTTTCCTCCCCTTGCCACACCCGGCCACATCTTTTGTCTCTTAAGTGAGTCTTTTGTCTCTTAAGTGCCCAGTAGTTAAGGCTCGTTAAGGTTTCCCTAGCAACAGGATGGAAAAATTCCCCAACCTCCAACACTCTTCCACAACTGAAGACTCTCACTCAAGTTTTGCCAGAAGGGGTTGTGCAGACGCCAATTACTTTTGAATGCGGCTATCAAATTACTTAAAGCAACTGAAACTACTATCAAAATTCTGAGTCCCTACTTGTATCAGACTGCTTGTGACCATCTGGTCTTCTTCCATCAAAAGCTCTGACAAACAAATTGCATTAGGTGGTGGTTGCTAGCAACTGTAGAGTATGGAGCTAGATTTTGCAGGAAGACTTCTCATAAGGCACATAAATGCAGGATCTAGTGTTGGATGACTGACCCTGAAAGGAATGCATCTAGTAAGAAGTATCTTCAGGAAAAAAAAAAAAAAAATAAAGCAAAATCCCAAATGTCCACCTCATTACACTAAACTGCCAAAAGTCTAGAGTGAAGTGAAAAGTGTATCTGAACTCAAATGAACTAGAGCAGAATTTTACTACAGTATTTTTCCATTTCTGTTGCTGCAAATGCTGTTCCTTGTTGCCATGCAGCTGCTGCTGTCTTAGATGACACTGCATTGTTTCCCTGCTGTACCTGTCTGGAAGTCAGAAATTTGTAGCACTGATATTTAGTCTATCTAGCCCTTGGTCATTTGAGATACGCTACGCAGGATAAAGTTAGATACAACGGATTGTTGAATCAGTCTTTTTGTACTGCAAGGAGAAGTTCATATACCTTTGCTAGTTTCAAAATCTATAGAATGGGAAGAATGTAACCCTAGTTGCTGCACTTCCTATAACAGACTTTTTGCACAGCAGAAGTCTATTAAAAGGTTGCAGCATTTCCTGATTAAAAGAAAAAGTATTCCTGGCAAACTCTCAAATCCAGCTAATTTATAAGTATTTGTAAGGGCATTATTTCACCCTTTCTGTATCTGTTATTGTTTATTTACACCAATAATACATATTAAACTGGGTCCCAGGGTTATATTCCAAACATTTATTTGAGAATTGTTATTGTAGAATCATAGAATATCCTGATATGGAAGGCACCCTCAACAATCATTGAGTCAAGCTCCTGGCCTTGCACAGGATAGCCCAAGAGTCGCACCATGTGCCAGAGAGCATTGTCCAAACACTTCTTGAACTTTGTCAAGCCAGTGCTATGACCACTTCCCTGGGGAGCCTGTTCCAGTGCCCAGCCACCCCCTCGGTGAAGGACCTGTTCCTGATTCCCACCCTAAACCTTCCCTGACACAACTTCAGGCCTGCAATGAGGTCTTCCCTCAGTCTCTTTTTCTCCAGGCTGAACAGACCAAGTAACCTCAGCTGCTTGTCAAATGGCTTCCCTTCAAGACTCTATCTGTGATGCCCTCCTTTGGACACTCTCTGATCGCTTAATGTCTTTTTTCACCCAGAACTGCATACAGGACCCAAAGTGAGACCTCACCGGTGCAGTTATATCTAACAATTATTGCCTCTTACTTGTAATAATCTGTTGCTTCAAAAAAGAAAAAAAAAAAAAAAAAAAAGAAAAGGAGAGCTATAACTTCCAGTATCTTCTGTACTAAAATATTTTGGTTATTTGGTAGCTGCTACAGCTCTCATTCAGTCCTGATGACAGTGGATGTCTTTGTGGTAAGAATAAGCCACATCCCTGTATCTCTTATGGAGGAAAAGTAAAATTCCCTAACAGCTAGCCCTTGATATCTGCTGCAGTAGACACTAGAGTGTTTAAATAACATTAATAAAATTATAATTTAAAAAAATGTTGTGCTACTTATTTGGTTAATCTTCCTACTTGAAAGAAAGATAGTGTTATTTCTTTTGTGTTTAGAGGTTTAGTAGGGGAAGCAGCTCCGAGAACAATCATGAATGAACATTCACTAAGTGTCTGTATCACTGCTGACTATGTCATAATGACCTGTGTATTTGGGTCTCCTGAGCACAACTGAGGAAAAAGTGTTCCAAATGTGTCAGATCTAAGGAATGCTATGAATATCCTATAACTACTTCTGTTGGCAGGTTGTGTATGGTAAAATTTAATTTTTTTTTGGCTCAGTAATTCTTTGTCCATTGGCTGCTTTCCCCAGCTCATTGGTTAATGTTTTGGGTTGAGACCAAGAAACTTGTTATTGCTTTTTTTCACTGTGTACACTGTGGAAAGTAACTTTGTCTGTTTTCTCACCAATAACTCAGATTAAAACTCACTCCTGTAAAGCACATTGTTATGTATTATGAAAGTGAATTTTTAAAAGCCCAACTATTTTATATAATTTTATCAATGATTGCTACATATATGACTCTTCAATCCACTCATATGTTTCCTTTATTCTTGTGCTCTTTCCCTCGGTGTCTCATTAGGGTCCTGATTTTCCATCTGGCTGGTATTCATGCATAATGGGATTCACCAAGGCCAGTTGCTAATATGACTTCTTCAGGGATTGCATTACATATAGTTTTGCCCAACCAGAGTTTATCTTGATTGTGTTTGTCACTTACGCATTTTCACCAGGGTATAATTAAGTACATGATGCGCTAATGAGTAATTGAACACAGAGCAAACAAGCCCTCATCCAGGTCACACTCTGCTTTGAGCAAATTGAGTCAGCTTTTGCCTTACGGCTTCTTACCTGATGGGTATATGGCCTTCCAATATCAACTGTGTTATGCAGGCATGCATTTCCTACAGAATGGTTAAGATTTATAAGATGATTGGAACTTGGTGTTTTATACCTTTTCATTTAAAAAATCCAGCCTCATGCATATAACACAAATTTTAAGAGACTGTTTATTGCAAATGTTTATTGGATCAAATTCTTTACTACTCAGACCAGTGCCAGCTATGAAGAAGGCACATGAAGGAGAAAGCAAAGGGTTCATTAAAGACTTAAGACAGGCTTTCAGAACCTTCTAACCCTTTATCTTGTATATAGACTACAGAGACATTAACTCTGCCACCAGAGGTGTGGAATTACATTGCTTTGAGCACATGTATTTTCATGTGTTATTGAACAGTCAGTAAGTTGGAACATTTTTTACTTCCAGTTCATTTCTTCTATGTGTCTTTCTCAGCATGCTACCCTATATCATTGAAAACATGACTTTATGATTCAGGCTCTTCATTTTTTCTTTTTTTTTTTTTAAGTTCTTAATTTTATGTCAAAATCTGGATATGTAATTAGCTTCAGTGTTAATTGAAGCAAAACTCACAAGGAAAGTAGTATCATCTTTGCAATTGGAGCACAAATAAACTAAAAATCTTGGGTTTACATTAAACAACAGGATAAAATACTGTTACCTTAAAATCATATCATAAATTCAATAATAAAAAGCTCTTTTCTAGCAAAACCATAAATGCAATTCTTTATGGTGGGAAGTTTTAATTTAATCTTATCGTGGAATTCTCCAAAGGTTTCCACTGGATGGTCATTGTTTGCAAGCTTTCTGATAGTGTCATGTCAGAGCATTCTTGACTTTAAGTACTGATGTTCTTACAGTTCATACTATGTGATCAGAAGATGATCAATTTACCCAACTAAGCACTCATCATGATTAACATCCATTCTATTCGAGTGTTCTAGTGTTCTATTCTGTTCTAGTGTATTTGAACCATAATACATATTTGTCACAGTTTTATCTTTTCCATAAGTAAAACTGATAGGTTTTTCAGAAGCTGCAGATTAAAACAAGGGAACAACTCAAAAGTAAAAGCCTAGAATGCATTTGCACATGCAGTTTTAATGTGAAATATTTTTATGCTAGCTTCATTAGACACTTGAAGGATCCATTAGAAACACTAGAATTTACTTTGGGGGATACTGATAATTTTTTGAAGACAAATTCTCTTTTAATTGGATATTGTACAATTAATGGAAAGGAGACAATGTACCAGGTTTGATTATCACCCAATCATGATCCTTTAATTAAACTGTAACTTAATACCCCTACAGCCATATCATCTTTCATTTCCGTTTTTGTAGGCTGCTTTAGGCAGAAAAAAGATTGCGTATTTGTAATACAATGCCATTTTTATTAATTTCTAACTCAATAGCAGCTGGAGGAAAAAAGCATTATTCAACCCAAACACATGATAAGTGCACTGGAATAAAATGAGAATTCCTCTTATCTACTTGGACAGAGAATAGACAGCCCCTTTTATATCCAGAATTCAGATAGTTCTCCATGCTACAAAAAAAAGTGCCGGACCTCTGATAATAAAAAAAGTTTAGTGCCAAAGCTGACCAAGCTTTGTGATGAGATCTTCGGGAGAGAGATGGTGAAATCCACGGCAAGCTGAAGAGGCCCGACGCAGGCAATTACTGTTTAAATTTATCGAAAGTCCGACATCTTCAGCAATTCTTGCTCTGGCTACTTCCCTCCTCAGAAAGCCGACTTAGCGCTCAGAGCAGCAGGGGCAGGCACGGCGTGTCCTTGGCTGCCCTGCGCGCTGGGCGGGCCGGGGCGGCGGCGGGCGGCTATAAAGGCGGCGGCGGCGGAGTCGGTGCCATGCGAGGTGGCGGTGTCGCGGCGTGTTGGGGACGGTGTGGCGCTGAGCCGCTGCCCCGGGCGGGCTGGGCCCCGGGGGAAGGAGGGTCCGTCCCGGCGTGTAGGGGTGCGGGGTCGTGCCCGGGGAGCGCTCGGGCACGCAGCCCCCGCGGTGCCCGCCGCAGGTCCGGCCGTGCCAGCATGGTGGATGTGTTCAGCGGTCGGCTCCTGGTCAGCAAGGATGGCCGCAGCGTGGACCCCGAGGAGGCCCTGCAGAACAAGGTCGTGGGCTTGTACTTCTCCGCCGGCTGGTGCTCGCCCTGCCGAGACTTCACCCCCGTCCTCTGCGACTTCTACACGGAGCTGCTGGAGGAGACCGAGCCACCCGCCCCCTTCGAGGTGGTTTTCATCTCCTCCGACCACAGCGCCGAGGAGATGGTGGGCTACATGCACGCCATGCACGGGGACTGGCTGGCCCTGCCCTTCCACGACCCCTACAAGCAGTGAGTACCGGCGGCCATCCCGGCGCGGGGCGGTCTGGCCCGGCCGGGAGCCCCTGCCCCGAGGGCCGGGAGAGGGTGGCTCGGGAGTGCACCTCAATAGCCCTGTGGCGTAACAAAGAAGCCCTTGATACAGAAGCTCCCCGGGACCTCCACCTCTTCCCCCTTAGCCTGCACCTGCCTTCCTTCTGCAGTCCCTGGAGCCCAGGTTGCAGCCTCTCCCGGCCGTGTCCCCGCTTCCCGAGCAGCGGCTGCCGCTGGCTGTCACACGGTGTGATAGCTTGTTCACTTGGCTTTAGCCTTTAGCCCGTCCTAAATGTAAAGGAACGCTATATTGCGTACTTTATTTGGAAACTAAAAGATCCTTGAAGAAGAGTTAGCGAAGACCCCAAGTGTTAACGAGATGACAGGAATAGTGAGGAAAAATGAAACTAATAGGCACAGGAGGATCAAGTGATTGCCTTTTAGCACGGCGGTAGCTTTTACTAAGATAGTTCTGCATGGTCTAGGTTAGTGCTCTGGGGAAAAGGCAAATGAAGAAGCAGCAAAACTTGTAACTGAACAACTTGAAGGAGACCAGAGCAAACTGTGAAAAATTTCAGATACACATGATAATAGCTGGAGTTTAGTGGTGGCATAGTGCACGTGGTAAGTGAGGTGTAAAATTCCTGTTTTGTTCAGTTTCCAAAGCGACATTCCTGTAGGCAGCTTGCTCATGAACACAGCAAAAGGAAAGGACATAACTGTGCAGGATAATACCAGTAACTGTTTTGGTGTCTTAAGTCAAGGGTGGAGACTCATTTGGATGACTTTCAGAAATCTGATTTAGATCCTGTAAATATAGATTGGGATTACAGGGGCACAGGTGAAATGTTCAGGGTTACTGAAATGCCCATAACTGGAGATTTAAAATACATGTAAATACTGGTAAAGGGATTTTTTTTCCAGTTGATATTAGGTCTTTTTAATGATAGCTCCCACTGACTTACATACTATTTTCCATAGTTCTCCAACATCTTCCTAGGCAGTAGTTGTATTTGATATCTACTAATCATAATAGAATGTAGGCAAGTTTCCTCATAGAAATGCAGCCCTTGAAGTCCCTGCACCCAGCAAGCTGTTCAGCTTGGCCCATGGGAATGCGCTTACAGCTTCATCCTCTCTGGATTAGAGGTCTATTTCTGACTGCTCCTGCTCAAATCATGCTGAGTGGAGGTAAAGAGATAGTTTAATTGGCTTTTGTGGCATCCTGTTATGTTCTCCAGAGTTCTGTAGAGAAACATGGCTTGTCCTGCCTGATGACTGTGAGTTCACAGTGGCTTACTGAAGAACAAAGGGCAGAGGGATATGAAAAAGCAATGTTTTTGAAGTTGTGTTTCTTGCATGTAACGATAAAGAGCTGTGTGGAGCTGTTCAAGGTGCTTAGGTTGGATTAACTGGTAGTTTGGCATCAGGGATACTGGTGAATCATTGTAGACTTGTAGCAGATGGATGTGTATTCACTAAACCAAAATATAATTCTGGCTAAATACTAGCTCCAAGTAAGAATATAATTTAAAAATGGGATAACATAATAATTTTTAATTAATATTTATTAACTAATTATTATTTTTAAAGTTCTATTGCAATTAATTGAATTGGTTATTGGTTTTTTTGTCTGTGTAAAAAAGACATTTCAGTATCTTAAAATACTGGGGTTAAAATATTCTAGCTGGTTGCTTCAGTGTTTAAGAGACATAATTGCAGCATAGATCCATGTCACTTCCAGACACAACAGAGCCAATTTTAAGTGTGCCATCTAAAATACAGTTTGACAAAAGAAGCCTGGAGTTTCTCAGTAGTGAATTTGTCTTAAGAAATAGCCAGCATTTCTATTCATAGTGTATGAATTCTCACACTGCAGTGTTAAGCCTACCTTCAGAGAAGCAAAATACTGAATTCAGAGCAGGATCTCCAGACTCTTCCATGGTATCAGTCCTGACTATTTCCCTGAGGTGGGACTGCACATTTACTGCTTCACGTGGTCTGTGGCATGACTAATGGGAAATATTGTTCCTGATGCTTTTATTGTCTGCAGGCTAAAATAAATTCTTTTGTTGCCTGAGGCACAGGATTTTGATTCTTGAGGTGGGTTGTGAAGACAGTCTAGTAGGAAGTGAGCACTAGGAAGAGAAAGGGGGTAGTAGAGAGGAAAAACAGGTGTAGGACAGAACATGTCAACAACAAATCCTGGTAAATAGGGCTAAAGTTTTAATTACAGTACGCAAAGACATATTGCTGTGTTTGCACTGAACCCTATGGTGAAAGGCATCATTCCTTGTGAGGTTGCCTGGCGTGTGCAGTAGCTCTTGCAGGCTTCCAGGAAGGCAGGTATTCAGTGAGTCTGTGACCTGTACAGCTCAGTAAAAATTAGAATCACAGAGAATGCCCGTAAAAGGAAAATAAAAAGGTCATATGTACATTTTATATTAGGAATATGAGGGTAGATTGGCACCTGCAGGAATATTGGGGAGGATGGGATGTTAAAAAACAAAGGCAGAAGAATGTTAAGTATCTGAGCAGTTACAAGCAATTGCATAATCCTTAGACTTTTTAGACTGCTATTGCAAAATCTCAGCAGACACTTTCAAATTGAATCCAACCATGTGACATGCATGTTTACGTGACTATGATTTAACAATGCAGAAATTTCACAGCTAATAGAAAATACTTACAGCTGTTTATTACAGGGCATACTGCTAGAAACAGATGAGCAAGATGTCCATCACATTCAAGCTGTTATAATTCAAATGTTCAAATGTTGTCAGATACCACATTACACAAGTGTGTAAAATTCACGATTTGTGTTCTGAAGATTATATTAAATATGCCCTATGAGGTAGCATGAGAAACAGAAAAGGCCCGTCTGCTGTGTAGGCACTCTTCAGCAATAGCTAAAACACTGGTATTGCTACCAGTGCTGTTTTGGTATGCAAATCTAAAACACAGCACTGTGCAAGCTGCTGTGAAGAAAATTAGCTCCCAGGCAAAGTTGGTATTATCTAGAAATATAAAATCTGTGCTCTCAGAAAGTTTCATCCAGCCTTCTCTCAAGAAACAAAAGATCTAACAATGGTTATGACTTCCAGTTTGCCTTAATATTAATGTCATGGTTTTGGTATTTCACGTGCAAATGTAGGTAGACCTTTTGGGTTCAAACTTTGATGGTCAGGGTCTGAGACCTCAAAGCATTTGGCCAAAAGATTCCTTGTGTCTGTACAAATGTTACTCAGTCTTCCTTAGCTTTTTTTTTTTAATAGCTTTCCTTTCTGCTTTCTTTGTTTGGGTCTTAGATTTTTCTAGTCAGCAAGACACAGTATATACCTTTACTCTTAACTACGAATAGTAACACAACTAAGAATGTTATTATTTACATTACTGTATTTTACTATCGGAGAGTTGAATTTGCCTTTGAAGGACATGATATTTTTATTTAATGATGCCATGAGTTGTTGGAGTTAGTCCCATGGCATGTATGTCATTTTGCAGGTGAGTCATGGGATTTCAGATCCCTATTGGAGAGAATGATCTTAATACGTTTTAAGAAGTCATTTTTGTAAGCACCTGTACACTAGTACACAGTGAGTAAGAAGCATTGTCTGCAGAACTCTTTCTGAGCCTTCTTCAGGTCCACCCATCTTACAAGTTGCACAGAAATGTAAGCAAAATCTGTGCATGCTTCAGTCTGGTTTGATGTAAGCAACCTCCAACCTGAGGATGCTTGAACAAGATGGCACACTGGACTGGACCGGCTACATATACTTGGGAAAGTAAAGTGTAGGATTTCCCTTGGGAAAGCAAAGTATAAGATTCCAGTCTCCATAGGCAATTACCTTCAGTTTCCTACTGTTCTGTCTCTGATTGCTACAATTGTGTTTATTGTTCACTGAACCAATCAAAAGCATCTTCCACCCTTTGTGTTTGTCATTCAAGTGGTATGAGGTGGCAGCAGTTTTATATGGCCTCTACACCATCTTGCTTTGGAATGTTTTCTTTTTCCTCCTGTTTTAGCAGATTTGTGAAAGGTCTGTGGGGATTGTTGGTTGATTGCTTTTGTGTCACTATTCACTGAGAAAGCAAACCTGTTTCTGTGCTGTATTATTGCTGCTTCAGTAGGATTTGCTGCATTATTGCTCAGCCAACGTAATGGCAGAGTAGTGCCCTTCACATGTTGATTTTTCCTCTCTTAATGAAAAATACCAAAGGGAAGGCATGTTTCAGGAATGCCTTGTGTGGGCTGGTATTTCACTTAAGTCCTATTTTTCATATTTTTTACTCCTTTTGTTCCCCCCCCCC
>VZRN01003159.1:516838-564156 GCA_013397935.1 Dasyornis broadbenti | reverse complement strand
TATGTTTCCCCACCTTGTCGCCCCCCCCCCCCCCAGAAAGTCATGGAGAATATCTATGTATTAGTGTCATGTATTTTTAAACAATGTCTACATTTTTTTTCTACTCAAAAGTTCTTTGGCATTTGAACCTCACACAGCAAATGTTTTTGTTTATAGTGATGGTGCTCAGGCAATAGTTTTCCATTTAGTATTTAAAAAATGTTTTGAGAGAGTTGTTGTTAACATTTTGGAATTTGGCTATTCTGTTATTGCTTGCTTTGTGTCTATTCTCTGGTTCCTTTAAAGGTGCAGAGTTGACTTTTAATTCTTTGGCAACATAGATAGGTGGCTTTAATTCAAAATATTTTGATTGCTCTTATTTCTATGTGTAGAAGGCCTGTTGCACTGAGTGAATTTAGGGGATATCTTCAGTCTCTTCCATTTACACAAAAGGATTATGCATCATGCTCTAATGGTGATTGCAGGAAGTAGCACTATGGGACACTTGAGCATCTTTGTGGGGAATGAATGTCAAATGTTACTCTAAGTGAGATCATTTTCCTGTCCTACAAAAAGGGCCCAGAAGATCTCTGGTTTGGGCTAGTGAAAACAAGGTGCAGGGGTGTGTCACACTTTGCTTCTTTGGACATCTTTAAGTTTCCAAGAGTCTGTTCCTGTGGAAACTGCTGACAGCAGTGAAGAGCGGTTACAGGAAGGATGCTGCAACTCTCTGAACTCCCAGAGCTGTGTTTCAACATGTAGCCTCCTAACTCCATTTCCCTGTACTACCAAGTGCTCTGCCTCAAACTCTGAGGAAGCCCAGACACTGATCACTTATTTTCTCCCGTGTGTTCTGGACAGAGTAGCTTTCATGAGAGACTCGGAGTATTCTTAAAATGCTCTTAATGGTGTGTTTTATTTTTAATTTTTTTCCCTCAGTGATCTGAAGAAGAAATACAACATAACAGCAATTCCTAAGCTGGTGATTGTGAAACAAACTGGAGAAGTCATTACTGACAAGGGAAGAAAACAGATCAGAGACAAAGGACTATCCTGTTTTCGGAACTGGCTTGAGGGTGCAGATATCTTTCAGAATTTTTCTAGCTAAAATGCTGACATATAAAAGCAAGAGAAGGCATTGTGGAAAATTTGGTAGAGTTCTGGAAAGACTCTTGGTTTGTTCAGAATGAGAAGGGTAAGGCTTATTTATCTTTGCTTGTAAACAAATTTTGGTTTTAACTTGAAAGACAGTTATTCCAGTGTCATAAAATGCAATTGTTTTATTTGTATTGTTCTATCTACTGTATTCAGTATGAACCAAAGCATTCCCAATAATACTGAAGATCTTCAGAAAAATAGGCTGTTTAGACAGTAAAAATAGAAAATGGTAAAATCTATGCAAACACTTGCTTTACAAAGTCAATACAGTAAAAATAAATGCACAAAACCTATTTACTTGATGACAAATCTTTTACAGGTGATTAGTACATTTGAATAAGAAAATGAAATAGTTTGCTTTAATAAATAACTGTTTATGAAATATGTCTCATGTATTTTCCTTATCTGCCTAAGCAACATAATTAGAAAATGTCATAACTTTTAAATAGAACACATTTGTTTGTCAGTACTGAAGAAATATTCTTCTACTTTATTTTACTTTTTGTGGGATTTATTTATATTTATTTAGAGATCTGTTCAGTTTTCCTTACCCCTGGATTTTAAAGCTTGGCCCTATAAGCTAACTTTAGGATTGGAACTAGATGATCCTTAAAGTCCTTTCCAACAGAAGCCATTCTATGGTTCTGTGATGTTAGCTCCCAAGTTAACATCAGGTCAGGTTAAGAAGAAACCATTTGCTATCTTTCCTTTTGCCAAAATATGTAGTAGCAAACATCAAAAATTGTACCAGGTCTCTTTGATGAATGCCCACACAGCATCTAAAGAACAGCTAAATTTACTGTCTTTGCAGTCTTCATGGTTGGGGTCCCAGCTCAGACACCCATGAAATTAATGAGCCAAAAAACCACACTTCCCATACAAGCCAAGTGTTTGTGGATTAGAATTTAAACACTTTAACAGAATTATTATTGATCCAATTACAAGCACTTATGTTACTAACACATGAAGTCCGGTTTACTCAATTTGGAATAAAAGAGTCTGTGTCCATCAATTGTAGCACTCCAGTGGTGCGTACTGTCCCACCAAATCTTTGTGACAACAAGAGGGTCACAGCCCTGTAACTACACCCAGAATTCCAACTTCCTGCCTGTCCCGTGGGCTATGTGTGTTAGTGTAGAGGCATTTCTGTGAGGTACGCAAGAGTGCTGGTTTCCCAGAATGTGGTTCTTCTACCGGCTCTTCTTTGCATGCCTGTGCTTGAAGGGTTACCTCTTCAGCCTTTTTTTTGTTGATTGCTGTGTCCCTTCTGCAGTCACTGGCTTACTGACCCCATCCACATCTCTCTCCATTGTTTGTTGAGGTACATTTGCCTTAACATGAAAAATCTTAACAAAGAGGGTCTGAAATTTAATGTGTATGAATAATGGTAACATTCAATAACAAACCTGTGACATTTGCCTGTAATGGAGAGAAAAAATTCCTGAAGAGTGGAAGGGATATATGTAAAAACTCGTGTGTAGGCCAAAAAGCAAGTATTCCAGAGAAACTGATTTTGAAATGAAAAATAATAACTCTAGGAAATGCTCAGCAGAGTTGCGAGTTCTGAGCACCTTATAGCTGTTTTTAAAATTACGTCTGGTTATACCACAGGCAATCTCTAATTTTTGCCATCTTACCATAGAAATAGTACTCATGTTCTTTTCTAATGAATGCTAAGCTCCTGAATGAACTTTCTGTGCAAGTAATATATAGGTACTGCCTGCTGTTCTGAAACCACCGAATGACAGATATATTTAAAATACAAGATGACAAAATAATAACAGAAGTGTTTCCAAAAGTTTTAAAGTAAGTTGCCTGAACGTGGAATAATTTACATAGCAAAAGTATCCACTGCAACCTATTACCAGGCATGAGGTGTTACTTCAGCCAAGAGAGGTTGGTTTGTTGTTAGTCTACATGCACGTATATAAAAGAACTCAGTATTTTATAACTGAGATGGAGTTAGGCCCTTTGAATAATTGACACCCATTCAGTAACACAAGGTCAAAGCAAGATTCAGCTAGGAATTCATAATGATAAAACATAGATATATACTGTACAAAATACTTGGTTTGCCTTCAGTCAAGGAGTGTTGGTTTTACACATCAGTTTTTGAAGCACAGAAAATTTGTTTTCCTTGTCAGTGCTAAAATAATCCATGTTTGACCTAGAGGAAGTACAGGGCAGGGGAAACTGTTTTCTTTTTAGCAGGACCTTGTGAAATTAGAGAAGTAAATCTCAGTGGGTCAGCTGTAAGGCTTATTATTAGTTGGACTGTGTGTCCATTAGAAATGAAACTTATCAGTGTACTAATCTTTGAATTTACAGAATTGTCCCTTTAACTTTCTTAAAGTCTTTCTCAATTCACTTTCTCAAGTCACCACACTGATGACCTCTTGCCCTTTATCTTTGCCACAGTTACCTTGAATATTAGTGAATACTAGTACTTTTTCAGTGGACGGGGGAAGAAAAACTTATTTTTAAAATACAATAATAGACAGTAGCATAGTGATACTGGTTGATGCTGCACACTCTTAAAGGAGCCAACCAAAAAACAAGTAAAGTTACAAGAAGGAGCATCCTTGCTTATTCCACTGGACATGATATTGTCCGTTATTAGGAAATGTTTTATGGATCAATATATGCTAAAATTGATTAAGAACCAATGGTGTTTAATTTGTTGTAGACTTTATGGAGAATTACTAGGAAAAATGGCAAGGATTGTAGGTTGATACTTTGTGAATTGATAAATAACCTGACTCTTATAGGGACTGGCTTGCTGCAGGTGAGTACTGAAGGCTCTCCTGTATCCTTCTTTCAGGAAGAGGCAAAGTAGGCTGGTGGCAGATTCAAACATGAAATAAACATTATCAGAAAGGCAATGAACATCTCTCTCTTTGTTAATCTTTTATTCCTGAAACTCTTCACCCTGCTACGTAAAAATCATTCCTTCTTCCTCATGTAGAGCTGCTGTTATCAAGTTTTAATAGTTCTATTCCTATGCAATATTGTCAAATAAGGCAAATGTTTTTATTAGTAGAATTTTTAAAGGCAAGATTGCTTATCAGTGCTATGTGTTTTAAAAGGGATAGCAATGCCACATACTTAAGATGGAAAATCTTCAAGGATCATTCTTGTCATTATTGCCCTATTGCTGCAACCTCCCCCCTCCCAGTACCTTATCTCTGTTGACATTATGGATTCATTTTTAATTCTACATTTTTCTTTCTTTCTGAGTTAGGGTCACAAGTAGTCTTTCAGTGTTAATCACCAAAGCTGTCTCCGTGCTGAATACTGTTTACTGCAAGAATATTTTTAATTTGGAGATGCCGCACTCTTGGCTTTCCCTGAAGTATGTTTGCTGTATATTTGTGTTCTAATTAGTAAAGTCATCTGTGCTATACCAAAAAAAAATCCTATTTCTGTCTCATATTTCTCTTTCAGTGTCATTGAAATAGAATAATATATCAAAATCAGTATCTGACATTAATCACCAATAAATACAAAAGTATTTTGTCTTTGGACAGTGGTCTTTGCAGATATAGAGACCATCAAAACTGAGAAAATGAAACAGTTGAAAGGAACGGATTTGGGACCAACTTAAGTTTGCTTTCATTTCACTTCAATGGCCACTGGATTAAAAGCATTGCAGAAAAGGGCTCTAAACCAAAACCAACTTGAGGAAATTGTCATTGTCTGTCTGCTGTTGCTTGAATGTTGTTTGGCAGCAGCTCTCCTGCCCTGCTACTACTGCTAGTCAGCTTGCAGAAGAACATAGAACAGGCACAAGTGCTGAGTTAGTCTAACATATCTCTTGAGTTAAAACTAATGTCACATGTGCATGCCTGAAGATTATATTTCAGTCCTTTCTTCATGAAGTTAGACTTGGTTGTGACTGTAGTTTCCTTAACTTTAACAACTGCTTGTTACCCGTCCATGGATGAAATAGTGAACCAAGTAGAAAATGTCAAGATCTTCTTTTCTGTGCCTTACATAGGAAAAAGAAGTTCGTCGATCTAGTTGCAGAATTTCAGGTCATTGTCATTTGTGCTAAACATTTAACTGCTAATACAATAGTCTGCCAAGCCATTAAAACCTTGAGTAGCCAAAATGTACTTTAAAAATAATGAAAGAAAAACGCAAAGAAACCTTTATGAAGGATTACATTGCAAAGAGTGCACTAATATGAATCATGAATTTCACTGAAGGTTGCATTTTCCTTTCACATTTTATCCAAGACAAGATTCACATGTTTTGACAAAGTATGAAAGAGTTGGGTTTCTTTGTTCCATGTAGTGGTGCTGTGCCTTAGGCTGCCACTTTTACCTGTGTGATCTGCAGGCCAGTTCTTACCTAACAGAAAGTATTGCTGTGGTTGGCAGTCACTTTTCCACCCAAAAGATTTGTGAAATGCTGCACGCCTCTGTCCTGAGAGCTTCTTGTCATTCCCATGAAATCAGGTTTTGTTATAAACAGTGAAGGTCTTTGGCATATGTGAAGTCAGATACATGGGGTGCTTAAGGCAATGTCGTATACATAAATGTGTGTGGGGGTTAATCTCTGTTTATTCATCTAAACTCTTCGAGATTTTGGGCTGAAGAATAAAGATCTGAAGTAGGTACTTGGGAATTCCCTGAAATACTGTAATGGTATTTTGATATGCAGTTTTAATACTAACTTAGTCTTTCACTTTTAATCTCAGCTGAAAGGACATACAAAATATCAAGTAGCTCTTCCTGCAGTATGAGTTAAATCTAGACTTCAAATAGGTGTTCTACAGAACACAAGTAGTAGTTGGTACATACATGACGGGTTTTTTTGCTTTTCATGTCATTTCCACCCTGTACACAGCCCAGTTTTGCCTTTGTGCCACTGGGTTTTTGTCAGACCAGACACTGAAAAGACTCTGTTATGTGCTCTCTCTGTAGGCAATATTCACAAAATGGCAAACCTAAATTTTTTTCTCTCCGTTTCTATGAAGATGGACATATGAATGACCAAAACCAAGCAGAAACTGTTTTAAACCTTCTACCTCCTCAATTTAATTTAAATTTCTCTAGATCAAATTCAATTATCAATCTCATGACTCTCCAAAATTAAGAAATGCTGTCAGTGTCAGCTGAAGAGGTTGCTATGGAAAGTGCTGTTTCTGTCCAAAAAACCTTGTGTATAAACACTGGTACAGTCCCAAAGAAGTACATCAAGGAGAAGTCAAAGTAACTTAGCACAGGAGTGTTCCTACCTCGACTTCCCCCTGGGTAGGAACTGAGATGCGACCCCTAACTCCTCAAACAGATAAACAAAACTTGTAGGCAGCTTGTAAATAGATACAAGCACTGTCCTGGAAATGTTAGTACTGGCTATTCCAGTAACTCTGCCTACTTGGATTTGTAGGACATTGACAAATCAATAGATTCTTAGAAAAATAAACAACCATCTTGCTTAGGCCGTAGCAAAACCTCCCCAGCCCTTCTCATACAAATAACCTGAAATGCGTGCACAGGGCATCAAAGAACATATTTTTCAGAGATTGCTGTTTCTCCAAGTATAACATGAGGGCACATTTCCCACGCAAACATAAAATTTACCAGTAGTGTTTTGCTTGGATCAAAACTATTTTCAAAGGAAATTATTTTACTCTAATAAGTGGGGCTTTGTCCCAGAACAAGGCTGTTTACTGAGATTCTCTGCTTTGGTAGCTTCAGTTTTGTTTTGAAAGGCACTCAGGTTTCTAGCAGGACTGTCTAAGTCCTAAGCTCTCTTCAACAGATAGCATGCCTGCTTAAACAAAGAAGAGGCTGTTTTCAGTCGTGTTTCATTAATGCATTCAAATACTGGTTATGCTTATTTCTTACGTGGAAATTAATGGCAATATTGTCAGCCTCAAATAGTACATAAGGGCTTATTATCTCTATTTCATTGTGCAAGTGACTCTGCCTCTCTACTCCTGGTATCTCCCAGTATGGTATGTAATACCACATTAAATGCCATGTCTGAAGATTTGAGATGTTTGAAGGGTACTCTGGAGCTCCAGGTGCGCTGATGCAATGCCAATGCATACACACTTTTGTGATCCAGTGCACTCTATATACACTGGAATATAGCTCCATCTTCTTGGCGTCACCAAAACAAAATCCCGTCATCTACATCTAGACACCACCTCTGTACAACTTCCTAAAGCTGCTATCAAATGTAGTCCTATCTGCTGATGACAGCAGAGACTGAAGGGCAGGCAATGAGAATGAGCTGAGGTCTTGATTGTGTCCTGGGGTCCCAGTCCTGGCTTGCTCATCAATACTGATTCTCTGTTCCCTGGATCCATATTAAGTGCTGCAGCTAGCTGTGCTTATGGAGAGTGTTGCTCTTACTGATACCTTAGTTAACATCTATCACCAGCAGAGTATTCAAATTAACAGTATCTCCATTTAAATTTGAAGTTGACACATTATCTCCTTCTCCAAGAGAAATTTAAACAATTGCACATTTAAGGCTACACAAGAATTTGAGGATTTGGAGGATTTTACTGTGCATGGTGCAGAAGCAGAGATCAGCTGCAGAGACCAAGGCAGAAGTATCTCACACGTGAAAAGAAGAAAGACAGAACTGCTTGATGTGGAAGTAGCTCTAATGCCATAAAAGAAGTTTGTGAAGTTGGTGAGACTCGGCTGGAACACATGTGGGGTTGTGACAGTAAAATTCTACTGTGTTTGTTTCAGTCATCCTACATTCAAAACAGTATGACTTCCTTTAAAAATGAACAAAACAAACCTGGCTCCAAACCCTTCAATTAGATGGTAATAAATTACAAAACTTCAAACCTTTGACTTTCTGCTCAAGTTGAGAGAGTAACCACAAACTTTGTCTGAACCTTCCAGCAATGTCCAAACCTAAATAACTTTCTGGCAGGTATGTGGAATCAGGCCTTGGCATGATCAAAATTGGGTCAAGGACACAACAGCATCACAAGTGAGAGATGGAGAAGCTGGACAGAGGTATGTGAGTTTACATGGCTGCAGTTTCTGGGTTATCAGTAAGAAATGGGAGCATCTACTGAAACACAGCTCCCTTCTATATAGACACTTCTGCCCTGCCATATCAAACCCCTTCACAGAGCAGTTTATATCTGTTGTAAATGTATGTAAACCCTAGCAGTGTTGTGTTATGTCATGGTTTGTAGTGATAGAGGGCTGAACCTCTTTCTCCCTTCTGTCCTATAGCTGTAGGCATAACCTTCTGCCTGACCAGAATCTGTGTCTTTGCACTATGGCAGGTATTTTGTGTAAGAATGCACAAAAGTGCAATAGGCTAGGCCACTTCTCAGTGATTTATGTTCTGTTGTACCTTAAGCTTAGAAATTTCTGACCTCACGAACCCATCTCTGCGAGTTCATGCAGAATATTTATTGCTCACAAATTGAGCTGTGGTTTGTAATCAGATTACTAGATTTGTTTTTAAAAGTGCTGATGCACTTGCCATTTGAAGGAAGTCTATTAGTTTGAGGTATTTATTTTCAGTCTCGTGCTAGAACATTCTTATCTAGTCATCACATGCCAAAATACAACATGCAGTATATAATAGAGGGCTCTAGAAGCTATGTTAGAAAATATTTGTTGCATCTGCGAGAGCTTAAAAAGAAAAGAACTAGATGGGACCATCGAGTGTTGACTTGTTGACAAAGTGTAGTTATTGATAAATAATTTGTTACTGCACTCTAGCTGCACTTCACGAAGATAATCCAATGTTGCTAGGCTTCCAGAAGCATTCTTGTATCTTTCAGGAGGGTGGTGTAATTATTATGCCGGATAGAGCCCAGGTGATTATTGAAAAGGAACATGGGTGGGTCTCTTTTACTTAAAATAGTAAGAGAGTGGGTGTTTGAGAGTTATGCAAGCTAGCAAGAGGTACAGCCATTTACAGCTGCTCCTGACTAGGAGGGAGAGAGGAAAGCGGGAATGTCTATTAACCTGGAGTTGCTATTAGCCTGGCCTTCAGGCTGGTATCTGTTGTTGTAGACCAAAGGCCAAGAGTGGCTCAAACTACAGGCAGGGGTGAAGAATGGAGGGTCCAGACACACCCCTCTGCACTGACTGTGCTGCCTGTATGGAACAGCAAAGACAAGCTCCAGCAACAAAATCCAAAACTGAATCCTCATCAAAGGGGAACAAAGAGATAGGCTTATTCCTTTTCTAGGCGTGGCGAGGGAGAAAAGAGGTTGTAAAACTGTATTTGTTACATCCTCCCTCTCCTTACTCCCTGCCAAGCCCATATTGGCAAACCCTACCTGTTCAGCTGTCGTAAGATGCTCAGATTGCTCTCTGAGCACTTAAATGGGAAGAGATTCTCAGTTCCTGAGGACTCAGGAAACAGTCTATTTTAATCTCACCAGGTGTCACAGCTCACTAAACACGGGGTCAGTTAATGTAGGGGTTATCCCTGGAGCAGTAAGCACCCACTGATTTTCAGCATAAACCCTTTCTTTTTCCTCTTGTTTCTCCAGTACTTGTCACTCATATTTATCACTCTTCTACTTACCATTTTGTACTGAAGTACATTAGTTCCTAAAGTTTCACACATTAGCAAGAAAAAAATCTTCTAGCAGACTTTATTTATATTCACTGTAAGTTAAAATGCATGTTAAAAGAAAAATGGATTCCTTTTTAAAAAATGAACATATAAAGTTGGACCAGTGAGTCACAGTCTGGAAGTGAGGATGGAAAATTAAGTTACAAATTCAAGGCCTGTATACATATATCTGGTTTAAATAGGTAAAACTGTGGTATATATCACTCGATACCAAGTGACCCCCCCCCGAAAGAGTTCATCTTAAAGCACACAAAAACTAAACTGTCCAACAGTATACTACTTTAAGACTTAAACTGCTGTTATAGGACCTCGAAAATAAATGTGAAACAATTGATGATTGACCATGAATAATTAAGAACCAAGAAAGCAAAGAGACCTGTGGATCAGACAGGTAAGCATTTCTAGTTCATATCAGTTACCCTGGATGGGACAGCAGCTAACAAATACATGACTTAACAAAAAAGAAATTTAAAAATTCTTCTCCCATGCTGATTTCATGGCTTATGTATGACTCCATGTTTATTAGGCTTTTTTTTGGCAAAGTTCCTCTCTTGCTGGTTTTATTCCTGACAGACACCATATTAAGAATCCCTCTATCTTTGAGCTTGTCTTGAAAAAATAAACTCTTACTTAATAATATATTTTATTGAAAAGAGACTATAGACTCAAAAAGCTTGCACATTATTATGGCTTTCTGAAATTGTAAAAAGACACAAAAACCTTGTAACTAGGTTTTTAACAGCCTTGAAACACATTTTCCCATCCTTTTTTTCCCATCAGTGATTGTCCAGGATAAAATACCACTTCTTTAATGAAATGTTTCACTTTATTCCATGAAAGGTTGCATAGAGCTTCAAACTACTTTGATTCTCCTAAACCTGATGACAAACTTGAGAATTGTTTGTCAGTCTTTAATTTATATCTCTGGATGGAAAATATTTAAGTAATGTCACTGACCTGATGCCCTACAAGGTAACTGTCTGATCCCAGTGCAAATACTTAAGTGATTTCTCATCCTTCTAATTTAGCATAGCAGGAAATATGTTTCTGTGTGTCAAACCAAAGCAACAGTAAAAGAATACTTCTATTTAAAATTAATTTAACATTTAATATTTTTTATTCACTCTGCTTTTTTCTTTCTAGTTCAGAGGGTGAGATAACACATTATTAGTTACAGGCATGTCTGAAATTGCAAAGACTGCTCCAGAAGTTAGTTCATCACCCCTGTCTCAGACAGGTGATTGTCTCCAGAGAAAAACTAAAGCACATTCATACACATCCCTGCAATGCACTAAAGTGAGAATGAGACCAGACAGATTCTTGAAGAGAAATTCTCCCTTATGCTAGAACAAGGTGCATTGCCCATTTAAATTAAATTTATTTCTAAAAATAGGATTTAAGCGAGATTTAAATAATTGAAGAAAGACTTCCAGCATAGCACAGATATTTCTATTTCTCCCTGGCACAGATCTCACCAAAACCATTACACTGATCTCCAGAGACCATTTTCTCAGCTTACACCCTGTTTCTCTTTGAGAACATTTCTGGAATTTACATAAACATTAACCATAATTTTAGATGAAAATACATTTTCAAATAGGTCCTATTATGTAGCAAAGTAACTATTATTTCCCATGTAAAATGTACCATTACAAGCGTTTTGATCAGCGTGCTCAGAAATTATGATTCTTATAACTGAATATTGCAAGTGTAAAACAACAATATTCTTGCATTATTTTGCACCAGGTGGAAATCTTGAGCTGTGTTGCTGTAGACTAAAATAAAAGCAAAAGCAAATTGATGTAAGTAGCTATGATAAGAAGCAGAATGTGTTTTCTTTTAGGACTCATAACTGCAAAAAGAAATGGAAGGACATTATTTTTAGCACAAAACTAGCAAATAGATTCACAAAAAGAAACTAGCAAGCACAAGAAAAACAGCAGACTCCAGGTCGGATTTTTAAGGTTTGTTTCCTAGCCTCCAATTAAACAATGGGATTTGCCCACTAGGAAATATGATTTGCTATGAGAAACAACGAAGCAATCAATGTTTTAATTTAGGCTTGTAAAACAAGCCTTTCCTTCCAAATATTAGAATCTGTAAAGCTGTAAACTAGTCAGGGAAATTCTGGCTTAAAGGTTTCACAAGCGAGAGTGGTTCAGGCATTCTGCTTTTTGAAACATTTTGACAAATTATGTCATTACCCAGCTTCAGGGAAGGCAAGGCAGTGGCTAAAGGCAGAATGATTTTCTTCTGTGTGACTGTTTGTTTTGACTTTCTTCTCTTGTAGATGAATCTGCATGTTTTCTGGGACTGTTAAACCAAGCAATTTTTTCTCAAACACCTAATTTAATGAAAGATGATAAGCATTCTTTGCTCTTTGGTCCTTGACTGTTTTTAAAATTTCTGAATCTTCTTTACTTAAATTCTGCTGAAATCTAACTCTAAATGGAAGGGTTTATTTTATGCTAAAATTTAAGAATGACACTCTGTGCCTCTCTGGTCACATCCACCTAGATTTCATCATTATCAAAACACCAGTCGTCTCAACAGTCCTTGGAAGCAGCTAATATGATCTATATTAATCTAACTGACAGGGAAAACAAGACATAATGAAAGCGTCTGGTAAAGTTGCCTGTGAATTTTGTAGCAATGCCAGAACCTGAACACAAATTGTGGTGTGATTTGATTCCTAAGCCAGTGGTTACCAAACTACAACTATGGAATCATTGCACAATTATGGTAAATAGCCTACCGATAATTCACAAAACCAAACTGCCTTTAGAATGCTTTCAGTTAGAAAAGTTGATTGTAACAGACTGTGAGAAGTGATGGTCTTTTGGCCTGAAATATTTAGAAAGAACCACATTTTCCTGTGAGTATGAAGCAATATAGCCAAAAGGCCTGTAGCTTTAATTGCTAAGTAAGTTTGAGCCTTCATGCATCTGTATTTGTCTCTTCAAAGAAGTATGAATGAAAAATGCCATCATAACAAACTATGTTGATTACATGCTCACACCACCAAGTGTATGTATACCGTAAAAAAAGAAAAAGAAGAGAAAATACTTACTCCAAGAAAAACTATGAAGTTGCAGAATATGAAAAGAACATTTACTCCAAGAAAAATTATGACATTTCATAGCACATATGACACCAGACATAATGTCTAATCCAGGAAGGATGCATAGTCACTACGGGTACCTTCTAAGCCCATTTAAAGAGATGGGAATACTGGCTGGTTGTGTTAAAGGCATACTGAAATACTCTTGTGCTCTGGCTGCTGCATCCATTTTTACAGGACATGTCCTCCACTCCTGCTCTCAGTGACTTGCCCAGGCAGATTTTTGGTAAAAGCAGTTCATGCCTGTGATTTTTAACCTCTGTGAAAGATGGAGCCAGAGTAGTTGCATGGTAGGGAGAGCAGCAGAACCTGTGCCAGCAGAATAGGAGGAGCCGAGCAGCCAGCAACTGGCTTCTGGACAGAGATCTTAGGCTGATGTGAGATGACAAGGGAAGATGGGCAGCTCAGGATGAGGAGTTTAGGGAGACATTTGAAAGGATTGGGATCATCCAATGTGGGAGAAATAGAATTTTTTTCTTGCAGCCATGTACTTCTGGGTTGGGATACACTGGGAGTCTCAGGACAAGCTGTGACTGCAGCAGAAGGCGCTGGGGGCTATGTGTTACTTGAGGGTCCAGGAGGGATGGGGTTACACTGGAACATCTCCACTCTATTCACTCAGACAGCTAGATATTCTAAGGTTTGTGGGCCAGAGACTTGACAAAACATCCGTTAAAGACCAGGTACTACCTTTGTTTCTTTTTTGATACTGGAACCTTGTTCTGTCACCAGCATATGTATCAGAAGGATCCAGAAGGTAATTGCTGCACCAAGTAACAGCCATTAAGCACACAGAAGGTATTTTTCCTGGCTCTTTGCCACGTTATGGATGGACCTTGAGGACTCTGCTGCCCAGAAGAGACACTGAGGGCCACTCGAGAGCTTGCAGGGCAACTGGTTTGGCATCTGAGGTGTTGCTCTGATCACTGCTCTATGGTGGTGGCAGTGCAAGGGTGGGCAGGGGCCTGGGTGCTGCACTGCTCATTGTTCAGCCTGGGGTTAGCACCACACCAAACCCAGGCACTGCTTTGCTCACTTCAGAATGACACCTTTCCTTTAGCTGATCTCTAGCAATTGAATCAGAGCAGACCTGAAACAGTTCCTCTTGCTTGTAAGTTTAACCCAACCGGCTTTCTCTAGAGATACCTCATTGCTACCATTATTCTCTCTTTAAACATTTTATTTGTGCAATATCCAACAGTGAAGTTAGCATTTTCAAAAAGTGTTTACCTTTTCCACTGCTGTGTTATCCTGAAAGACAAGTAGTCTGAATGGTTTCTTTCTGTGTGCACTGGTCAGTTAGAGTTCTCTTATTGTCCATCTCACCTTTATAACAGCCAGCTGAATCTTCAAAGCATAATTTGTTGTATGAACAAAATATTACTTGTTGTGTTGTCATGTGTCCTCCATTCCAAATAACTTGAAATGGACACAGTTTGAACGACTTTGAAAGAGTAAGATTTTATTTAGTTACTGCAGTTCCTACCCACATTTATACATACATGCATACATACACATATAGATATATATATAAAAATATATATATACACATATATATGGAAAATAGAAGAAAAACAAGCCATGCTAAAACCAGAACATTTCTAGTCTAATTTATTCCTCTGTAGTTTTGCTGTGGTTCTTAACAGCTGCTCTCCATAGTGGATGACAAATGCTGGGAATACTTTTCTTGTGTTGAGAAGAGAATGATTTATTATTAATAGTAAATATTCTTGCAGCCATGGTTACTACAGTAATCCTGTATATGCTGTTGACAGCGACCCACCTGTAGGCACATGTGTGTCCTTCATAAAGATATCCTGAGATTGTCCTGCATTTTTGTCATTGCAACCATGTGGACTTCAGAAACATATCTGGGCACAGATAACACACTACTATCCTTAAGGTAAAACCAAGCTAGGTTGTTCTTAGCCTTCCTGTCGTCAACATGTCCCCTCTTTCTTGTTTTTGCTCACTCTCCTTCACCCTCAGTTTCCCAGCTGAATAGTTCATATTTTACAAGGTTCTCTGAAGAGATCTGGGCAAAAGTCAAAACCAGTTTTCTTTAGAAAATGTAACTCCTCAGGACAGACCATTTTAATGTCCACAACCATCATGGCTGGACAGTCACCTACTCTATAATATGTATTTTCAATACAGTCCATAACTAGTTTATAAGTACTCTGAAATTTACACTAAGTCACCTCCCTCCCACCTCTCAGTACAGTATGAATTCTACTTTTAGGAGATATGATCTGAACAGCTTGGTGACAGAATAGAAGGGATATTTTTAAAGCAAAGCAGCCTTAGCAAGATTTGTCTCTCAGTGACACAGCTCTGTGTCATCGCTCTTACGCTATAACACTAAAAGGTGGTGCCTTTTGCTTTGTTATTTCAGTGACGAGAATCCTGACTTCAAATACCTGGCTTTTAAAGGGATGGCCTCAGAGCCACGGCCTCAGAGTTATATCCTTAGCCAACATAGTGAATTTTTAAATAAAGGTTGAATCCCGGTCCTGTAGCATGCCACAAATTCTCGACTCTGAATGACCTGAGCGTATGTAACAAAAATGTCCGGAAGTTTAAGTGCCTGCTGTAATGACACTCGCAGGATTAACAAACCTCGCCGATATCAGCCGGCTGGAGCTTTGCCGCTTTCCACTTCCGCGGTTTCCCACGAGAGGGCAATATCATCCCTCTTTCCATCCTTCAGCAGCGAACACATCCAAAGCTTTGTCAGCCTACACATTGCCCCCTCTGCTGACCGATCCACACTCAGTTTGCTGCGTTGTTGTTACATAACTAGATCTATTTAACATTGTGGTTGTTAATCTTCAATAACTGATCTACCATTTGTTGGCAAAGGAAATACTAGTAACTGGCAAAGATATTGTAAGCCCCAAAGTCATCTGTCTGTATGTGAGCCCTGAACTTGTGTGCTTCTCTGAAATATTGTAATTTACTTTCTATATAGGTTTATAAGAGGAAGGCAGCTTCAGACTTTAGTGCTGGCTGACTATCCTTAAGCAATAAAATGATCAAGCAGATGAACAGGAGCTGTGTTTTTGTGTAATCATTACTGAAGGGGAGCCGAAGGGAAAAAGGTTGTGAAGAAGAGGAGTGGAATCACTGTTCAGTGATTTTGCAAATCATCAGTGCACAGGAACACACTTATGTTAGGTGTCCTGTAAACCAACCTCATGATTCAACAACCTGCCATAAGAGCTCCTCACACATAACAGGAACAAAGTATGTGTTTGCTGCTTTGAACCCAAGGTGAGTCAGTCGTGCCATACCCTTTCGCCCCTTAACTGACTGTTTAAAAATGCCGTCTTTACAGCTGGTTTTTGTCCTTTTTGCCTTTATGGGCAGACAGGACAAACTACGAACATCATCCATCCCAGTGATAGCAGTTGTTTTGCCAACTGGCATGTCAGCAGTGCAAGCACAATATTGCAACATCCAACTCCTCCACAGTATTGTCTCTTCACCACAGCATCAGGAAAGATAAAGGGTATTCCAGAAGAAATATCTCAGCAGGAATCCATGCCAGGGCCGCATCTCTGCATCTCACAGGAAGCCTTTAATATCTTTCAGGACTGAGCCTACATGAATTACCCAAGTGAGTGTGTGTCATATCCAGGGCTAGGTATCAGAGCTTTGGCCTCCAGGCCTTCTGTTTTGACACAGCCCTTTCAAAAAGGAACTGTAGACACTGGTAAGTCTTCAGAATTGCAGCTGGTGAAGCTTACACAATGCTTGCCTTTACTCAAAACATGCATGCTACTAGTTTTAAACCCCTAGTATAAAGGGGGGATAAACAATTCCAGTTTGAGTTACAGCATTCTCTTTATTTTAATTGACTGACACCTTTTTTTAATAGCCAAAAATAGCTGTCCAAAGCAGGGAAAGTACTACAATTGGGCTAAACAATTTTTCTCTGAGGTATATTTTCAGTTTGGTATTTCAGGGGTCAGAAAAGTTCAAACTGCTGATGTTTTGCAAACGTTGCCACAGATGCCTTTTCTGCATTCCTCCTGCCATTGTAGATCATGTTCATTCAGTACAGCCTTGGCTGGTGTGATTATTCATGTGCCACAGTGGTGATGCTCTCTGAAACATTAGGGTGCTCCCGGAGATGTGTGATGGAAAAGGAACACTGTTGCCTACTATGAACAATAAACATGCTGTGGTCTCTCTTGCCTGCTTTGTGGCTTCCATCGTCTGAACATCCTTCTAGACTCATCCAGAGTTTCTTCGCTACCTGAATGGTATTAAAGGATTAGAAGAGGGTCATAAACATCCATACAGTTCATATTGCAATTGCCATTTATCTCCCCTCTTAGTGTATCTAGAGGTTATTTGTTAGTTTAAATCTCCAGTACAGTAAAAGAGCCTGAACATATTTACAGAGCCATTTTTTCTTCATTTATTCCCCCTTACTTAGCTTTATTTAAAATTTTGAGTGTTGTACATCTTAAAAGAATACAAAGGTTATTTTTTTGCCACTTATGTGCAGCTCCTCAGTTGCTTATTAGTTCCACATTTTGTCTAGGTACAGCCTTAAAAGGGTAGCAGTCAAATGCATTTCTAACTGAACAAGCTAAATAGTCTCTCAGCAGTTATACCTATGGAATACAGCCAGATTGAGGCAGGCAGTGGCTTGGCAATTGGGCTGAGCTCAACTCTATGGCATGCCACACAGCTCTGCAGCAGCAGGGCACCTTTGGCACAAATGCCATCCTGTGTTCCCTGACTCTCATATCTTGCACTGGAATAAGCAGGATGGGAAAGAATAAGAAGTACATTTCAAAGCTTTCTTTGTTCAGCTAAAATGAACTTTGTCTCTATCATAACTTAACTAACTTACTGTCCCTTACACTCTTGAAACTTTAACTGTAAAGTGCATGTTTGGGGATTAAAGCAAGTTGTTTTCTCAGAGCATGTACTCTAGTTTTTGGGATCCTGGTTCAGAGATTTGGGATGTGTGAAATATTGGGAACAGATTTTCTTTTGCCCATGGGGGATTCTGTTTTGATAAATCTAGATTGCATTGCCTCTGTCATAAAAATATAGAACATGACACACGTGATTATGAGAGCCTCTCAGCTAGAATTGGCAAGTCATGGTACTGTAAAAATATTTACACAAGGCAACTGACTAGTCCAAATAGTGACACTATGGTTTTGTTGAGTGGTTTTTAAACCACTGTCATTTTTCTAGAGTACATGGGTATGCTTTGAAACAGAACCTTTTGAAATGAACCCTAAATGAACTTTGGAACATAAGGCAGTTGGAACCAAGTGATCTTTTTTTTTATTGGATCCTATGATTATTAAACTCACGGTTACTGGGAAAGAAATCTAAACAAAGGTGTCAATCATTCTTATTTGCACTCAGCTGATAGAAGCTGACATGTTTTCATTTTATCGTTTATATATTTCAGCAGAGGAATTAAAATGTGCACTTTGTTATTTTCTTTAAACAGAGAACCTGGGAAATACTCAGTTTGGAAACAATTATTTAAAAAGAGGTTTATACATATGCGTATCTCAAAAAGACAAATGCATTTGATAGAAGGTCTGCAAATGCTGTACATTGTTACAGTTTAACATTTCTGAAGTCTCTGCATTTTATTTCTAGCTCTTTTAATGACATCAGTATTTTTTTGAGAGTTTGAAAGAGAAAACCTGTGCACAGAATGAGACAACACGATAGAAGTTTTCTTTCTTTAGCGCATTTGGAATAAAACAACCCCCGAAGATCTGTACAACAGATCATTCAGCCAGCAGTGATAAACTGCTGATTGTTACTGGTGCAATGGTCCCTACAAATGCTGCCATTATCCTTCAAAAACAACATACCAAAAGATTAAAGCCTTGCAATAGTGCCATAACTCACTGTTTTCCTATCGTGACAAGGGAGGCAAGTCTGTTTCTCACCCAATCCCAGGCCTGCCTGTCTACTGCTTATCATGTCAGCTCTTAAAACATGACTGATTGTTCCTTCACATTTTTTTTACCCACTACCCATTTCCTCTCCTTAAAACAGGTGGGTTTCGCTGCACTAAAGGATATGTTCATGATACTCTTTGCCATTCATAACTGGTACGTGGTTACCTCTGGAGTGATGCAGAAGACATGTCAGTGTCTGGGCGCTGGAATTGTGCATGATAGAATATTCCCTTTCTACTAGGTGTCAGATGGAAAAGGTGGTCGCTGTACTCCTCAAAATGGTAAGCCACAGCATAACACTGGACAAAAGTAGGTTGAGAACAATAGACAGTGCCTACAAGTTCAACTTAAAAAGCAATTTTCAATGGCTTATTGTATTGACAGTAAAATAGAGGTGCTTGGTCATAAGAGGAATAGTCTTCCATCACGTATCACCAGATGTTTCATTTCAGTGGCTTGGCCCCTATAAGTTTCTACCATTTGCTGGAGCATTACTTGAAGCATAAGTATAGGCTGCTTCTGTTCTCTACCTGGTAAATGCTTTTTCTGGTGAAGTGTAACAGAGTAGTTCAGCGACAGAGAAATCAGAACTTGATGAATGGAGGATGCGAGCAGGCATCAGGTTCCTGGGAAAAAGAATACGCAGCAACACCATGGTAAAGGAGGTCCGGGCTTTAGGGCTTTTTTCATGAGGACATCCATGAACTAGGATTAGCATGCAGAAGTGCACTTAAGAACCCCTCATCATGCAAGGAGCAGAAAAATTCTTGAATAAAGTCAGTGTTGGGTAGAGGACAATGCTTTGTTGTGTGCTCTGTGCACCAAGGATCGTGACTCTGCTTAGAGTTTGCAGTGGCAAATGCAATATGATGAGCCATCCAAATTGTATTGCCAGTCTGTGGAATATGGATCAGAGGGATTACACCTAGCAGTTAAAATCAGCAGCTGATAGAGACTGTGATTAGTGTGACTAATTAGAATACCTTAATGATATAAATGGCCTGCTAGATGAAGCCTCCACATTCTCATAGAGTTTTTTTATTTTTGTGAACTGTGCTGTGCAAACTCTCAAAAAATGTAGTGTGAATATATGAAAGCTGTCCTGTGACCCTTACTATATCAATAAAATGTTGGTTTTGTTTCTCAGGGAGTTTTTACAGAAAGCAGTGAGGTCATCATCTTGTGTGTTCTGAGGTCTGTGCGGCACTCTCACTTTTAAAAGCTATGGCTGAAGTGGTACGAAAACTATCTCCATTATGTATAATATGTTTCTATATATATAAAAAACTCCATTATATTCAGAGCCTGTCCTATGACTGAAGAGACAGTGAGAGTCACTGTCTCCTAAGGAAAAGCTGCACAAACCAGTGATGAGGGAAAGATACTCAAAATCATACTAGTTTATTTTTTCCCCTGTTTTCTGAAATTCACTTGCTCTGTGACCTTGAATAAATCTTACAGCTCCTGTTTCCCATTGATTAAATGTAGATAATGTTCTTTTAATTGAAAAATGCTTTGAAATAAGAAAATACCAAAATATGTGGAAATCATCTTAGAAATCAAAGGTGACCTGTTGTTGCTCACATATGGTACTATAGAAGTAGGCCTTATCATGCCCCTTAGTTTAACACAACTTGGACTGTAATAGTGTCATGAGGAGTTTCCTTCTTTTTGTTTCCCAGATTTTCACTTCTTTTATTTCTCTCACTGCAGACCTGTTGTGAAGCTTCTGGCATAGATGTGCCATAGTACCACAGTATAAAATTAAAACAAGAAAGCTACCAAAACCTTCCCCAGTTTCAAAATGCACACAATAATATCTGGACCCCATTGCCTCCTCTATAATGTGAAATTACTGAGGATGAGTCTGGGCAATAAACCTTTTCTTAGAGATGGATTCTTGAGTCAGCCACCCTGTGTGATCCCAACACTTGGAAATATGATTTCCTTACCACAAAGTAGAGAGAGGGTTCTGTGCTCTGCTCTTGTTCCTTGGTTCCCGTGGAAATTATTCACTACAGCAAGGGGATGGTCCTGTCGGCTGCTTATGGCAGGACTGACACTGACACCACTCCTCCTCTTCTGCCTGCATTGGTTCAGAAGGTCAGATGCTGGTGGAAGCCCCTGAGGTGCCAGCCACAGCAAGAACAAGACTTGTGCTTCCTCCAGATTTATCTGCTCCATGGAGAGGTGACAAAGGACAGGGCCTTCTCCTGCAGTTGATTTGCAACTTTGACAGCTGCCGGTAAATATCTGTGCTGTGTCCCATCTTAAAAGTTCTCAGTGAATCTCATGATATCTTAGAATCTCTCATCTCTTACATGCACAGAATGAATAGAGATGAACTCAGCTGTCCTGTGCAAGCAGGTTGAAGTATCCACTGGGTAGCTGTAAAGAAACTTGCACCATGCTCACAGGACCATCCTTTTCATTCTAATTACCTGACTTCTAAGCCATTCCATTTGCTTGTTCTTTTCTGAATTCAAACCAAGTGAGTACACTCTAAAACAGAAATCTCTGGCTGAATAAAGTGCAGTCTGAAATAACAATTCTGGTTTTTCTCTCTATCTGACTAGAGGCTGCAGAGCTTTCTTCCTTTGCTGGGAAGTCTGTTTGGCCAGCCATTTTGCTCCATAGTCATCATCCCCCTTCCCTTATCTGGGCTCCAGTTCTCTACAGCCAGTCCCTCCCTGGTAAAGGCAACCTGGTTAGCACTATGAGAGATGGTGTAGAGCTGCACATCTTCCCCCAGAAACCCTCAGAGAACTGAAAAGCCAACCTCCTTAACGGAAGGTCTGGTTTCAGACAGCCTCCATATCTCCAGAAGAGCCCAACTGCTACTGACATGAAGAAAACAAAAGAAACTTTCTTCCTTGCTCCAGGCTAGGCACCATATGATATTGTTTCAGGAGAAAAAGTTGGTGAGATGTTCCTTCTTGCTGGTTTTTAAGGAAGTATGAAAGAATCTTTTCAATTGTGATGCTTGATATTGGAACCATTCTTTTCTTGTAAGTGCACAGTTATCATATATTGATAAAACCCATGACATGTTTTCTTTTCCAACCTGACGGTAAGATGTGGACCACACTTTCAAAGAATGTACTCTGGCTAAAAGAATTGTGGCATATATATTGAGCAACTGCTTGAGAGAATGCTCTAGACTTGTGGCAAAATCAGGATGAAGAGATTAGGAGGCAGTCTTTTCGTTTTCAATGTAGGTTGCCTCAATATCTATTCAAGGACAAGAATGAGCTAAGGCAAAGAACACTAGCGTAATAAACTGTTCCCTTCTGTTCTGGGTGTGAGACAATGCACAAAATGGCAGCTGCATGTTTGAGAGAAAAATACAAGTCACAAACAAAGGCACACAAGCTCTAATGACTTTCAAGAATTGTTGGCAACCCCAAGTCTAAAATTTGTGTACTAATAGCCTGCTTCGTGTTTTGGGAAGACTCACAGTTATTAAAGAATTGATTTCCAGTATTTCTGTGTTAGTTTTAGCATTGTACAAAATGTTCCATGCTTAGATAATTCTTCTGAAAGCAGATATAAATTTAACAAGAGAAATCATCTCAAGTGGTATATTTGACTCTCAAACTACTCTTATTTAAAAAAAAAAAAAGATCTGTAAGGCAATAGAGACTCAGGGCTTTGCATAGGTCACACAGTGAATCAGTGATTCAGCTGAGATAAAGTGATTGACTCCCCTTTCCCTTTTTTTAACCCATCTAATAGATCCCCCTGCCAGTACAAACAGTCTGCATAACTTGGTAAGGAGGTTAAAATGTCAGGTCGAGTTCATTTTAAATTGATTGAGCCACTTGTGGAATGCAAACTCTATGATCAAGTTTGTATTTAACCATGAATCTTCAGACCGTTCAGTACTGAGACAAAAACTGATTGCGCAGCAAGTTACGGCTGCCTGATAGATACATGCCAGCAGTGTAGGTGGATCTTCTAATCTTCTGCTGGAACTTCTGAAGTGATTTACTATCTCCATATAACAGATGTGTTTCACTCTCATTAAAAATGTTAAACCCAAGTGGCTACATCAGGATTAGCCAACACCCAGCCCCGCTAAACAGGACTTGCTGGAGTATGTAAAAATAAAACTACTTAATCAGCTACTAAGAATGATGAAGAAACAGTCATGATGTCTCTGTAATTTAGCAAAATAATGAAGCAATAGTCTGTAAGAAGATAAAGAGACACAGTGCATGGTCTCCTCTGAGTCGAAGGAATAGCTACACCATGTGCAAGCATTTCAAATCAATACAGCTTGAGTTCAGAGCAGCTAAGGCAGGTTAGCATTGACTTTAGCGAACACTAGCTCTCCCAGGCATAATCTATCTCCAGATAAGTTTGTTGCAAAAATAGGAACTAAATGCCTTAATTTTCTCCCCTATTATTTATATTGTACTTTCTTTCAGCTAGAAAACATGGAAATTTATATTAAGAACTAATCTCTGCCATCAAGCTGCCAATCTGACAGACAACAGTGACAGGTAAACAGCTGGAAAAGGAACTCTGTTTAGTTCTGTATTTCTTCTGAGAACTGCTGTCTTGTCAGTCAAGGATCAATCCTGCATTCATGCTCCAAGTCCCTTCTATCCTCGGTAATTAGTTTCCTACAGTGAAGTCCGGAGCAGGAGAACTACGGCAAAAGGCAAACCAGGTTTAAAGCAAGGTCTCTACTCATACAAAGTATGTGGACGCAGCAATCTCAAGCCCTTTGATCACAGTCACAGCAAGCTGCCTAGCCAGTCAAAAACTGCCAAACCAGCAAAGGCAAGCAGGGTTACCTGGCCAAAGGCATCAGGATTGCCATGTTTGGTACCTGCTCACTACTGGAGATGCCTGCAGTCCTACAGTAGTGACAAATAATGAGCAGACTCTGCATCCCTGCAGACACCTCTGGACCTGCCATGCCTGCAGAGAGCCAAGCAGCTGGGCAGCCATCTCCTCCTGCAGACCTGTTGGGGACGCTGCTGCTGTCCTGTGCAGAGACCGCACGGGATGATAGTCCCAGAACCCTGTTCCATGTCACTGTGGGAGGAGGAGAGGCTGTCACAGAGTCTGTGGGATTTTGGGTTGTCCCTGCATGTCCAGGGGGTACATGGGCATGTGTTTTAAAACACCCAGGGTGTCAACAGCTGCTGTGTGGAACACGTATGATACAATCCCTGAGTATTCATTTTATTCAAAACTCATTTTTTTCTGTGAAGTCTTAGGTGTAAGGATAGAAACCCATGTTCTCTTGCTCAATAAGAGACTGAAAGGCAAAATTAGCTCTCTGTCTCGGAATTTTTTTCCCTCCCCTGATGTCAGAAAGCATTAATGATTTATTTTTTTCTTCACAAGATCTTCAACAGGAGATTTTAAAACTCTTCTACCTGACTGCCCTTTATTTCCACAAGTAAGTCAGCCTCACCTCAATCTCCTCTTCATCTTCACTACAGTTCTTACAGACACCAAGTAATCATATAACCCCACTCCTATCTCAGCCTGGTTGGCCTTTTAGGTTTGGAAAGGAGAATCATAGAAACTCCTAGCACCTCTCAAAATGTAAGTGCAAAAAGATTATCCCATAAAATTTCAAAGTAAGCCAAAGGAAGCCAATTTGATATGTAAAGCAGAACATCAGCCTGCACTCCCAGCCCTCTCCTTTCCCCTCTCAGAGCACCCTGGGAGAGTGGAAGCTTTTCTTTCCCTTTTCTGTCCTTTCCCTTCCTCTGCATAGTCAGATTGTTTTCAAATGCATAGCTGGAACGGTAAGCCTCTTCCCTCAGCTACTTTTTCCTTCAGGCCTGGTTCAAAACCACACTTAAATTAAGATAGTCTTTTGTGTTTGATGTAGTGAGCCTGTGTCAGCAAAATTTGGTCTTCAGCAAGAATTGCAAGAGATGTTGTGACATCAGGAGTAAATCACTCCTCAAAACACTTCTGAGAAAAACAGACTGTTAATTTATGACTGGTTTACTCTTAAGGCTTTCATTTGGATGTTTTAAAGTACTTTTTATTTCTGAAAAAAATCAATAATTTCCAAACAGCATGACTTTTTCTTACTAATATAATTATAAATAACCACCCTGTTTAAATTTGCAATTAGACCCCAGTAAAACACAGTAAATAAACAAATGAGGAATTGGAATTTTCCACCTATGCAAATATCAAGGCACTTTTATGTCAGACAGCTTGTTTCACATCCAGAACCTAACACAAACATTACCAAAAAAGGACAGTGAGAGAGCGGGGTAGTATTAGATGTGAGAGAGCACTCCTGCTTCTATGAGAAGTATTCCTTTAATTTTTCTGTAATTATGAGAAATAGCCAGAAATTTAGAGTACTATGCAGAAAGTGAGAAAGAGAGACTGACTTTACTAGTATTTCAAGAAAGTAAAAACCTGCTGAAACTGCAATGAGTCATTTGTACTAGATGTTAAGAGATTGTTGTGGTGTGAAAAATACATAAACTTGCCTTGCTGTGTTGCTGTAGCACACACATTACTCGAAATTATTTATTCTGACCTTGATTTAATTAAGAAGTAATCAAGAAGAGCTCGTGGTAGAATTACATCAGACCAACAGTGTGTCTGCAGAAAGGAAAAAAAAATAAGTTGTTTTTACTTTTGTGTTTTCAAGAGACACCCTGGCTTTTCATAAAGTCTGAAGTAAAAGGAAAAGGATAAAATGGATGGCAGCATACAAAATACACAACCAGATGAGTAATTAAGACCTAGTCAAGGGAGGAGAAGGCAGACTGGGTAATTCTGTGGGTAGAGCAAATCTATCCAGCAGTATTTGGGAGCAGGACCAGGCCCTCAGCCACAAGCTACAAAATGCTGCTTGCAAGGATGGGGCAAGACTGCACAGGAAGAAAGGCAGCTTAACATGCTGGGACTTACTGGTGCTAAATTAACACAGGGAGCACTTGTTTAATGCAAATTAACCATGAGCTTACCACTTTCAGCAGCTATTAGCACAGATCATAGCATTATTCGCTGGCAAGAAACAGAAAGAGACATGGAATCAGGGATGAAATGGACTGGTAATTTTCATGCCTGCTTGGGAGCTAGTCATGGTAGGCTATCTCTGGGCAAACCACAGCTATCTGTGCTTCATAAGATAATATGTTCTTACCTTACCTCAACAAAACACAAAAGATTAGTTCCCAGGCAATGCTCAAATGCCTGAGAAAAGGTGTCTAAAGAAAGTTTAAGTTGGCCTAGGAATGTTTTTATACCACATGGAAAGTCCCAAGGTTGGTATGTTTTACTGTACCAGACAAATTCGTTTGACAGATACACCCATCTTAAAGATATGGCCCTCAGCCATCATCAGCCTAAAGCGCTTGCAAGTGTTCTGTGCAGGACACGAATACAAATACAATCAAAACCAGCCCTGCTTTCTCTCCCCTCACCCAAACAAGCTTGCTTCAGTTTCCTACTAGCATTTCTGACTGCCCATGCTGTGCATCCCTGGCACTTCTATTCCTTTCCAAATCACAACCGCCGGCACTTCTTACAGTCACTTTTCTTGTTGCCTGCCTCTCTGTCTCCCTGACTGTCCAGTGTGGTTCAGACCGCTGTGTTTTTAATGGTGGGAGATCTTCTGTGCTGATGTGCAACTCCTTTTTCTCTCTGAGGGCAAGCATTTAATTACATGATGACTGCAGTCCTCTTCTGCAGAGTTCTTACCCTTAGTGACATGATGTGCAAAGGGTATCTTAAACCTCTACCATGGCATTCCCTAATGACGTGTGTTTCACTTGCTACATTAGGCCTACTGCCAGCAAGGCAATGAAGACATAAAACTGGGCAGTTTCTATTTCATTTCCTTAAGTGCAAAATTACTTTGCAGCTGAAAGCAAAAGCTTCATTTAGCAAGCCAGGCTATTACAGCAGAAGATTATAAAAATATATTCTGGAAGGAGATAGGGAAAGAACAATATAAACAATAAAGGAAGAATATGTTCAGTTTTAAATATGGTTGCTGCCTCAAAATCCGTGGTATAGAGTGACAAAGGAGGAAGTCACCCAAGGGCAAGTCAGTTTTTGGAAAGGGCGAGGAGGTCTTCTCAGGAAGCTGACAGTGAGCCTGTGCATGTTGGTGGTTTAGAGGGAGGAGCACTGCAAAAATATTCCTTTCTGTGCTGTTTGTTTTCATTCCTTTCTCATCAAGATCATGGAGAAATTTCTACTCTTTCAAGGGAGCTATTAGCTCTACTAGTCCATTTCCTCCTCCACATCCTGCAAAGCCTGAGGTCTCCAGGGATGACTAAACCAATGTTTTCAAGAAAGGACAGAAGTGAAACGGATATAAACTCAGAGTAACCTCAGACAAAGCTTGGGAGAATACAAGTGTGACCATTAGCTGGACTCTGCTGAGACCAGTACGTGGGCTCCAGGCCAGCACTGTTCTTCTAAGATGTCAAAGATTTTTAGGACATAGCAAGAACTTGAGAATGAGCACATCCCTTCCAAAGCTGGAAGGTAGGATCGATCATTTGCCGAGGGGCTTCTTCTGCGGCAGCTGACAGGTAAATTGAAAACTCACTGACTCCAAGCACATTGGGGATGTGGGAGACAGAAGGGAGAGAGTACTGAGAGGAGAAGCACAAACCAACACGCTGTGAGTTGCTACAGCTGGGTGAATGTCAGCTTTATAGAAATGACAGATTTTAAACACTGGCTTTTTTTTATCACTTTAAAACACATTTAAGGATAGCACTGAGACACTCAGTGTTGTGAGCAGGTGCTGACTTTGCCTTTAAGACAATATGAATAGGCCTGATTAATCTTTCAGTTACATGTTTACAGGTGAGGACTATCTCACTGAATTCAGGCCATCAGTCATCTACAGCTGGAAGCTGCATGCACTATACTCATAAAAGATAATACTAACCTGGACACAGAGAAGTCTCTCTTTTTCCAATTACAAACAATTACACATAGACTTTGAATTAAAAAAGCAACTATCTTAGTTCACTAAGAAGGACCTTTTTTCCATTTCGCATTTCCTCTACTGCATGTGTCTGGTCATTGCTGACTCTAGTAAACACTAGTTAGATCAATGAAATTCTTACAAAATTATTTTTACATTGCAATAGTATTTTCTTAACAATTTTTTAACCCCTGTTCAGAGGGATGAGAAAGACATTAGCCTTGTCCATTACAGTGCTGAGAAATGCAAGGGACAAAAACAATCAGTGGGTATATGGATATAAACCAGCTTGAAAGTAGCATTTTTTCCTGATATTGGCACTGTCAGCTGCTCACATGTTGTACAGCATATAATCATCTAACTGCTGAACCTTGGGAATTCTGATAAAGGATTCCCAGGAGCCTCTATCCTTGCAACTGGAATGATAGTTCCAATGGGTGGGTGGCATAGTTTCATACTGGGGTGGAAGGGAGGGCAGGCATATTTGCTAAAAACAAAGATAGGTTTTCATTTTGTGTCAGGTGGAGATTTCTTTTACCAAAATTTTGTTAGTTGAAGTCAAAACAGAATATTTTTTTTGAGTCCAGTTTGAATATTTTGTTACATCAGATGATTATGGTTTTCATAATTTTGCATCAATTTAGATAATGAATGGTAGTTTTGCTACTGTGTTTCCCACAACACACAAATTTCATTTTTGACCAAATTAATGGTTTAAATACTAATACAAATTCATAATTTATTTTTATTAGTATTTTGCAAAAGCATATTAACCAAAAGAAATACAAAAGTGGGGGGTAGGGGGAAGTGAAAACCATAATTTTACTTCAGTACACTGAAAGATAAGCTTGCAGTGGATAAATATACAACTTTGAGTTTTGACAGGAATGTTCATCTGTTTCCCCTTAACTTTGCTTGAGACAAGCAAGGAGCCAAGGTTTCCCGTGATTTAATTTGAAGAGCAATTTGGATTTCCTGTGCCTCAGCTGGAGGTATTATTGGTATGAGACCAGAAATGCCCTGACTGTCCTCGGAGTTTCATGTTCCACAAAGAATAATACCTACAGAAATTCAAACAGGATGTCAAGAAGTGTTATATGTGGATTCTCAGGGCTCCCCTGTGTTTCTAATATAAATTCACATGAGTTTCATTCTCTCTTTTTGCCACACAAAGTGACCAACTTGGAAAAGATAATAAGCTAACAAATGCCACTCAGCATAACTCACTGTGTAATTCTGTCCAGTGGAAGAGCTAAAATTCCACATCAGATTCCCTGAAAATGACATGATGGATCTGAGTAGCCAAGGCTGTAGTTCACAGAGATGAAATAGAGTCCAGACACACAGCTGCCAAACTGTGGTTGTGCATGATGTTCAGAAAGGTCTGAACACGTTACCTGTGACAGCAAGGTCCTGTGATATTTCTCAGGCTCTGTAAACAGAAGTAGAGACACTCCAAACTTTTACTTGCTTATATAAATCATGGCCTTGGTTCCTGTGACCAATATATAATGATGATGGTATATTTTCATGAATAATTGAACATTATTACAAAGATAATTGCTATCTGTTAGTCCCTTTTAATGGATTTATTTACAAACTACACTTCACTGTCTTTTGAACAAGGAAAGAATTCTTTTGAGCCATTCAGATTGTCAAGAGGTTAACGTATCACCACTTCTATGGCTCTCTACTTCAGGTCAAATCTTAGTCCCACTGGAGTCAGCTCTGGATTTTGCCACAGGGTTTGATATTTTTACCTCTTGGACTCTTTCATGACTGAGAGACCTCAGGAGAATCAAATGTAGGAACTGTGATTTTTTACACATCCTGTGCTCAGGTAAATATTCTTGCATGCGGACAGATTTTTAAGGTACTCATTGCTTATGTTTCCTCCTAACCAGAATAATCTGCAAGACACAGGGTTTTGACTCAGCTACCTCAAAAGGGGCAAAGCTGGGTATTGTTTGCAGCTTACTTCCTTTTGGCCTGTGCTGTTTTAAGAACTTGTAAAAACGATTTTAAAATTCAACCACTGTCAGTTTTGAGGGAAAAAATTGCACTGTTTTTTAACAATGTAAACTACATTGCCTTTTTTTCTGGTTATGGTTGAACTGTACTGGACTTGTAAGATCATACCATTACTGGAAATTTAAGGAAGCTTCAAATCATTCCATTGTCTAATGGCCTAGAAAAAGAAATTAACCTGGAAAAACTGTTTGCCTGATTGTGATTGCAGTACATAACTCTTCATAATGAATAGGAAACACAAAAAGAGTTAATTTAGGCTGTGATGATACAAACATAAATATTTCTTTAAAATTCACGAATGTTTTTCCTGGGTTTTGATTGTTGTTGTTGAGTCTTTTAAATGTTCTTTTTGTATCCAGACATTTGGATTTTTTAGGTGAAAGTCAAAAGAGTTTCAGCAGAGCAGTTTATCTCATGTCTCATGTTTTGGAGGCCATGTTGATCTCAAAAAACAAGAAAGCAAGAAAAGCAGGCTACTCTGCTACTCTATCAAACTTGTTTTAGGCTACGCCAGGCTATTCCTGGAAAGTATGCATCTTCTAGTGTTTTTATTCCTGCTAATAACATTTTCTTGTGTATGAGATTTTCATTTTTCACATCAAGATTCTCCAGTGTTACTGATCCCACAGCTAAGACACCTATTGATTTATTAGTCCATATGTAGCTGATATGTGACATGTTTGTCCTATCATGCCACATAAATATTGCCTCAACACTGCAGCAACATTATCTAATAAAAAACATGATGAGCAGAACTTCTATGCAGTTTCCTTGGTTTTTTACTAAAATCAGAACCAATTGCTTATAAATTCTAATCAGATAGCTGAAAATTTGACTTATGACATCTACTAATAAGTGATAATTATTCATGTAGAGACTGTATTCTATTACTACATGTGGAGTGTAGTGATCTTGAAACAAAATTGATGAGCATGATCATCAGGTATGGGAAATTGCATAAAGAGGTTTATTTGTAGTTAATAGTTGTTTTATCACATATTATCTTCTGTTAACAATACAAACGTTTTTTAAAATGCTTTCCTATCAGACATTGTATCTTAATTTAAAGGCTCTAGAGATCTCTTACAAACAGAATTAGTGCAATGTCATCCCTCACTGGAGCTCAAAACAGTTCTGTAACTAACATGAAAAGAATCTCTTTAATGATATGACCTCCAAGTCTCAGAATGATATAGCAATGCCAAGGTGGAACATGACTTTAATTCTATATAAACAACTTTCTCTCACTTCTCCAGATCCAGATCAAGATGCTTGGGTAATTAAATGCTGAAACAGCAGAAGTGTCACCTAGCCTACTTTGATTGTAATCCCTCAAGCGTCTACAGGTTTGTAATAGTTCTTGCACTTGGTACAACTACCTACAGTTGAAATATGTGGAAGTCCTCAACAATTTGCCATGTGGAAATAACATTTGACAGTTCAAAATATGGGCTGGTTTGAAGCAGAAGAAAATTTTTTTTTGGCTGATACTAGCGTGTATTTTCTTGATCTCTTCATAAAGCCCTGACTGTGCCAGCTTCAGAGAACTTTCTTGGTGACACAGAACATCTGTTGCTGTCCGTGGAAACCTTGGCCTTCTGTGCTCTGTGTGACCCAAGAGCCATATGGATAATGTTTACACAGTATCATTTGTAACACTGCTGATAACGCAAGTGAGTGCTGCTTTTTCACATGCATTGGTACATTTTTTTGAGCAGTCACATCAGCACATCCCTATCCAAGCCATACTTTGGAAGAATAGCCTGTATATGTCTGTCTTCAGTCAAACCTTTTCCTTTCCTGGAATGTTTCCAAGGTTTCCATATGTTAAAACAGTTTTTCCCTTACTAAATAAATAATTTTTAAAAATGATTTAGATTGTTTTCTCTTACTAAATCAAGGATTGAAATGAAAATGGCAGATACCCAAATGCACTTCCAATGACTAATGCAAGAAAATGCTTTCTTACATCTGTAATGTATTTCCATAGCTATGCCAGACTTGTGAGAAAGTTCTGGCAGTTGAGCTCAAGAAATCCAACACTTATTCTTTAATTCATTATATCTTTCATTAAGAAAGGAATGATCTCTGACCCAGAGAGTTGAATAAACAGCCTTGCATGGACTTAGTTGTACTGTGAATCAGTCCTATGGGATTTATCTATAAAGGCATTTGCCAGGTTTTGTCCCACCTAATTATAAACATTTTTATGTAAGCATCTATGATGTCACACCAGTCAGGGGAAAGCAGAACATGACTATCGGTACTACTTTAGCGTCTGTTTGAAGATGAGAGGAACCATGTCCATTGAGTTACTATATTCCTCTATACAGAGGGGAACTCTAACCTTGACACACATTTCCATTTAGTTTAGTTAGATGAATCCCATCAGAAAATTTAATTCTCAGTTCTTCTCCTGTGAGTTCCTTACCAGTTCCTAAGACATCTCTGTCAAAGATGAAGCATTTATCAAATAAATTGTGCTACAAAAGTCAATACTGTAAGCAGGATGATTATTGCACTTCATGTTTAATTTGTAAAAGCAGCTAAGAATACCTGCTCCTTTATGTTTTGTGGTGAGATCATTTAAGGATAAGTTTTCTGACTATTGTAATGGTAAAAAATTGACTACACTTTTTAAGAGGCACTTCAAGTTGCACATCTGAAAGAGGTGAAGTTGTATTGATGTGATATTAACTTTAAAAAAATTGACCAATTAGGTCTTTTTCTTGCAATGTGACTCTCTACTATGATCCTGCCCTTTAGAATCTGGCCTGAAGAACAAGATAAACCAGCATAATGAAGATACAAAACAACTTTGCCTTATGTAATCCATGTGATATTATTTACAACAATGTAAAAGCTAAATCATAGCAGTGTTCAAAAAAAGTCAATGTTTTTTAGCATCACAGCTTCGTGATTTACAGTTTCTGAAGAGTACAGTGTAGTCTTTGGGGAGAAAAGATTAGCAGTCCTGAAATTTGAAAGCAGATAATTATTTTAAGAACCTGTGTCCCCTGTGCAGATTTGGAGACCATGACAAATGTGAGCTTTTTCCACTAGGAAAAATACATTAAAAAAAGAAAAAGATGAAGAAGGAAAGAGTCACAATATTCAACATTATTAATAAATTATTACAGCTTTGTCAGAAGTATGGGAGAAATGCAAAGGTACTTTGGGGGACTTTAAATGGAGCTTGAACTCTTACCTTTCATTCACTCAAGTAGTGGCGGGAACACTCATTCAGCATCAGGAAAGCTGACTGCATGCTCCTCTCAGCCCCAGGGATTTGCATTAATCTTTTCCAACTCCTAAGAAAATGAGTGCTTTGATTAGCAGATTGTACGCTAACCAAGTCTGTGGTTGATGATGGAACATCTTGCAGCCAAGAGTAAAACTCCTAAAACTGAAAAACAAGTAAGAATTTGTAACACAATGTTATTACACTTAGTTAGAGCTGTATACAAATCTGTGAAACATCAGATGCTGGATATGACTGTTGAATTTGTTAAGAGCTGTATTATGTGCGAGTTATTTCATTCCTTGCTCTCCATTTCTGAAAGTACATAAAATCCCACACTCTGAAAGTCATTAAAACACCATATTCTTTCTAGATATTGATATGCTTTAACAAAATCTAATAATTTGTTTCAGGAAAAGAGAAAGCTGAGAGCAAAGATTCTGGGAATTCAAGAGAGTTCCAGCGATTAAAATAGATGTTTCAAGCACCCTAATGGCAGTTTCAGAGAGGAGGGTGAAAAAGGTTTGTGTAATGTATGGCTTTTGCTACGCTTATTAGAATAAAAGACAATGTCCTCACAAAACAACCACGACAGTAAAAAGTGTAAGGTCATGCTACAGATAGCTTGAAGTTTCTCTCGTTATACTGGTGTGGTAGACAGTGTGAAAAAAATGATGCTCTTTTCTATGTGCATTTCAAAAAGGTGACGGAGACTGTTAGTATGAGCAAGCATAAAACTGTATTTTTAATTGCTCTCAGACTATTTCATGAATCAGTGTGGACTCCCTTAAATAGACTCTACATTATGAGTGACCTTTGTCGCATGGGCATCAATGGTGTAAAAACTGGGTGTCAAACTTCTCCTCTGTAGCAATGGGAAGCTCTTGTCACTCTCCATTGACCACAGAGGAAGCTGAAACTGTCACACAAGTGCTGAAGCTTAAGAATAAATGAGACACTCTGATTTTGCCCTAGCATAACAGTGTTTTGAAATGATGACTGCTGAATATTGTTATCTTAGTGACAGTTTTTAGAGTTCTTCCAAACAGATGACTGATGGATGCTGAGGAAACAGATTTCTTTTTTTAGGGTGAAACCAAGAGACAGCAGAGAAGCTAATTTTGAGACGGCAGAACTAAACTCTATATATTCAGAAAATACAATCAAGTCTTTTTTGAGGAATTGAGGCAGCTCTATAGTCACTGAGGTATAAAATTATCTGAAAGTGGGAGCACAGGTAATTTTTCTTTTACTTGATTTTGGTACAATTTTCATGAGCAGTTTCTACTGTTCTTTCTAACTTAGAATATGATTAATCAACTTGAAATCATTATAAACCCTGCCATTTTTTTCAGACATGTGAGTTCGTTGACAAGCAACAGACAAACTGCTATCTATAAAAAAAAAAGTGGTCCCAAGTTCTCCTCTGTGTGTGACTAACTATCCATTGGAAATAAACAAATAATCAATATAGTTCTGATTTATAAGAAGTGATTGTGAGAAATGAAAAATAAAGAAGTAAGAAAGAATATAATAACAGTGTCATTGGCCAATACCAGGAGTATTTTCTGGCAGACTTTTCAAAAAAATGAAACATCTCTGATTTGTCAACCTAGGAGGATAAGCCATCATCACAGAAGAAATATCAGCCTCTGTGACTGGTTTAGGTTGATGTCATCGCATTTAAGAACACACACGAATTTGAGCCCTTCACATACTTGGATCCCCTGTCAAGAGAGCCAACAGCGCTGGACTTTCAGGCATAGAAAACCAAATCCAAATGATTTAAAATTATGCCATCAGACACTTGGCCACATCTGGCTCTTCCAAAGCAGTTGTCAGACACATTTGCTGTAGGATGACTAATTTGATATATAATATAGGATTATCTGGTGATCACTTCCTGATCTTTCCCTGGGACAACACAAGAAGAATTTCTGTATTTAGAACAGAATTTTATGAAAAACTACAGAAGTCTCAGAAATACAATGAAGTTCAGCAAGGTAACAAAAATTGCTTAGTAGCTGATAGAGCCTGTTATTTAGGAGAACTTGGTTAAATAACTTATTTTTGTCTTCAGTTTCTTCCAAACTGGCTTGTCTCTACCTACAGATACAATTCGTCTTCAGAAGTAAGGAAGTGCAAATAGCTGGTGTTTGGCATTCCAATCGGTTCTTTTCACACAAACACACATGAAAATATGAATTAACACCTGCACCTTCAATATCTCTTTTGGAAATAATTACATCTTTGTCTTCCATATATGGAGCATGGTAGCATAGTAAGTTTCCCACCACATGGAGTGATGGCTGTTCTCCGGCATACCAGATCTCCAACGTATTCTAAGTGATCTTTTCCTACAGTGACAGTAAGGAGACTTTGTCAAGAAGTTTGTGATTTGTGATTAAGATCCACTGTAATAGATTGTTCTTGCCGGTTTTAGCCATGTTCTTTTTCAGTGAAGTTCATCTCAACCTATGGCTTTAGAATAGTAAATAAAAATAGTGTACTCTGAAACAGAAGGAACTGTGAGCTGTTCCTTCACACCTATATAAACCCATTAAAATCCAGTGATGTAAGTCCACCACAGAATACATGACTCAGAGCAAAATACAAAAAATATCAATGCTTTTCGTTCAGTAAAATTATCTCTAAGGTTATACACACTTATTTTGCAGTGATGATAAGGTACCACCTTAGCATTCATGTGTTTTGTTTCTTTTTTAAGTAGAGAATATTTGTGATAGATTACTGTTAAAATTAGAGTTGTGTTAGGGCTGTGTTTATCTCCTTTCTGTCCCATATGTTGTGTGGCTATTAGACCATTTAATTTTTGCTCCTGACACTTTTAAATCAAACCGATACCTTCTTCTTTACAAAATTAGCCATACTTGCCTAATTATATATTGAACAAGTTCCAGCTGTTTGTTTTAGCTGTCAAACAGGTACCTGTAAAAAGAACTTGGTTGACATTAATATTGCTATTCACAGCATCTGTCTTGTCAAACATCACACCAGATAGTACACAAAACAAGCTTTGTTAATAAGTTCACAGTATTGGTTCACAGACCGTTGGGTGAAATTTGACAGTCTGTGTTACTAAAAAGAGCAGAACAAATGTCTGGGATACTACAGTCTGAGTTTAAAACCTGATTCTTACTGGGTTGCTCATGTATGACAATGCATGGATAAATAAAATTACTGAGAAAAATTATACTAAAATAACACAGGTGTCTGATTTTACCTTGCTTTGACAGTCAAACTGTATCAAAGGAATTAATGTTCCTGTAATTTGAAAACAGAAAGCTCATGTCTTGTTCTGCCGCATGTTGAGACCTCCCTTTGACAGCAGAGGAAGCAGGACAAAGTGATCCTTCTCCTGTTTTCTAATTCACTGTTCTCAGAAATCTGCCATTCTCCCAAACTTTTAGTCTTGCCACTCCTTCCCCCAAATATTTCAATTTTCTTTAACATGCAAGGTATACCAGTACATTTCTGGATAGCATAACTAAAACATTTGTCTTTTTAGCACAAACTTGTGAGGCAATATATCAATTAAAACATCTTTCTGTGGATCCAGGGGAGCATATCTGGGAGTCAGTCTAGACGTGTGTTGAAAACTACTTCTGCAAATACAAGATGTGTGTGTTATTTGCTTATTTGAAAAGGGAACTAAAAGACAGCTATCAAAGGATGTTAGTTATATTGCCTGCTTTTGTGATCCTGACTATGCCCAGAAGTATAGTTAAACTCAGAGGTTATCTTTGCTTTCTTATTTCTCTCTCTGCTGACAATAATCTTTTTCTGTAACTCAATATGAAAAGGGCAAATGCAACTTCAAAGAATCATAGAATATCCTGAGTTTGAAGGCACCCATTAGGATCATTAAGTCCAACTCCTGACCCTGTACAGAACTTCCCAATGATCACACCCTGTGCTGGAAAGCATAGTCCAAGCACTGCTTGAACTCTGCCAGGCTGGTGCTGTGACCACTTCCTTGGGGAGCCCGTTCCAGTGCCTGACCACCCACCCTCTGGGTGAAGATCATTTTCCTGATAGCCAACCTAAACTTCCCCTGGCACAGCTTCAGGCCATTCCTTGGGTCCTGTCATTGGTCACCAGAGAGATGAGATCAGTGCCTGTCCCTGCTCTTCCCCTCACAAGGAAGTTATAACTGAAATGAGGCCTCCCCTCAGTCTCCTCCAGACTGAAAAGACCAAGTGACCTCAGCTGCTCTTCATATGGAGGAGGCCCTCCATATGAGGGCTTCCCCTCAAGGCTCTTCACTGTCCTTGTTGCCCTCCTTTGGATGTTCTCTAATAGCTTAATGCCTTTTTTACATTGTGGTGCCCAAAGCTGCACCCAGCACTCATGGTGACCTGCCCCAGTGCAGAGCAGAGCAGACAATCCTCTCCCTTACCTGGCTGGCGATGCTGTGCCTGATGCCCCCCAGGATGTGGCTGGCCCTCACACTGATGAACTTGGGGTATGTAAAGAGAGAGAGAATTTTTTAAGCAGTGGGAAGAGCTCCTTCAGACTTTCCTGTCTGTTTCTGCATGAGAGATTTTCTTAGAACTGGTACTAGCATAAGCAAAACTTGTATTATATTTTATATATATATAAATTAGCCCAGTTTGATTGGACCCTGGTGCTAATAACACCAAGGTTGTGGGTTTGATCCCTGTGTGGACCATTCACTTAAGAGTAGGACTTGATGATTCTTGTGGCTCCCTTCCATCTCAGAATATTCTGTGATTCTGTAAACCTGTCTAGCAAGACTGAGAAAGATTGAGAAAGCCAAATAGTATAACTCTCAGTATAAAGTCCGTCACTATGAGAACAATAAAAATAAAGATTACAACACATAGTAAGTGTTTTTACCAAGATCATGTCAAAATATAAAAAGTAATTAAAAGCCTTACTAGGCCTAATGATTTCAAATGTTCAGAGAAAAAATTCAGACTACAGTTGAAAACAAATCAGTCAAATGTGAGAAATGAGAGAACTCATTTAATATCTTCCTGCCCGTGCAACAACAGACCCATTAATACAATGCAAAATGAGTACAGGGCGGGTACAGATGTCTGTGTACAGGGGTCTAAATTAAGTGCTTTAAATCAGGCTAGAGAGGCATGCATCTCTTCACTGTCTCCAAGGGCACTTAGGGATCTTCACCTCTGAACCTTTCTGTCTGCTAAAGTGCCTAGTGTGAATAGACATCTCCCACCAGCTTCAACATATTCACAGATTCTGCTTTCTTAGGTTGTTATTTCTTTTCTATAATAAAGAATTCCCTAATTTTTTGAGAAAATTTTTCAATATTCTTAAAGAACAGATGATATAGATGTTATCATATCATCTTAAAGAACAGATGCAATAGATATTATTTATTTAATTACAGCAATTAATAAGGGATGATTACAAGTATACTTAGTAATTCTGCTGTTATTTGAAACACAATACTGCTGAAGTTTACATTAATTTTCAACACTGAATTTCAGTGCTTGTCCTTCAATTAGTGGCAGTAAACATTCAGCCCAGATGAAAGGAGAGCTGATGTATGCATCTGCTAATTAAAAACTTAAGAATTTTTTCACCTTAGTCTGTTTTTTTTACATCACTGAACACCTAAACACAGGGGGTTGGCCCTAACATTCAGTTTGATATTCCAGACACTCACTTGGTCCTTAGAAGGGGAGCTGCAACATTTTCATGAACTTCCTGGAAAATTCAATTGCTGGTATAAGTGTAAATGCACTGGAGTACTTACTCTGTAAGTATGAAAAAGACTTACCCTAGATTTACCTAATTAACAAAACCTTAAGAAACAGAAAACTTCCATTTTCAATATTTCTGAAAAAAAGATTCAATTCACTTCAACAAGGACTTATGAAAGGTCCATTTCAGTTTAGAGAAAATGTACCTTCAGGAAAGTTAAGCAAACACAATTGTGTTAGATAAACTACACATTGATAGATAGCAATACATATACATATGCATACATATATAAAAAAGACAGTTTTTAAAAAGTGCATATTTACAAGTAATCTAGACACATCCAAGAGCAAATCTAGGGAATGAGTTTGGACAATGATTAGAGAAGCAAAAGGATAAGGGATGGTGATTTGCTTATTTTCTCCCGAACAGAAGACATAGGTAATTGATATTTATATACAAGCTAGAATGACACCAAAGAAACTGTCCTAAGGAGGTAGTAGGATTTCCTGGGACAGGTCCATCTGAAAAGACGAGGTAAACTCTGAGTGTCTTTATTGTTGTATCTTGGTACCTTAGGTCCCAGATTAAATAAGCTTAATGGAAGAGACAAGAACTGTTTCACAATTTTCTTTCTTATTATAAAAAGGACAAGCTCCTTATAGCTCAGATAGCTGCCACAGGGGAGATTTCTGGGTGAGAAATTGCTCTGTCAACTTGGCCTGAAAATGACGTCTCTTCTGTCTACCTCTAGCCCATTGCTAACCAACCAGCTCAAAGAGGGAACCAAACTGGAGGATCACTTTCCCTCTTCATGCCAACTTACATTTTGTACCTACAGAAAAGCTTGTGTGGGATGCTTGTGTGACACAACCTCCCAGCAATAGAAACATGGCATAGATTTTCACACTTGGATAATCTGTCAGTTAACAGATTTAGATTATAGTCTTCTCTAAAATGAAGAAAGAACTCAGTGTTTATTTATTCTCACAAATCCTAACAGGTAATTGATGATGATAATTTTTATTTCTAGATAAGAAGCAGGGAAGCCATCAGAATTACTGTGGCTGAGCTGCTTAGAAGCTATTAATTAACTGCATTAAAATTTTGATATGAAGTGTCATAGCTGTACTGACTAGACAGAGTTTCCAAGGGTTTACAATCCTTCAGAGCTCTGGAGTATGTGCCATCCAAGTAGTTTGCACTGCCTGTTTGCCTCCATGGTTATGAGCAACGCAGGCAGCATGTGCAAGGCAGAGGTGTCAGCTCTAACCAATGCTACAAAGAGCTGATTAAGACATGCTCGGAGCTTTGACATAAAACAGGCTTTGCCTAACTCCAGTAAACAAACTGAGGTGAACCTGGTCTGGTAAACTGGAGCTTCCAGAGGCATCAGAGGACAAACAACTAAATCAAAGGAAAAGGTGACATTTTAGCCTTCTTTTACCAGAAAGGGCAATACAGCTCATTCTTACCCTAGTGAAATTGTCCTTCAAAACACACTGCCTGTGCTGAGATTAGCACAGATGACATGCTCTGGATTTTATTGACACAGAGAGAATAACCAAGACTTCCATACATCATAAGTGTGCCAGAAACGTTTGGGTTTGCAACCACTCTAACTGAAAGAAAGACTAATATTTGAGTCATTTATTCTGCTCCTTCCTGTTTTGAAAACGAAATATAGAGTAAAATGAAATGCCCACATGGGGGAGTTATTGCAGAACAGTTAGGCCAGCTTCTCTGTTAAAGCAAGCACTCCCAATCTTTGTAAAAAACCCTCTAACTGACAGTGGTATGCAACAGAACCGTACTGTTCTCTGTAAGCAAAGCACTGGACAATTCTCATTTGTGTCTTCTTCATGCGACAGATTTGTCTAGATCACTTTTTTTTTCCACATAGGTGAATGGTTGTGACAAATATACAGTATAGAATAAAAATTCTGAATGTCCAAATATGACCTGAATATGCCCATGAAAATTGTTCCACACTTATTGAAAAAGTCATTATTTTAAAAAAATTATGTGCAGCCATGCTTGGATATCAGCTTCTGACTGAGCAAGAATTTTGAAAAGAGCCTAGTACCATCTATCATTGTTAAAACTTCAGACAACATAAACTGGAAGTGACATGTAGCTGAAAGGAACTTCACAGAGTTTGCTATGAACACAATAGAGCTGGCTGTAGCTGTTCAAACGTCTCTCTTCATATCCAAGAGTCAGAAGCATGCATGCACTCATCCGCTGGGGCACTTTGAATGCCCCAGGCAAGACAATGATGCAACAGAAATCGTACATCCTCAAATCAAAATCAAAACCATGTCATCTTTGCTGGTTAATTTCAAACAGGAATAAAGACATGCAGCAAGAAAGTGCATAACAGAAACAGATTTTACTTTTTAAAACATCAGTGTGGCAAGAAAGAGAAGCCTTGTAACTATGGAGAACTAGAAGAAGTAGGCCATAGAACAGTTCTTCTACAACTGGTAGACATCAGTGAGATAGAGACAAATCCCTGGAGAACTGCACGCTTAAGCATGAGTAATTTAAGAAAAGAAGAATTTTAGGCACCCAGGTCTTACATTTTGGGTATTGCAAACCAAATTCACTTCAGCATTTATGTGATATTCCATAGAGGAATAAGATTTTTTGGCTCTGCAAAGAAATAAATCTACAGTTTAGTACTGATCTGAAAGAGAACAAGCAAATGAGGATCACTGTGAGACTGGAAAGGCATGTCAATGGTTTTCACGTCTTTGAAAATGAAAGCAAAATTTTGAGTGTGTAATACTTATATTTGATATTAAAATTTATGACACATTAAAAAGTTAATGAGCACTTGCACTCCAAAGTGACATAATCACCTCTGACAGGTAAATCACCAGCTTTCCTGATACTACCAGTAGTGATTATATTCTGGGTGCACCTTTGGTGTTCCTGAACAGTTCAAACTATTGTTTATAAATCATATGAACTTGTATTGGTACCAGATGGTAAATTTGTGATTTCAATGAGGTCTTTGCACTCTGAAAAATTCATGAAGGAATGTGCTGCACTGATCTAATAAAAAGTCAGCTGATTGCTCACATTTGCCTCAGTCTTTTCATGAATGAAAGTCAGGAATGCGTCTTCAGCAAGAAAAGAGGAGAAAGCTGTTATATACTTTGATAGTGTTTAGCCTTGTATCAAGAGATTATCCAGACAATGTAACTTTTAGATGAAGATGGTTAACCTTGTTTTGAAGTGTTGATCACAGACACTTCCAAATCCCATTTTTAAACAAGCGCAAGGAAAACTTGTACCAATACAAGTTCTGAGTGCAGAAAACATTTCACTGGCACATTAGATATTCGGCGATATAACATTATCCAACCAGCTTCTTCCTCGGGGAATGAATCCAGGTACGTGCTTCTGATCCCATTGGTATGAACAGATTTGTCACTCCCTCTGGATAGACCAGAGCTAATCTCAGAGTGCTCACTGTCTCTGCAGAATGTTGTGTCATAAGGATCATTGAAAATCCCCAGATTATATGACTTTGACATGTGTCTACTCTGTGGCAAAACTTCTAAAAATTCTTCCTTCTAACATGGCATCCCCAGTTAGACAGATAGACTAAATCCTATGTCCTTTGGTGCATAAACTAAAGCCTCAGGGAAGATGGGTCCAGCCCAGTTATATCACAGAAGTCATCAAAACAGAGATAAAGTCAGAAGTCAAGTGTGCGTATAATAGCACATCTGGCCAAATGTTTAACAATGGTCTGATCCAGAGCTAGTTAAAGTCCATGAACAAACTCATATGGCTTTAGCAGAACTTCAGTAGAACTACTATTTTTTTCATACTTCTTCTTCTTAACATAGATGTGATAGAGCTTTCCTATTTTTAATTACTGGTTAAAAGTAACAAAACTCTTGATACTTAAACTCTTTGCTGGTTTTAGTGTAACTTCAAAAGTCTGCATTGTGCAAGTTGTCTGTGAAAATTTTTGTTGTCCTAGCTGAGGAATATAGGATTTAATTAATTTGTGAAAGAAAGAGGGAATTCTGTATGGTTGCTAATGAAGTGTTAGAATATCACTCCTACTCGTATTCCAGCCTAGCTCATATTTATTTTAGTACAAAAATAGCAGAGGAAGTAATACATTTAAACCAGCCTTATATGTCCAAGAATGCTGTTTTGCTCTGTGAGCAATCATACTTTTCAGCTAGAAGATATGCAAACCCAGGAATAATTAAAAAAAACAAAAAATTAAAAATTGAATGCTAGGGTTTTTTTATTTTGGAATAAGTAGAGATTTTTAAAATCAAGGTCTCTTCTATAGCCAGTGGTTGAAAAGGAGTGATTGAATCCATAAGAATAATCAAATTCAATGAACATGACTGTCTGTCTGTGGCATGCAGTGTGCTTTATTAGAGAACAAGGAGATGTCCACTGGAGGACTTCCAAAGGTTTGTCTCCATGAAGAGGATTTCCAAAGGTGTCTCCTTGTGCCTGCTGGTGGACACTTTGTGTTAGATGATGGTCTGAGGTATCACCAATACTAACCATGATATCATTTTGGCCGGATATCACTGCAACAAGCTTCAGACATGAGGCATTAAAGATGTTTCACAGGAAAAATACTCATGAAAAGCACTCCTGTGATTCTGAATATTGAGATTGTGAGCTGGAAACACACTGTTATGGTGACACTGCTAGTCTCCTATAAGTGTACAGGAAAGACTTTTCTCTGGCACAAACTGAGCTCCCTGCTTGTATAAGAGTATGTCTTCTCCCCTCAGACAGGTGCTTCAGGGTCAGGCTTTGAAGCCTGTACTGCTCATTAATAGTCTTCTTTTACAGTCAGTAGTAAGAACATCTGCAAGAGAGTTCATCTCTTTCTAAGAGAGATGGCTGAGACAAGTTTTCTTCTTCAGGAAGAAATTCTTTGCTTCTGGAAGAAATTCTTTATTTTACTGTGAGAGTGGTGGAGGCACTGGCACAGGTTGCCCAGAGGGGCTGTGGATGGTCCATCCCAGAGGGTATTCAGGGCTAGATTGGATGGTGCCTTGAGCAACCTGGTGTAAAGAAAAGTATCTGTGTCCATGGCAGGGGGGTTGGAACTACAGGATCTTTAAGGTCACTTCCAGCCCAGGCTATTCCATGATTCTATTCTATGATTCTATGTAGTCATCTTATTTTTATCATTTCACTACAAAGGAAGCCAGGGAGAGTAGAGACCAAGCTTAAACTTTTTGAAACTTTAATTCCTTTAGTTGAATAAGATGAATCCCATGTAAAATGCAGGAGACAAAAACCATTAGAGTGTTTAGGACATACGGGGTAAAGGAATGTATAGGGGTAATGTGGCTGGGGGGATTTCTGCAGATTTGAGTCTTTAACATGATTAAATAGATTACTTTGGTTTCCAGTGTGAGCGTAAGCAAACCAAAGAGGAGAGGAGTTTCATCTGTAAACAGTCTTCCTCATATCAGCATTTGGGTTAATGACTGGTGTCATTCATGGGCTGTCACAGTCTCATTTTCTTTCTTATCAGAAAGTGCCTGCAAGCCTAGTCTGCTTGCATATGCACAGATTAGCCCACAGGAATTGCTGATGACTCTCTTCCTCATCTTTTGTGGATACAAAGTAGTGGGCAGTTACAAGCAGTTTCTTTCCCAGCATGCCTGTCTAGGCTGAGAGACTTTTTCTCCTCCTCTTCTTGGAGCCCTTTCTTTGTTTAGGCAGTTCCTTTGTGTGGTTAATCTTCAACATGCTTCATCTGCTTCCCATTCTCCTGCCTGCAGCCTAAGGCAATTACCTCAACCCAGCTGGGATAAAGAAAGCAGAGGTTCTTCATTAACCAATGGAACAGCTTCGTAATGATCACATTTCTTCTGAAATAAATGGTTGTTTGTATAATATTAACCCTCAAGCCATAAATTAAGTCTGAATAGTGCAACGAAGGACCCCAGGAAAAAAAGCAAATGCTTTGTATACTGTTTAGTAAACAACAGAATGTCCAAATATTTATACATCTCTTATTATATTGCTTGTAATCTTACTGAAAAGACTTTTAAAATGGAGAGTAAGGCTTCATTTCAGTGAAACAATCACATAGAATTAATTAGCGAAGAAATAAACACAGCTCTCCCACAGCCACTGGGAACAAATATATCAAGAGCACTTAAATGCTGGTATATAATCTTTTACGTAGGCAAGAAAATTTCAGTGTAAGACGGGCTGGAATAAACAAATAAACAAAAAGAGCTGGTTTTCTTTACCCTGAAGTATTTGCTAAGACTGGCCAATTTTAAGAGAAGGCAACATTCAGTACACCACCAGTTTGCAGTAACTAGATCTGTATAATGTAATTTGTATTGGGGAGAGGAAAGCTTGCAAATGAGCTGTTGAATTGCATAGTAAATTGTTCAAATGAACAGCAGTCAGGTAATCTTCATTCTTTCTGATATTCTGTACAATTAGTACCTTAATATTAGTGCTTGATACTTTTTAATAGGTTTTTCTTCTCTTAACTCATTCACACTGAAAATAAATGAATGCAGAAGCAGACCTTATGTTACAATCTTCTCATAGTGTTTAAATTAGCTTTAAATGGTCCTTGCTTGAAGCTGAAAGAGAAGGGCTTGGGCTGCAAACTTTTGAAATATGACTCTTTAAGGGAAACTAAACTTCAGAATCATAAGTTAGATTGATTTTCAGCATTCCAAGTCTTGTCATGTGGAACCAATTTAATGGTCTAAAACTCAGAAGGGGCCAAAGGCAGAGCACCAGTGGAGGGGACTGCTGTCTCTGGTAGTTAGATTCAATAAGGAAAAATCTCATTGTTAAAGTTGCATGTTCTGTGTGATTTTCATTTACTGGCAGAAGTCCAGCGTAATAAAGGCTATGAAAAGGTCTGCTTATAGTTAAATGCCTGAGTGCATATTTCTAGAAGACTTGTTGTGTTACATTACATTTTAATCTCCACAATCTTCTCATTGGAATTATATCCTCCCCCACCCACTTTCATATTTAATCCTGAGGACCCTTTCTAAGGATTTCTAAAAGTGGAAGCACAGGAGGAATCACAGCTGGAAGAAACCATACAGCTGCATGTGTGAGGGAAATGCATGAAAGATGGAGAAAGAGAGTGTTCACTGTTGAGCAATTTTCATGATTTGTTAGGATCGGGTAGTCACAGCTTGATTAGTCCTTTGGGGTACACAGAGTGTTTGATTTTCATTCAGCTGAGGAGGAGATACTCCTTTCAAAAAGATGGCATAATTCAGAAAGGCTTGGTGGCCTCTATAAGAAGTAGACCCAGAATACATGAACTTTTTGCTAGACTGTTATAAAATCTTTTCTTATCTTTGCTGAATTAGAAGTTTCAGCACCAGAAAACTGAATAGAACATTTATTCATCCTCTTAAAATATACTTTCAGAATAGAGCAGATTGTCAGATATCAGCTCAATGGCTAGAGGATGCTGTTTGGTGGATTCCTATCTTTGCTGCTTTCTGGAAATTCAAATCCCTGCTGCCCTTGAAAATGCCAAAATTGTCCCACAAACTCTTTAATGTTGTATCACTGCAACAGTTTCAAATGATAGAATTGTTGGGAGGATTCAGTTGGGAGTATACCTCAGTGCACTGGGAGACCATACAATGGCACTCTAGGAAAGAGTGTCTGCATGCCCTGGATTTTCCAAGGAAACAGAACTGTCTTTGAGTACAGGAAAGCTGTGGTGGTTTGACCCTGGCCAAATGCCAGGTACCCACAAATTACCACGCCCAGGGCTCATGAGTTGAGATGAGCAAACTGGGAGAAGACCCACTCAGGGCAAAACCGGCTGAAACCTAGTTACAAAGTGATTTATTTCTAGCAGAGTCAGAGGAGTAAATGACAAGTGAAATAAACCCTTCAAAGACACTCTTTCTTCACTCACCCCCCCTCCCTCCTTCCCAGCAGCAGCACAGGGGGACAAGACATGGGGAGTGGGGGGTAGGTCAGTGCATCACCGAGATCATCTTCCACTCCTCTCAGGGAGAGGAGTCTTTTCTTCTGCAGAGCCATGGGTCCCAATCTCACAAGCAGAAGCCCGCCTGAACCTGCCGCAATGTGAGCTGCCCACCTCATCCACTGGGTGCAGACCTCTGAGGTTGGTCATTTCATCTTGGGAGCAAGGCTCTTTACTGGGGCTCCTGCTGGACCACAGTCTCTCTCAGGCACCCACCCTCTCCAGTGTGGGGCACTCAGTTCAGTCTCAGGGTGTGCAAATCAAGGCCTGTTTCTCCATTGAGACTCCTGCTGGACCACAACCTCCCCCAGGGCATTCACTCGCTCCAGCATGAGGCACCTCCCCATGGGCTGCGAGTGGATCTCAGTATCCCCCATGGGCCACAGGGGCACCCCCTGCTTCACCATGGTCATCACCACAGCCTACAGAGGAATTTCAGCTCCAACGCCTGTAGCACACCCTCCCCCACCTTCTCCACTGATTATGGTGTCTCCATGTTGTTTTCCCTCAAATACTCTCTCCTCCTCCTCTGGCTAAAAAAGTGTCCCCACCGTCTTGATCTCTTCTTAAATATGTTATCGCAGAGGCATAAC
>VZRN01003159.1:493533-516209 GCA_013397935.1 Dasyornis broadbenti | reverse complement strand
CCTGGAGCTCCCCCTCCCCCTCCTTCTCCACTGACCTTGGTCTCTCCATGTTGTTTTCCCTCACATACTCTCATTTACTCCTCCTCCTCTGGCTAAGGAAAAGTGCATGCCCCATTGTTTTGATTTCGTCTTAAATATGTTTTTCACAGAGGTGTAACCAATATCTCTAATTGGCCCAGGCTTGGCCAGCAGCATGTCCATCACCTCAGAGCTGGACATGGTGAAGGCTTCGAGAAGCTTCACTGAGGAGCCATCTTTGTGGCCCCCCCTCACTAGAAAAACCTGGGCCAAGCTACACCACAACACCCAGCAGCATGTCCATCATCTTCAGAGCCATCAGGGATTGGCTCTGCTGGACATTGTGAAGCTTCGAGAAGGAGGTTTTGCACAGAAGCCGTTTTGTGGGCCCCTCCCCATCCACTAGCATAAACTGGGCCAAGCAAAACCAACACAAAAGCAAAGGTAGGCTAATGTGTACAAAACCTATACTTAGGAGACATATTAAAGTGGCTAAAGAACTAGTAATTTTTAAAGTGTTTTTCTGTCCTAATGAAGTAGAAGGTCTTCTTTTGTGAGACAGGAACATAGAGAGGTTGCAACTCTGGTGAGTGGAACTCTCAGGTTTCAGGAACAGACCTGTCTTCGACACAACATTTAAAAGGCAAGAGTACTGCAAAATCCAACCTAAACATCAGATTTGAAGCTAGATAAGCTCAATTTGGAAGTAAAGTTCAACTTTTTTAGTAGAGTGTACCTAAAGTTTTTTCATCTTTGTAATCATGGCTAGTAACAGTAATACATTTATAAAAATTAAGGGAAGTCTTTGTTCTGTTCAAGTGATCCTTTCTTGCTTTTAGATCCATAACTTTAGAACAACAGGGTGAAAATTTATAGCATTGTGATTGCTACTTGCTGAGGTTCTCCTTAGTGCTATTGGAGTGCACAGGTTTTGACAAAATAACAAGTAAATTTTGCTCTAAAAGCCATCTCTTCTTCTCTTTTGATTAACTTGAGCATCTGGAACAGCATAATAACAATAGCACTGTGTTACTTATCATAGTTATTTGCTCTACAGGAGCAAGTAATTCCTGGTATTAAAGTCTCGGGCAAACTCAGTAGGAAATGATATAATGGCATTCATGTCATTACAAAGCCTAGTGGAGAGGAATGAAAACGAAAATAATGAAATCCCAGTACCAAGGTGTTTCAAAAAGTGGAGAAATTACCACTTTTGGTTAAAAATCCCTTCATCAAAATATGGTTGCTTTGCTAATTATCCAAATGTGTATGTCTTTATATGCCGGCGGAGGATGACAGATTCATGTTTTAAAAATGCTAGTAGCAACTAATTTTGCTAGAGCTTGAATGGTTGCTACACACTTTTTAAATGATTGCTGAAAAATGAACTAGCTTAAACCAAACCTGTTTTGGCATCAAGAATACAAGTTTGTAATATATTTGTTAGTTGTTTTTCCAGTGAGAAAAGTGGGAACAACTTGTAACATCTGGCACTTTTTACACAAACCTACAAAGTAAAATCTTTATATCTTTAACACCAGGTGGAACTGCATGACTTAGAAGATTAAGCAAGATGCTTATAGTAGTCAAACCACTTATCCCCTAAGCATTAGACATAAGCATGTGGCTAATGCTGGTCTTGAAAGGATATGGGTAGGGAGTCTTTTGAGGGTACAGAAAGTAACCACATGTTGAAAAACAGTAGAGATGGGCTTGTTGGTCTGTTATGTTTGTCTTAACATTGGGCAGCCTTGAACTACATTTCCCCCTCATCCAGCGAGAAAAAAAACACATTTAAACCAAAAGCTTTGTAATGCTGTAACATGTATAACTTTGTGTAATTTCAGAGCCCTGTTACTCTCTGCAAATCAGGATCTTGGTGACACACGGTTGAACCTGTGGTTCTGAGGTTACAATGCAGTGCATTATGGTGGGGAAATGAACACTGGAAAATTAACTGCTTGGGGATTTTAAAGCCCTCTACATTAAATGGGCAAGTTCCATTTCCCTCAAGTTGTAAACACTCTTTGAGCAAAGAGACATGTTCCAGCATACAGTTTTCAAAGCAAAACCCTGACCTGACTGAAGTCCGTGGGAGGCCTGCCATGAAGGTCACTGCAGATGAGGCTGGGAGTTCTTATTAAAGAAGAGCAGCTTTAGTCCTGCTGTTCCCAAAAAACTCACTTTCTTTCTTTCTTGTTCTAGAAAAATACACACTGATGGTTTATTCAGCTTGTAAATCTGTAATTCGGCAGCAGCTTTTTGCTCATGATTAAAAAAAGATAATGTTCTTTCTGCTTATGTGTGTGTATGCCTGTGTGCTTGTGTGATGTGGATCAGGAGTCCCACAGACATGACATGCTGAGGGATGATCCAAAGTGTTCCCTCTTCTCCAGCTCATGACCTGCTGGCACATGCTGATCTACTTCTGAACAGCAGCTGCTTAAAAAGACAATTGACAGATAAAAACATCAACAATGTATCAAACCTGTAAGTGTTTAGAGTAGTAGTTTTCAGGCTGTGGACTGCAAAACTGGTGAGGACTGGAGTCTGCTTTTAAAGAGTCAGTGAAAAGCAACAAAAGAAAGCAATTCTGTAAATGCTTTATAAAAATCCTGTTGGAGAATTCGGACAGTCTTCCCACTGGGAATGTTTCTGACATTCATATATTGGAAGGATATTAATAACTACTGAACTAGAAGAAAAAGAGTTAAGAAAGCAAAGATTAATGTATTTCGGAAATAATTCAAGCATGACTTTTACTCCTCAGGCTGTGTGTTAACCTAGGATAGATAGCATAAAAATCTAAGTGTCTTTGCATTTAGCAGTACAGCCAAAATTTCTTCAAAGCTATGTCCATGTGTCAAAGCAGAAGTTGTTCTTTTTCAGACTGGTAGGGGTATTATTATGCAGTTTTCTGTGTCCCTCTAAAGAAAACAGCCCAACAAATGTTTTGTCTCATTTCACATATTTTCACAACTGTAATTATATGAATGGCAGCACTGCAAGTAATTATGTTTGGTTCTTTCTTTCTACATGAATATAGACAGATCTTCCAGAAAAGAGTGCCCTGGTTTTATGCAAGACTGTAATTTCATTGTAGGGAATGGAGATGGTTTCTCCCATTTAACCTACCTGTTTCCTTGCCATCCTTCCAACACAGCAGACTGTAGCAATTACTGAGCCTTGAGGCAAATCTCTCCAATACAGGCCAAACATTGCAATTTATCTGATGCCTTGGTCTCCTTTGCAGCATATATTTTTGTGATGCTGACCTCTTTTATTTTTTTTATGGTTTCTCTTAAAATAAATATGCAGGATATTTGCAATGTTTTGTCTGCCAGGAATTTATAGGCCTTCTACTTGCCTTGTGAATAAGCTGCTCCTTAGTGTAGCTTATGGGATTCTGCATTCCTTTTCCTAGATGCACACAGAGAGAATTACCTTTCATGAAACATGAGCTGTTTTCAGCTCCATTTCTTACAAAGTTACCCACATTTCCTTTCACAGGTGGAGTCACACAGTCAGAGCCTGTTTCCTAAACAGATGCTGTGAAATCTGGGGAAGGACCACATCTGTTTTGACTAGAGAACTGTATTTTCTGAGTGGCAATTGCAGAGGCAATTTTTTGTGTTCACAGAAATGCAAATGCAGTTTATTGCATGTAGAAACTGTATTTTCATAGAGGCCAGATACTGCTGAACATGAACACTGCTTGAAGCTCAGTGAAAAACCATCCACCCAGAGGAACATCACATTTAAAAATGCATGGATGGAGATGACAAGATAGAGGTTTCTAGTTACAGCAGATCCAGGACAGCTCTGCGTAAGGGCAACCTTTGGGTCTTATCTTGCAGACCTTTTGAGATGGGTGACTCATATAGTAACATAATTGTACCATATATTTGAGGAGTATTAAATATAATGATAACAAAATTCTGCAGTGTAAACATTAGCTGATAGTTATTCAATGTTCAGTATCTGTTTTAAATGGTCTGTTGGTTGTTCAGATAGATCAAGATCGTGGAGCTAAATCATTTGTCCTCATATCCAGGACAGATGGGAGTGAGAAGGATCAAGAATGGCTTCATATCATTATTTTATTCCAATCTGTCTCCTTTCCAGACATGCAGCTCAGCTCTAACCTAGCATGCCCTTCCATTTGGGATCAGGACCTGCTGTAGACAGTTCATCAACAATTTTTCACTTTAAGAAAGGTTGAATATGTGTAATTCTCCCTTTAAAAATTCAGTGAATTACTCATGTATTCCCATTTTTGTGAGGTATGTTTGACAGAATTAATGATCTGTAGAGGAGTGGAATTCTGCGAAAAGTAATAATGAAAACTAGACTTCATTTTTTTTTTCTGTTCCTTCTCTGAATGTGTTTAGTTACCTCTCTGTACTTGAGGGGTATAAGTGGAGTTTTAGAGAGAGTATTATTTGAAAAGAGTGAGTTGCCAACAGCTAAAATCCTTAACTGCCAGCAGAGTGCCTTACTTTCATAACAGGAAGGTGCCTGGCTGTCAGATCGTAGGCTGAAACCTTGAACAATCTTTTTTCCCAACAAGTGCTATTATTAGAGGTATAACCTCTAAGATGCAATACATATGGAACTCAGCCTGAACTGAAAGCAAAGTATTTATATGTAGAAAAACATTCCTCCTCAGAGTAAATGCTTATCAAGAGTAATGTGTTTCTTGAACTCTTAAGTAACTAAAATGAGAAAGAAAAATCACATTTTCATCTGTTCTTGTTCTCACCAATCATCCTCGATATCCTTGGGAGGACTTGAAGAATGAGTTGGGAATCACCTTGTTCTCACACCTTTTCAATGGTGCATTGAATGTATAATTTAGGGACTTTTTCTACATATCAGTGGCTTGGACACAAGCTCTGATAAGGCCTTGATAATCGATCGTTCTTCACAAGGTGAAACTGAGGCCAAAACTTGGGAGCACTCACGTGAGTGAGGGTAGTTGGGCACCTGTTCTTTGTATTAAAGACAGCATGAATAAGATGCCTGAGGCATCGTTAGTCACCTGGAGGTGGCCAGAGCTGCAACTTTTGGGGGCAGGATGCCTTTCCTGTGAGCTGCTCTGAAAGAACAACCTGGTACACATGAGCTCTGCACCCTCAAAGCCAGGAGAGAATGCCTGAAAAAAGACACTCATACCTTTGCTCTATTTTAATAATTGATTTTAAAATATTCCACTTAAATTCAAAGAATGAACACAGAAAGATCTCCATGTTTAAATAAATGGCACTAACAATTTCTTTTTTCCAGAAATTGACAACATCACTGCCACAACCCTTAACATTTTCCCAAATGTCAGCTTTCCTCTCTCAAATTCCAATATTCAGGAATGAGCCCCTGAATGATGACAAGTTCTGCTGCGTTTTTGTCTCAACACACTGATGAAGCTTTAAACCATGTGCTTCATAGCAGAGGATGCTTCAGTTTGTGTCTTGTGCAGGACTGCAGCAGGGTGCTCAAATGCACTTACTTGTGTTATTATGTGCACACTTGACAAAGCCAGATGGCAAAAGAACTTCAAACATTCACTAAGGCACTGCTAAATGGAAATGAAATCCAGGCTGTTCAGTATAAGTTTTCAATAAGCATTTTCAACAGATGTTGGGAGTTAAAAACTGCTTCTATTGTGTAGAAAGTATTTCTTGACTGTGGGGGGAAACATTTACCTAGGAAAAAGGGCAACACCTGAAGCCTACAGTTACTGAGAGAATTTTTAAAAAATAGATATAAAAACTATGATCTTTAAAGTGAAGTCTTGTAAGATACAGAACTGTTTTCTAATGAAACAGGGATAGGATGTTAAAAAGAGAAAAATGAACGATGTTTTTCAATTATATGTTTTAATTGTATCTGGTTTTGTTTGTGACATCTTTAAGCTTTATACACTCAGATTTTGAGGAGAGAGAAATTTGTCTGAATTATGCCTTTGTATTCACTATTTCTCTGGTGAGTTTACTCATGCCTCATTTTTGTGACACCTGGAGTGAAATTAAAATTATAGTGAGCTCAGTGAGGAGAGAAATAGTTAAAGGAGATCTGTCAATATTTTGCACACTCCACAACCAGTCTAATTGTTTTCAGAAGGTGACATGGCCATTTCTATCCCTGAAGGGAGGTGATTTCTCCAGAATTTCCCTGGAGAAATTGTAGGAATTAGCAACTTTGTTATTTCATGTCTGGGAAGACCTCTTCTGCATGCTATGCTGTAGCTGGGTGGGTGCATTGAGGAAGCACTCATAGCAACACCCTGCATGTCTGTCTTACACTGAGCTGGCCTATGCCTGTCTTTTGGCTGTGTACTCTGCTGCTTTAGTGAAAAGTAATTCTGTTTTTAAAGTGTGAGTTTAGAATAAGATTCTCTAAACATAACGATATAAACACCTTCAATAAAGACCTACAAACTGTTTGTCTGTCCAAGTGGTCGGAGTAGTAGACATTTCTCTTGAGCCACATGGTTTCAGCTTTAATAAATCAATTGACAAAATAGGTCTAGGAAAGAAGCTGAAAAAGGTACAGAAAGCTGTGACTAAAGCCTTCTTTCACAGCATGCCAAAGGCTTTTTGATTGTGTGTTTGAAATCATCAGTTTTAAACACGATTTTTGGTAAAGATCTGTTTAGAAGTGGACACCATTTCCTCCTTTTGTTATTTTGCTTGGTGAAAAGGAAATAAAGAAAAAAAGAGCGGTTTAAATGCCTGGGCTTCACAGTCCAGGGAGAAATGAAAACTCCAGGAAAAACACAGTACAAGGTTAGTAGAAGTGGAAAAAACCCCAAAAAACTCCCAGTGGGAATGAATGAGGCAATAGGCAAACTTCATAGTGTGCAGAAGAAAGTCAGATTTCAAATTAAAATCATTACCAGGTGATTGAGATATTTTGCCTGAAAGTTTCAATAAACACATCCTCTGAAGAGAATCAGCTGTGTCTACAGTGGCTGGTGTGAAACAAAGAAACATCTGTTATGTATATGTTTTGGACACTTTGGACAGCTTGGAGCCAAGACTGAGGGTCAAGAATGCTATATATACAGATATATGTAAAATGCATCTCTCAAATGTAAGCTGCGCTAATGTTCTGGTTCTTTGATAACATCCCCTGCAGTGAAATTACCACCGAGAGCGGGTTTACAGTGCCTTCACTCTGCATACACAAAAGTACAACGAGGCTCTGTGCAAAGTCAGCCTAGCTGAAAAAGAAGACCTCCAGCCAGCCACAGGCACAAGCATTTCTAGCTGAATAGAAGAAGCTGCACACTTACCTTTGGACTCTGCTAAGAATAAAAGCTACAAAAGCTACCTCTTCACCCCACAGAACTTGCAACTCTAACAATCATGACTATTTTCCCTAGAAAACAGTAGCATAAACACAAATTGGTTGCTTATAGTTAAGAACTGCTGTATTTGAAAAAATATCAAGAAGGATGCACACGCACATTGACAAGGTTTCATGCTGTTGGTGATATTTCACATTTTCTATACCTCTTTTTGTGTCTTCCCATCCAGCCAGGTCTACATCTACAGACTTTAAAATAGTGAGAAAGAGTTAAATCTGAGGAAGAAAAGAAAATACAGATTTTAATTTTTCTAATAAGTATTTAGCTTGGATAATGTCAGTCTAGATTTTTCAGTCAATAGACATCAAAATATTTTTTAACCAAGTTATATTGAACAGGTTGAAGAACCAAAATAAAAGGCCTGCAGTGAGACAATGGGATTTTCATGGCAAGATTTGTGTCAAGGATGTATTAATGGCATAGCAGAGAAGGAGTTTAGGAAAATGAAAGCATTAAGGGGAAGCAGGAAGATTTAGGAAATGGTAGGATGGCTAGTTAGTGAGCCACCATATGTGCCTGCACACAGCAAAGCCAGTCTTGTGCTGCAAAGGTGAAACGGAGAGCAGAGAGCATCTTCTTAAAAGCAGAGATGAACAGAGAAAAGTATGACTCCCTAAACAGTAAACCTCAGATATTACCCCCTTTCCTTCTGAAGTGTCAGGGAAAAAGGTTAATAGCTGAGGATGGTGTGAGTGCAGAACACTTGGAGAATCTTCAGTCAGTCTCAATTATTTCAACAGACCTACCTCACCACAGAGAGCCAAAAACTAATAGACACTGCCTTCAGAAACAATTACCCGATTCTGGTTGGCATCTTTTTACCCAACATGGCTTGCCAACAGTGACATGTTCAGGAATGGTGGAAATAAATGGCAGTGTAGCAAGGGATAATGTCTAATTGAGGCATTTAATCTCTAAAACATTGAAAAGAGGGGAAATAATCCAAATCTTAATCTGTGCAATGATTCGTGTGAATGGCAGCTGCTCTGTCTGGCTCTGAGGCCAGGGTAATTAATCCATGGAGAAGAGATTTTGTTGCACATCATGACAAAAATCTTAGAGTACTAACATCAACAAATGAATCAAAATGGATATTAAGGGATAAGCTTTTAGCTGAAAGACAGTGGTATGACCAGTGACTGCTCAGTTACAAGCTAGCTTCTTATCCAAAAAAAGAAGAAATCTGTGTTTCCCACAGGAATGATTTTACTGTGGAAACTCCTCCTCTGTTTTCACAAATGTGTTTGCTACATGCTTGCAGATGTCTTTGGAAATGCATTTTCTCCCTGAGAACCAGAGGGATCAGCAGCATAAGGAAAGAGCATATGGTAAAGTCTTAGCCCCAGGGGGTATGCAGATTGGACTCTGCTCTGCATTTTTCATGATATATGATTCTTCCCATGGAAGTAAGTTGGATTCAAGAGAAAGGTTTTGTATTAAAATTTCAGAACAGAGAATGTTCTGAAAAACAACTACTTTTTCAGGAGATTAATATTGCGGCCCCGAGCACATATCTGGAACGTCCTTGACTACAGTGCTGAAGAAGGTCTTATTTTTTGGAAATATTGGAGAAAGGTCAGTGAACTAGACAAATATATGCTGAGGAAACAGAAGTAGTTTGAAGAAGGTTTATCTATGGAGAAACTCTCTATGCCTGGCAGAAAAGAGAAAATTCATCTGTTCCAAATTTTCTACAGTAGAAGCTGATAGAAAATTTTTGGTAATGTCTTATCAAATATCATTCACTGTTGTTTTTTTTTTTTTTTAAATAATAGGTCTTTGATTTTTGGCACAATTTGAACAGGCACTGTGCCTCAAGACCTGAACTCAGCCATTAGTGGGGAAGTCCTTCTCGGCCCCACTTTTCAGCACACGGGCATCCACAAGAGACTCAGGCATTTGGAGGAGGAGAAGGTCAACACCTTCAGAGGCATAACTGCTCAAATCAAAGGTTTCAGGCATGGAGGAGGACAGCACCTTTCCGTGTATGACTGTTAAATTCAAAGGTTGTTGCAGTGAACTCATACAAATTGGTATTCCCTAAAGTTTGTTGGTGGGCAAAGTTCAGGTAAATTCTTCCTTGAGGCAGATAGATAATATGGATATTTTTATCATCAATGGTTTGCATTTTCTGGCAGGGAGACTATGATTATAAAACATCTAGACATTTCTCATTCCTGCCATTTCATATTAACTCAACCCAATATCCATGTTATCCAAATCACAGCTGAGATTCTCTCCAATCTGCTTGGCTGTTAAATGCTCACGACAGCAACATTGACTAAGAGTAGGAAGATAAAATTTATGTTTAACTTTAAAATGTGTGATAAAAAGCAATATATTATATACATACCGATGAAACACAAACCAGTGATCACAACATAGGTGCATGAATCTCTAAGTTAAATCCTGTGTATGCAAAAAAACTTTCTTCCTTTAGGCCCCTTTTAAACATAGAGGGACTGGATTTCACTTTTGCAGGGCAGAGTACAACATTGAACTTACCAGATAGGCTGATAATTTGTATTAATGAAGCAGTGCTAGTAGGTAATTATAGAATTTTCTCCTGGGTGGTGTACACACATCCATTGGACTAGGGATAAGATGTTTAATTTGTATTTAGAAGTTAAGCCACAGCTTTAACTTTACATGGCTTTTAAAATGCCGTATGCTACCAATGTTTAAAGAAGCTGATTAAGATTTTGCTGCAGAATAGCAGACATTCTTCCACAAGACACTTCAGTATAATTTATGGTTATTTAATGTACTTCCAGAGGACAAAATTATGTGTACAAGTTCTCTGAGCATGCACCAGTCATCTCAAGAACCCCAAAGTAGTTAAAACCCTAGATTTATAGTAAAATAGTTTAATATCATTACTAAACAAAATTGAGAGTTCATGGAAAGGACAAATAAAAAACACATGCTTGCAAAAATAGCATTGGTAGAGAGTAACAGTATAAAAACGCATCCATAAGATCTTTAATGTTTGTAAGCTGCATCTGAAAGCTAATGAGATTGCAAACTACAATATGTCAAATTTATGAGGTGTAGAAGGACATGTCCCTTACTCTCATGTAAAATATTGGGCAATAAAGAAGTTTAAAACATTCCTGAGCTGGTTTGAAATTTAAAGTTATGCCCTAACTGGGCTGGACTTTGGAGAAAGTAGGTGGTGTTTTTTCCTGTCTTCCAAATCCATAATTAATAATGTCTTCACAGTGCCGGTGTCTAGAGCGCCTAACACCAATGTACCTTCAGCAGCAGGAGTTCAAGTAACTTGATATTTAGACCACAAATCTCATGTGAATTTTCGGAGTTGTCTGCAGACACAGAATTATAAAACACTATGAAAGGAGGGGCTCATAAAATTCTGTAATTATGGCATATTCTTTGTGCCCTAAAAGAGGGAAACCACACAATTTTATACATCAAAAAATTATTTTGTTTCTTTTGTCTATGTTCTGCAGCTGTTGGCTGTACATTGTTACATGAACAGTTACTCTTTTATTTTATTGAAGAATGTGTCATGTTAATGTATGAGCACCAGAACACTCACTCTGAGTACCAGAACACACTCTGCGGACTTGTTTTTCCTTTAAGTCACAAAACAATCCATAAGTCCATGAAATTAAAGTTACTTTAAAGCTAGTGATTAAGTCTGGAACTTCTTGAGCTGTGTTCAATTCTCTTTTCTACAAATTTAATTTCTGATCTGGACCAAGACAGTTCCTTTCTTGCCTGTAAACAGTGAAAACATCTACTTCTCTGAAAGGTTTCTGATTAAGCTAGTTACACTAAAGATTGCACAGATCTTTTTAACATATGAAAGAAATAGATTACAAAACATTTTTAAAAGAAAATACAACATTCTTATTACCTTGAATGATCTCTGTATTCAATAACCATGCACATAAGGCCTCCTTACAGCAATAACTCACAGAAATTGTGTAGGTGTGTATCACAAGTTGTACAAGCTAGACCAGACAGTTTTAGAGCCTCACAGGGATAGATACTGAAAGAGCAAATACTAACTTTGAAATCATGTTCTGAAGCATTACAGATTGCAGTTGCCAAGTAGACAAAGTCTAGTAAACCTGAGAAACTCAAATTTAAATATAACTTCTGGAATTATTTTTCTATTAAATTATGAACAGGTACATTTGGGTTATTGAAACAGCTTTCATGATGCCTTAGGCACTATTTCAAGGGCTGGAAGGAATTTCAAGGGTTTCCAGGCCTTTAAAATTGTTTAATCTAATTTAGGGCTCGGGAGACCAACATGGCTTAATCATAACCACATGATAATAACCGTAGAGTATAACTACATATAAAATCATTATCTGAATTTTACAGGCTCGTAAGTTTTTCTTTGGAATAATTTTGGTAGCCATACATTATATGTTTACCTTATACTGATGACATGTATTCTCAAACTCAGTTTTCCCACGGCTTTTGTCTGGGAATGGAGTAAAAATTTTGAAAGTGGAAAATACATATGATTTCACTTGAATTGCTCTTTTATTTCATCCACACAGCAAGATCATGCATGCCACATTGTTCTTGAAAATCTCAGGTATCTCTTTGCAGCACAAGACTCACTTCCATGAAAGCATTCCTGACAGGGACATTTTTCTTCTCCTGGTTTAATTCCTAGTTCTTAATTTCATCCCTGTATAACATGCTAAGTGTCTGAGTTCCCTCTGTGTTGTGCAGTCAAAGACAGTGTAACTTACATTGATTCCTGCACCTTAAAATCTGTGGAAACAATCTGGAGGCATTTGGATGTCATAGGAAACAAGACAAGTGGCTGGGTCATGGGACTTTACCTGGGGAGCTTTGAGAACTCCCCACTCCAAATGCAAACAACAACTGTGCAGCAATCAATAGCACAGAAAAACACTGACCCTTGTTTTCCTGGAAATGGAAAAGGGTAGTTTCCTGATGCAATGGCTGGAGGTCTTGATCTTTTCCTTGCCTAAGGGAAGCCTGTGTTCAGAAACCAGCAAGGGGTAATTCAGCTCATGAGTGAAAGAATTGCAAAGCCATAAGCAAAGAAAACAAGGCCATGTGCTGTAACCAGGTGTCATGCCAATATTTCAGCTCCAATTGCCTCTATCTATTCTGATTCTTTAAAAGTAAAGGGAATTAGCATGCATATGTAAAATCCAACTGCTGGCTGTTGATTTATTGTCTCCCTCACTGTCATTCCTGAACACCAGCACAGCCTATAGAAACTGTCTTTAATCTTTCCTACACTTATCTTTTTCCTGGAAGCATCTCCCATTTTGTGTTCTGGGAAATGTCTAATGCATTAACAACAAGCTCAGCTGACTTGAGTGGCTCTGAAGCTGAGCACTTGTCAATTTTGGTTTGGGGTGTTATCATAACAAAATCCAGCCACTCTCTGCTAGGAATGCATGTACTGCACACTCTATTAAATCTAACTCTTTGTTCAAGGTAAAATACCTTACTGCTTAAGAATGATAATAGCAAAATACCAAAACAAGGTCTAGAACCTTTTTAGGCCAATATCCAGCATGTTTAATACCAGACTTTGACAGCATGCAGGGAGGGATAGCAGGAAGTGAAGCAGTGACAGTGGAGAAAGGGATGCAGCCAGAGCTTTCTGAATGGTGACATTTGTTTGTGGAAGCTTGAGACTTTTTCCGTGCTGATGCCAACACAGCTCTGAATTGTATAAAGGGAAAGAGAAGCTGCTGAATGAATGCAGGGATTCACAAAAGATGGTTCAGGTCCATTACAGTGCAGGGGAAGAGGGGTGGATATGTGAAGTGGTATATCTAGAAGTATATGCAACTACATAAACATGTATAAATATATGTGTTTGTATATATGTGTATATATTTGTATGTGTGTGTGTGTGTATGTGAGAGATAGTAAGAGAAACAGCGGAAAATACATTCTTTGGATGTGAGCTGCATGCCTCCAGATGCACACCGAAACAGAACTGTGTTTTATTATAGTGTTAAAGCTGCAAACAACTGCAGGAGTGCTTCAGAGGAAGAAAAGGGAAGATTTTCTGAACACAAAGAGTGCTCCAGTAAGGATAACAGCATTGGTTAAATGTGGCACAATGACTGAGGGGCTCCTAAAAGAGCTCCTCAACATGCCATGCAGGTGGCAGCTCTGGAGACCCTGCCTCTTATCAGCTGTGGCCTGTGGCAACAGGAGTGCCTCCCTGGCTCCATAGCTTCCTGTTCCCACCAGCCAAAGGAAGCTGGAAAGGTGTTGAGAGATTTGCTTCCAAGGGATCCTTAAAACAGTGCTGTAAAAACCTTAACGGTGACTGAGTGATCAACTCTTGATGGCTGAACTTCACTTTTTTTTGGTCTGGTGAAGATCCAACTGTAATGTGGTAAATCTCAATCTTGTTGATGAAGTTGTCTTCTTCAATAAGATAAAACTTCGCTTTGTGTCTAGATGAAAAAGCCCCTGTCATTTTAGAGCAGGCTATTGCAAAAAATATATCAAGAAAAAATCAGAGTAAGTGGGTACATAGGAGAAGAGACAAGAGATTTCTTTGTTTAACCTACATGCAAAATTTAATTGAAACATGGAACCTGAGGTACAATAATTTCAGCCAAAATAATACTGCACTATGTTTTGTATTAAATAGCTCTATCTGGAGTGATGGTGGAATCAGTAGAAACAGAACCCATTCCAGAAAAGACAGCTTCTGCAGTTTTTGTCATTAGACTGGTCTTTAACAATACAATAGGATCTCAAGGATTTTTTTTAAATTTATTTAAGTTTTTTACGGCCAAAAGGTAATTTTTTATTTAGGTCAAATACAGCATATAAGGCAGTAGTTGAAACAGCTTTTAAAAAGACACAGTATATTATACTCAACAAGATACAAAACAATAAAACAAGGTTACTAAAGAGAGGACCCAGTAACAAGACTTAACTTCCATAAAGTGACAAAGTACTGAAAACCCATTACTGGTGTGAGGTCAGCAAACAGCCCTGCCGCTTCTGATCCTTTTAGCGACAGGATTTCAATCATAATAGAAACTTTCTCAGCATTTAATGAACAGAATAAATGAGCTTTAGATGGGCTGGTGCTTGAAGGAGCCTCTGAGAATACAATAGTTGTTAATGAACGTTTGAACTGCTAAAGAACTGGGGGAGTGAAGCCTTGACACACTCTTCTTAATAGGGTACCCAGTGAGGAAACAGGCATCCCAGGAGATGTTTTGTAGGGCTGGTCTGACTGGATTTATGTACCTTTTGCAAAAGATGCTACCAGATCCCCAGCCAAAGAGGTGACTGCCACAAGAATCAGGATCTAAACCAGAGAGAGACTGATTTCTGCTTCTTTGTCTTTCAGACTTAGCAGTGTGAGATCTTCTCCCACACAATAACTCCTCTCCAGCTTTGCAGAGGATTGCATTGCTTTTCCCAATTTGCAGATGGTAAAGGTTCAAAAATGGTCTGAGTTCAATTATGTTTCTTTTTAAAAAGTGTCATATTATTCTTTTTCTGGTTCCCATTTCCTTCACCCGAAAAATGAACAGTATTTTTGCAGTATTGAATTTCCTGCTTGGGGGGGGGAAATGATGTGCAGATGATATTTTGCAGACATGGCCTCGCAAAGACTGCGTCCACAAAGCCTCCCAGGCATGTTGCAAGGAGTACTGAGGCTGTATGTGAGGCAAAGTGGGAATTGTCAGTACTTCTCTTAAGCTATACTAGAAAAGGAACTTAGCTGTATTGACCTTTAGCTCAAGTGCATATTACAAAATGACCTAGGACATAGAACAAATCCATTTTAATACAATAGGAAAAGGCTTGTTATTTGTTTTCTCTTCAGCATGTAACAGAGAATGCTTAGAACAGTGCAAAGAATAAAGTAAATTAAAACAAAAGTAAAAATTGAAATAAAGTGTCTGCAAAGAAACAGCAAGGTACTGTAAAATACTGACTTTTTTGTAGGTGAGGAGACAGACTGTGCAACTGTAGTCCTACAGTATTCCTAATGTTACTCTGTTTTAATAGTAGCAGTTACAACAGACACTCAGGTTTTCTCAGAGGCATAAGCTGCTCACAGGTCTTTGTAGCTGGGCAAAAAGAAATTAGTGAACCACAGAATCATAGGACAACCCAAGCTGTAAGGGACCTCAAAAGATTGCCTGGTCCAACCTTTTACAGGAAATACAGCCTGGATGAGATTACCCAGCACTCTGTCCAGCCACATATTGAAAACTTCCAGTGATGGGAACTCCACCACATCCCTAGGAAAGATTGAGTGAATGAATATTCTCACTGTTAAAACTTTTCTGTCCTATGAAATATCAAAAAGGAATCCTATACTGAGGAAGTAGAAGACAAACAGTACTTTTCTATTGAATATCAAAAAGTAGACTCTTTGCAGTATACTGTAAATCCACACACCTAGAGACAAATTGATTTCCACAGCAAAGGCAAGTCCTTGATTTTGCAACTGTTTTTCAGCATGCACAAGTACCCAAGTACAAGTGCAAAAGGACAGGGTGATTTAATAAACAAAAATAAAAACCCTAGATGACTGAGATGTATGCAACATTGTTGCTATTCTGTCCAGAGTTCTATACCAATGAACCCAATTCTTCCATTTTTTCCACTATTTAAATACTCCCCAGAGCAATGAAGTTGTGGGAGCTTACAGTTATCATCTGCAAAAGCAGATGAGTAAAAGCAGCTTCTGGTTGCTCCTCCTCCTATCTTCCCCTAGTCACACTTTCCCATATCATATCTGTAAAGCTCTCTAACAAAAATTACTACCTGCAGCTAAATCAGCCAAGACAAGTCTCTTGCTCCATCTCATGAACTGCCCCAACATTTGCCATCCTTTCTGATCACCAAGCTCATATTATTTCTGACAAGAATATAAACCTGAGAAAGGTTATAGGTCTATTGTCAAGCCCATATATAACTTGAAGCTGAAAACCTCACTCACTGGTTTGCAAACTAAGTTAGTCTGTCATGGAAATGTTCAAACATGCATAAATTTTCCTTCAGAATATTATTTCCATTAATTTGTTTTAAATTTAATTTGTAGTTTTAAATGTTTTGAAGTATTTCCTCTTTCTGTCTCACAAGTGCTGCACATAGCTTCCTGCTTTGCTGTGGTTTAGATGCCTCCTGAGACATGCAAGTAAGGAGTTTTGAGCAGACCCCACTGAGTTTGCTGTCACCATCACCACAGGGTTCCCCCTGCATGTTCCCACCTTGTCCCCTCTCCTATGATATCCCCTCTATGTGCCTTGATATTCTACCCCACTGTGTCTCAGTGCACCTTATTTATGACCTGTGTGAAGCAGTAAGTGGCTTCTGCAAACTCTCTGAGTCTCTGGAAAGTAGAACAAAGCAATCAAATATCCTGCATGACTCTCTGTAGCACAGTGCCAGAGGCAAAGCCCTCAAGTTTCCACAGAAGCAGTAGTAGAAGGGATTGGTGAAGACTGGCATGCTGCACCTTCTACAGCCTGAGGGAAATAGAGAACTTGGGAGGAGAACAGAAGGCCAGGCTTCAAAATATATCAAAGTTAAAGCCTGTGCAAGTGAGAGAGCCCCTAAAGGAACTGCTACAGGTCAGGAAAACTTCAGCCTAGTCTCATCAAATTAAGTACTCTGTTGCTCAGTATTTTCAGGCTATTTACAGATATACCAAATACATTATGTATTTATGATTCATTTGAATACTGAGAGTTTCTCTCTCAAGGATGTTAAAACTGCCAGTGGTCATGTTTAAGAAAGAGTGTGTTCTAAATGTCTTAAATATATACTTCTATTACACAGCTGCATTATAAATTCCCCATTACTTCAAGATAGAGTTCATGTCAAAATCAACAATATTTATGTTAAAAACGTGCACAGAAGAGTGTGCTTAGTGGCCAGTCTGAGAACTACTGCAGGAATAACAGTTGAAGACTACAGGAATTTTTTTAATTTGCAGTAATGGAATGAGTTGGGAATATAAAATATCCTTATGAGTCCACTCATTTTCTTAGGAATGTATTTCAGTAGTCTGACAGGACACAACAGAAACAACTTTAACCGCCATGTGTCTTAGAGTTCACTTTCCCCAGAAAAAGATGAAGCATGGCAATTTTGAGGATATTGTCTGTAGAAATGAGAGAACTTTACAACAACAAGGAGGGACAGATTTGCTCAGGAGACTGTAATCTTCCAAAGGACAATGGATGTGAAAATGGAAATGGACAATGTAAAATGTAAATGAATGTAAAATGGACGATGCCCATCTGTAAAATGGACAATGGATGCAGATGATGTTGCCTTGGAAAACACTGTCTTGTTAATGAGGAGCTGCTCTAGCAAGTAGAGCAAATCTTCCCATGTCTGTCCTTCTGTATTTAAACCTGGAGATTGAAATCTGACCACCTCACATACAGAGTGGTGAATGGGCTGCAGAGCAGATAAAATGCCAGTGCAAGCAGCCTTGAGCATACTGCTGCCAATGTGTATCAGCAGAAGACCTCAGCATCCCCATGTGCACTGGGTGATATTTACCTTAAGAGCTACCCACCTCCCCCAGATTTCCTCCCCAGAAAAGATTAATTTCTAATCCTGCTGTCAGATCTCCATTTGGGACAAGACACTAAAGTTCACCTCTGAAACAGAACCAGTGAAAGTCAAAGATCTTTTCCTATCCCTTGGAGTCTTTTGGTCAGAACTTATAACCACAAATTTCATTTCTGGCTCCAGTGAGAATCCAACTAAAAAATCATCTACTTTTGGCTAATATGTGACAGCTATTGGACTATTGAGTGTGAGTAATGTGGCCATAATCCACACATTAAAATACAGTTCATGGACACTATGGAAAAATATTTGTTAGATAAGGACAAGCTGTCTTTCAGATGAAGCAGATGAGCATTGCTTTCGGATGCAGTCTGTGTTATGATACAGCAAAGGCCCTTTTGGCTTTATCCTCAAACTGCCTTTTGGATTTTTCCTCTGTGAATAACCTTTTCTTACTACCTTGTTGCAACAGCAATGGTTTGGTCATATACAAGGAACAAGGTCTCTGGGAGGAGATAGGTTTTTAGAAGTTCATCTATTACACTTGATACAGTGGTGTCATTGACCTATCTGATAGATGGTTTACTCAATTGTAATGATTTTTAAAGAAAGAGACTCCCTAACCATATAAAGCCTTCTATCTCTAAACATGTTTTCTGTTTAAGCTGTGGTTATCTTTAAAATTACATGTTCTAGTATATTGTATAGACTTTCTGCAATCACAAATGGCTTTACACAAAACCAGATTCTATATACCTTGTTAGGCAGGATAAAAGCTAACTTTCTATGTCTTCACATTTGTTTTTCAAATTCGAGTATCATATCTTCAGGAAAACTTCCTGTCAACTTTACTTTGTAGTCATTTGTTCTATGGACAACAATTACCAAGTGGTTTTTTTATTCAGGATAGTATTTCTCTTCTTTTCTCTGTAGATTACCCAGGCACTGAAAAATTGGAAGTTACTCCAGACCATCAAACCTCACGGTGTTTAATTCAGCAAACTAGACTGGAGAACAAGAATAAAATACTGTCTTCCTGTATCTAAGGTGATTCTTTCTTCAATTTACAGAAAGTTTAATCTGCTCATGTCAAAGATGTCCTCGCTGGGAAATGGGTTACAGCTCTTCAATAGTAATGAATTGGGAATAGGTGATGTCATTTTCCTGTTTCAGTTCCTAAAGAAAGTCAACATTTGCATGCAAGTTCTAGGGTTACTGATATCCAATCTGTGACCATACAAAAAAACAATGGACAGAAAGCTAAATTCAGAAGACTAGAGCATGAGTAGACATCCAGACATAAAGATGTTTTCCAAGAGGATGAAATGCACGACTACCAGATGACAAGATTCTATGATATAACTAAGAAGAAAATGTAGAGAACCCCCTACATAAACTATTGCTGAATATATCTAGTGTGTTGTTCTTTACTTGCCTCTTACATTAAATTTCAAAATAATTCAGTAGAAAATTGCACCTATCTGGAATTTATATTTATGGCAATTAAAATCTCCACTTGGCAATGTTTAAATTTTCTCTTAAGGGTTATTACATTTCATCTTTAAGGGGATCTGCCTCTGTTCCTTTATACATATATGCTGCCTTCTAGTTAAATACACCTGTTTAAAAGATAACCACATTTCTGTCATAGAAGTAGTGGTGAGGAAAAGAGTCTCTGATTGTTAACAACTGTGAATACTAAATGAAATACAACAGCTTTGCCATTTCTATATTAACTTGCATCCATAATAATGTATTATAGACATTTACTGAAAGTTATACTAGTGGGTGTTTGCTAACTGCAAAGTGACTAGTCATTCAGGTTACCTCACACCAGCCAAGACTTACAAACTGATTTCTGAGAAGCACGGTTTGAAAGCATCGATACATTGTTCCACATTCACTTGCTTGACAAGGGAAATCTGTTTCCATCTAGCAGTACTAATAAAGACTTCTGACTATCTCGCTTGTGCTTTCGCTTCTATGTTTGTGGCTCTGCATTTGTTACTCAGCCCTCCTTCGGCGCTGAATTTATCAGTGGTCAGTGGCAGCTGCATGGACCAAGTTACTGTCAGTTCTACTCAATAGCTGCTCTCAGCAAAGCTGTTTAACACAAAAAATAGTCTGGAGTGCAAGACCAGTCTTACTCAATTTCTTTTCTACTTCCACAAGTATAGCAGCGTCAGATGGACACATTACAAAGATGAGGAATTCTGACATACAGTGACAACACATTCACTGCCTTCCAAGATCAGCCTCTCTTCAGACAGGTGCTGCAGTAAGGCCAGAGAGGAAAAATTTTGTGGTAGAGAAATGGTCTGAAAAACACTGGGAGCACATACATTTGAGGTGCAAGTCTTAGACTGATAGTTGTAAGGACAGATTGTGAAGATATTCTCCTTTGCTTTGGAAAAGATACATTTTTCATTCATGTCTCTCTCGCTTTCAGTAGATTTGGGCTTTTAATGAATTGCTGCTAACCAATCTGTGGGTATCCATTTAATTCAGCTGTAAGGAATTTAGCTGTCCAGATGAATACCTAGACCTCAACATAACTGATGCCACCCTAGCTATCAGTAGCAGTCCTGCTTCTTGAAGAAGAGTAGCTGTTATTGTTCCCCCAGAAGAATAGATTGTGCAATAGGGATCCAAGGCAGCAGCTGATGGCTGAACATATGTATGAAAGGGACACAGATTTTTTACAAACTTTTGCACTTCACATCAAATTTGGGAACAAAAATTATGAATTATAATATGACTCTTAAGAAGTAAGATGCCACCATGTTAAGGTGCTCTGTAGTTTCAAGTTTTCTGGGTTGGGTTATCCCTTCAATCAGGAGAGTTTCTGTCCTGTGGTTGGTTTTTCCTAACATGCTGTGTAGCTTTGATTCAAGCTTTGTGTCCTGTTGAGTCCTTTGTTTCAGTACAACCTTTTAAAGTGAAGTCCGTGAATTTAATTTGTCTTGTGAGAATTAAGCACTTTTTCATTATTTTTTCAGTTTGTTTAATTATGTTCATAAAGTAACCACCTTATCCACACTGATATTACAAGAAAATGTGATAAGAGCTTCTTCCTATGTCTTCATTAAACTCTTCATTACTTCCTGTACTTCTATCTCCTTTTTCCTTCCATAGATTCCTCAAAAGCTCTTGTGTTTTGTCTCGACTGACTTAATGAGAAACTGAAGTTCTCATGGTGCTGTTGGGAAATGTATATTGTAGAAGCTCATTTGAGTGATTTATGCAATTAGGAAAATGTACAAGCAATGGCTCCAAGTCATATTTCTAATGAAATCCAAATGCAGGTAATGAAGTTGAATTTGAGAATAAAAATTTTGCATAGTTCAGCTGCTGTCAACATAAACTGAAACAATTCCAAATTTTCTTGGGAAAAGCGATGTTAAAATTAAAGGCAAAGGACATGTCAGACAGATGCAGCTGCCTGTGCAGTTCTACAGAGCTGTAACAGTTGTCTCTAATCTGTCTCACCTGTCTCAATGAAGTGTTGTGTCACAAGCTTTGATCACCTACATTCTGGTTGTCCCAGAACTGTCAGAGTAAAGTGATGAAGCAGAAAGCAGTGTGTGTGTGTGTGTGTGTGTGTTTAAAAGTCCCACCTCAAAAACACATATCAAAATGTTTCTACTCAAATGAAAACCCACAGACTATTTTCCCACATAACAAGATAAAAGCATTCTGAGGACCAACCAGTCAGAGTTTACTCAGGAGTTCATAAAAGTTTTTTGGTTCTCTTTCACACTGACACAAAGAGACAGTATTGAAAAATGAATGAAAATGAATCCCCGTTGAATTGTTTCTTCATTCAGGACCCAGCTCTTCTCTCTATACATGTGGTTTAGACCTAGGGAATTGTCTGAGTTTTTTTTTAATGCAAGTAGTCCAATGGACTGAATAAGTGAGTTCATATTAAAGATTCCTGAACTGAACCAGAATATTTTACTCTCACTGGCAGAGTATTGCTGTCAGAAAAGAAAGATTAACAATAACACACCCAAATTTGTAATACTGCCAATTTAAAGAAGAATATAAAAACTTGAGCAAAAACTTTGGCCCTAAGAACCTTACACACAGTGAAATGCCAAAAAAGCAATGAAATTAAAAGCAGTCTCACAATATGGTTAAATGCAGTAAGATAATAGAGAAAAATGAGAAGGGGGAAAAAAAGAAAACAACAAATACTGCTGTTGACAATTTTGAGGGAAGAATCTCCATTATAAAGTGCTGTAGTCTGCAGAGGGTGCTGAGTCAGTCATGTATTACTGACAGCAAAGGTAGATAAAACAGGCTCGATAGTTTACAGGCATTTTAATAGAACTAGCGTCTTTCAATATTGTACTCCACTACAGATTTCAAGGCAGCAAAGAACCATTGGGCTCCTATTTTTTTTGTCACAAGCTGTGATATTTCATCCATTTTTCCCTTCAGCTTGTGTTTAATTAAAACTTATATTTTGAAATCACTTTTGACTTCAAATTTTCAGAAATTATGAATCCACATTGCATGGTGTTGTGTTCTCATTATTAAACAGCTTCTTTGTCAAAAAGGTCTGCCCCTTGCTTAAAATTTTGATGTTAATGGCTGTTATGTCATTTGTTCTAACATCTTTCTAACTGGATAAAGATGCATTTCAAAACCAGTATTTTGTCAGTTCTGAAAACAGACCTTAGGTTGGTTGTTTCAGCTGTTGGGTTTTGTTTTGGTTTTCTTTTTTTTTTTTTTT
>VZRN01003159.1:467794-493482 GCA_013397935.1 Dasyornis broadbenti | reverse complement strand
TTTGGTTTTTTTTTTTTTTGGAGTTTTTTGAATGAGAGAATTATGCTTTTTAAAAAAACAAATTAGACTCATATCTCATCAATGCTTAAAAGTAATTGAGCTAATTATCTATTGCTAATATTTTACCATCTGCATTTTAACCTTACTCAACGTCATCAAACTGTGGGAAGACAAAAGCATACTCTAAAGACTTATAAGCTACCATCCAGGAAAAGAATCAGAAGGCTTCACACTGATATGACATGATGAAAACATCTTAATGCTAGGATGACTGAAAGAGGCTGAAGTCATTAATAGCGGATCACCCCTAAGCAAGATCAGCAGAATGAGTCTCTCATTTTATAAAGCTGCTGAATGACTGATGTTTTCATCCCCTGAGGGAACTTGAAAAACATACAGATGAAAGAGTCATCTCTGCAGACTTAACAGGATGATGCTCAATCTACCTCCAAACACTTAATTGTTTCACACAGGTTTGTGCATGAGAGAGACTAGGTTCAAGATCATTTTAGCATCACTATTTACAAGCAAGGCAATTACTCTGCTTCACCCCATCTCTGACCTTTTTAATTGGCAGGAGAGCCCTAACATTTGCAGAGCTATTATTCATCACATAATCAAATTATTGTTTCTATCCCCTACCTTGTCTTTTGCTAGAATTTGTTTATCCCGTTGACAATATCCATATGTCTTTTCTGTTTTCCTGTAATCTATGTGTCAGGAAAGCACGAAGTTTTTAGAAGGGAACACAAGGCTGAGGAAGGAGCTTTTCATAAGTTACTTTGCCTTCTGTTGACCTAAGCGCGGCCATGACCTCTGCCTTACGTGGCTGGTCTGCTGTTCCTTGGTGTCTCAGGAGCGGAGAGACTGCAGGCTGCAGTCTGGAACTATAGTGAGGCAAAAAATGTCTGAAGCAACAAGGTCAGTGTCCCTGATGCTTCCCTTCACACGCCAGAGTCTAAATGTAAACAGTCTCATCTCCATCTCCCTTCGTATAACATTAGCTTCACAACCTGCCCCTGCCCCAAAAGATCTCATTATGGCCATAAGTCAGCGGAGTCAAGCCATTAAATTTCTCTAGGGCTGACTGAGAAGCACAGTCATTTTACTACTTGCCATTTGGAAGACAGCAGCTTGTTTCTTTTTTAGACATCCCCAGCTGAAGAACCATTTCCTGTTTAAAATACAGGATTTATTACTAACTGGCTCATTTCTTGAGGGCTGTGGTAGTGATGGGGTTGTAGAGCAGATGACAACTACTAAGTGAATCATCCATTTCTCTGGGAACAGATGGCTAACAATTCCAGAAGATTTGGTGGTTGGAATGTCCCCATTTCCCCCAGTTTCTGTTTTCCTGACATTTTGCACAAGCTGAGTTCCTAGAAATTTACAACTTTTGGAAATCAATCCACTTGGCCCTCTTTGGTTTTGATGGTGTGTCATTTTACGGTTAGTGATTCAGTTGTAATTAACCCATGTAATTCCTTGGTTATCCGTGTTTTAGCTGCCAAGTGGTGCAGCACAGAGACCCTTTACTCATCACACTCCTATCACTTCCAGATTTCAGCATATCAGTTCCCTTACACTCTTTACAACCATCTAAAAGGATGTTGTAAGGAGGTGAAAGTTGGTCTCTTCTCCCTGGTAGCAAGAGATAGGGCAACAAGAAATTACCTCAAGGAAGTGGTGGCTGATACGGAAAAGACTGAGGTACTCAATTCTTTGCCTCATTGTTCACTGGCAGTCAGGCTTCCCATGCCTCTCGAGTCCCTGATCCTTTGAGTGGGTGTAGTAGCAGTGATGTCCCTCCCACTATGAGTGAAGAGCAGGTTTGGGATCACTTGATGAAGCTGAATAGCCACAAGACTATGGGACCTGATGAGATACATCCCAGGGTCCTGAGGGAACTGACTGATGCTGTTGTCAAGGCAATCTCCATCATATTTGAAAAGTCAAGGCAAAGTCACCAGTGACTGGAAAAAACAAAAAACTGCCGCCATTTTTTAAGAAGGGAAAGGAAGATCTGAGTAACCAGACCAGTGAGCCCCACCTCTGTGCCTGGGAAGATCATGGAGCAGATCCTCCTAGAAGCTGTGCTATGACACATAAAACACAGACGTGACTTGAGACAGCCAGCTGAGATTGCTATGTGCAAATGATGCTTGACCAGTCTAGTGACCTTCTAGGATGGAGTGATGACAACGGTGACAAGAGAATACCAACAGATGTCCTCTAGATTTCCACAAGACTTCTGATATCATCCCACATGACATGGGTTTGGTGAATGGACTATTCAGTTAATAAGGATTGGCTGGATGGACACAGCCAGAGAGTTGTGGTTAATGACTCTGTGCACATAGAACTCAGAGCTCTCACTTGCAACTGGTCCAAAAAAAGGAGGGAGTGGGACTTTTTACATGGGTAGATAGTAACAGGAAAAAGGACAAGAGTTTTAAACTGAAAGAGAATAAATTTAGTTTAGAAAAGTGGAAGAAATTTTTGCTCAGAGAGTGATGAAGCACTGGAACAGGTTGCCCAGATATGTTGTGAATGCCGTACTCTGAAAGTGTTCAAAGACAGATTGGATAGGGACTTGAGCAACCTGATCTAGTGAATGATATTTCTGTCCATGGCAGGAGGGTTGGAACATGATCTTTAAGGTCCCTTCCAACCTGAATCACTCTATGATTCTATAATTCTAAGTTGCACCAAGGAAATTTATATTGGCTATTAGGAAAAATTTCTTCACTGAAAGGATCGTCAAGCACTGGAACAGGCTGCCCAGTGAAGTGGTTGGGCCACCATTGTTGGAGATACTTAAAAGATGTGTAGATGTGGCTTTTAGGGATGTGACTTAGTAGTGGACATATTGCTCTCAGTTAGTGTCTGGACTCGATGATCTTTAAGGTTTTTTCCAACCTAAACAATTCTATGATTCTGTGATTTTTCTCCTAGAAAAAAATGAGGTAGGCTGCTGGCCTGCAGCTTTCAGCTCTTTGCTCTGTGCCAGTTTTGTGAATGTCTGAAAGATTTCTCTCAAAGACAAGTGGCATTTCATGATTCTTCCGTGGCTGGGGTGAGCAACAGGTCTAAGAGAACTGAGATTTCCTTAGACTTCGGTGTAAGACTTCATCCTGGCCCTGCTGTAGCAACGAACCCACTTCTGCAAAGTGTTGAATATTTCAGCTCCCTTAAGTTTGTGAAAGATTGTGGTCAATACCTTGTTGGGCTGTGCTTGTGCTGAGCACTGGAATTTATGGAGTTGAATTCACCAGCCTTATCAAAAAGGGAGGAAGAGAGGAAAGTAACAGCGGGGAGTGTGGTCCAAGGATTCCACCACTGATTTTTTGGATAATCAGGACAAAGGTTTAAACATGAAAAACATGCAGCCTGTAAGATTTCAGAGAGATTTGCAGCTTTTTTTCATCTCTGTCCTTTGAAATGACAGTTTCAGGGACCACACTTATAAACAGCCTAAATGGTTGATGTTTAAAAACCAAACCAAACAAGCCCCCCCACCCTGACACCCTCCTAGCCCTTTTGAGTTACAAAGGCATTTAAAATTGATTTGGTGTTGTTATTATCTTCTAAGAAATTCTAAGTTCTTTAAACACAAGGGAACCTGGAAAAAGAACAAAAATGTTAATAATGAGATCCACTCCCTCCTTCTGTCTTTTCCATTTGGGTTTGAAATTGCAGTGTTGTATTTCCTTTTGCATTTATGAAAAGAAAGTCAAATTTTTTCTTCAAACCTTGAAAATACTGGACTAGTATATAAGTAAAGATTTTATTTTCAGTGCTGGAAGAGATGAAAAGGGAAAACCTCTATGTTATTACGCACATATTTATCTCATTCTTTAGAATGAACTTTAAAACCACCTTCTGCAGTACAGGTTAGATTGCACTTGCACAGTGAAAGACTTTACATATCTGGAAAACAGAAATGGATAATTTTAATACTACTGAATTTTTTAAAAGTGAAGAAAATTATTTATTTAGGAAAGTATTATTTTGCTGTACAAATTGTAATAACAGCCTATGTCAATCAGTCAAGGTATTGCTTTTTTCTTTCATTTTTTCTACCATGTTTTACTTTTATTTATTTGGTCCTTAAATTAAACAATTTATTTTTTTAATTTTTTCACATGAATTTCATTACAAAATTTTTTTTATGCAGAAATTAAATTCTGCGGAAATTTTCAGCCAATGATGACCAACGGTAAATAAACAGGGCTACCTGCTATGTTTAAATATGATAATAGGCACTCCATTTCATGTAGTTGTTACCATAATCACAAACAGTTTGGGAATGTAGGAGTTTAGTTTCTCAGCAACCTACTGCAACACAGAAATGAGCCTATGCTCACTGTGGAAATATTAGTGGGCAATTGGCTTGTGGGCTGTTAGTCTGTAAAATAAGCAAACCATTAATCAACCTTTCCATGGCTTCAGTGCTGAATCAGCTGAATGGTTCAAATGAATCGACAGTCCTTTATGGAAATACTTAAAAGTTATTTAGCAGGCTTGAGGCCTTTAGCAACCACTGCTGCAAAGTGCCAGCTGATGGACAGGGGTCCTGGACAACTTTCTACAGACAAATGTCTCTAATAAGATGTGTATATAAAAGAAGGTGACAGATCCAACCAGGCTAGGCGATGATCTTAAAGAACATGTCCTGATGTCTCCTGGCTGTAGTGAGAAGATCTGCAGAGATGTTTTCTTATATTTCTTCTTTTACAGTAAAGTGAGAATGCGTGAGAGCCAGGCTGCGTTTTATATTCATTTGTGCAACACTCACAGGGCAAAGAGCTTAGATGACTGCAGACAGATGTCATATCAAAGCAGAACATAGGAGCTACAGAGAAAGGAAAGAAAAAAAAAAAAAAGAAAGAAAGAAAAAGGAAAATGGAATTTAGGGAAAATCCCAGTAAGTAAAGAAGGCAGCTGAATGTTTCTCTGGAGAACAGAGGGCAAACAGAATATGCACAGTCCCACTTACAGGGTAAGACAGAACCCAGCAGCCCCTGGCACACCCCATAGGTTCAAGCACCATCTCAGTAACTGCTCTTGGCCTTGAAATCTCTGTCTGATGCTCATTAAGAGGTGTGTCCCACATAAAAGACCCACAGTGAGTGTAAGGGGCTTCTATCCCTGTGTGGTAGCTACATTTTTCCTGTATAGGAAAGAATCATTAGGGTTTAGCAAAAAAAGTTATGAAGTTATGAACACCTCTTTTTGAGACTTAATCTATATAGCATTAATCATTAATAAAGAACAAACTTTACATGACCATCTGGAAAAATAAAATGCTTCTCATTCCTAGTAGGTCCTGAGGGACTTCTGTAGAATTTAATGTACTTTACAAACTGGAGTGTAAAGCAAATAGGTAAGTTTTTGCTGAACATTGCTACAATCTCCAAGATAATCAGAAAATGCATGTCCACAAAGAAATCAAAAAAGAACTCCTGTGTCAGAATTTCCTGGAGAATAGATGGGTACATGAATAAAAATGTAGTTTTATCGTAGTATAGTTGTGCTTTTTGAGTGGGCTGCTATATAATACTAAACTGAACCTTTCTACATCCTACATGTGTACAGACAGAAGAAAGTAACAGGAAATTCTTTCCCTCCCAACATTTTGTGGTGTATTAAGATCTTGGACATAAGGATTGAGTAATATGCCTCTAGGGGTTTTTCCAAGTCTGCACATAAGCTGAGATTTTCCTCTTTTTTCTTTTTTTTTTTTTTAAGGTCTACTGTTCTCATTGCTTTTTACAATTGAGATGGTACTTTAAGTTATTTATAAGTGATCCAGAATTAGGCTGCATCAATGGGAATGCAAAGTTCTCTTCTTCAATGACACTGAATGAGAATTTTGCTCAGTCTGATATTGCATTTGGAAGAGAATGTTTTTACTCAGTGAGCTCTGAGGTATCAAGTATTTTATTCCACAGAGCAGTCATGAAAGTTTAAGTCTTGAAGTCTGGTGTCAGAAGTCAGTGAAGTATGCCACAGGGTTGAGTTCCTAGAAAAAAGTCAAAGGTGATATTTGCTGCTTGCCAGTGATAATTATTCCCTGTGAAAACTTGCATTCTGGTAAAAGTCATGAAACAAATTGTCTTAGTACTTTCAAATTGTCTTAGTCCTTTATGGGATCTGTAGGAGTTAATAGGGACTTCTGGTAACTCATAGTACAAAAGTCATACCAGAGACTCTTTAAAAGGTAAATTCATTGTAGTTCACTGTCAGCTACTCTACATTTATTGGACCAAATTTTCTATTAGTTAATATGGTCATGGAAACCTTACACTGTAAGTGAAGGTGCCTTAGTTTATATCAGCTAGAATCTGAAGTCTGACATACTCACCAGCACAGTTTTCTAATGCAAGTACTTAAGAAACTCACAATGAAAAAAGCTGTAACAGATGTATTAAAAGATAAACAGATGCTCAAATTTAGGAACATATAATTTATTAGGTTGTTTTATGCATTTTTAGTCCATGCATTTGCTAAAAAATCACTGGCTACATTCCAGCTTCTGACCAGGGAGGCTACAGGCTGCTGTGCATCCAGCAGTCTCAGACTCCACAGGCAAGGAGGGGTTGGGATTGTCCTGTGCAGAACCAGGGGTTTGAATCTAGGATCCTGGTGGTTTTCTTCCAACTCAGCTGTGGTTCTATCGCTTCTCTGTGGGATGTGAGCCTGTGGCTGGGTGTCTGTCACCCCCACAGAGGGGCAGAGAGCAGCCACACAGCAACTGGATGTGCAATGTGGAGAATCCTCGTCTTAGCATGGACATGATTCAGACACAGAAGTGTCATCCTCCAAACTGCAACAATGTCATTAGGAATATCTGCAAACTCATACTTCGAGTAGCCGAATCACCAGTATATGTGTGTCCCAAGAAATAATTACTTGCATTTTTCCCTATGGTTATTTCTACTTACTAGTCATTCATACTCCCCTCAGCTGCTGAAGATGTCTCTGTAAAGCTAACCATTTTGAAGTACAGTTGACAGAGAGGTATAAAACTGCAGATCATGTTGATCTCAGTTCCACATTCCTGTGTTTTCAGATCATATATAAAGAAGCACATGGAAATAGTCATTGCTGTAGTGCAGAACAACTGAAGCAATTCAAAATTCACTTCCTAAGGACCCACAGACTTTGTCCTCACATGGATTAACCCTGTGCTTTATTTAATTTCCAGTTATTTAGAAATTCAGATGTTAAGCAGATGTGCTCATAAAAACCCAAAACAAACATACACAACAAAACCCAGCAATTTCCTATGAGAGCTGAGAAACTCACACAACAAACAAAATCTTCCTGAAGAATAACTAAAAGACTATTTTTGTACTATGTCCTATACTTCTCTCCCCATGACACATACTGTGACCTGTGTCATGGAAATAGAGACAGACTGCTGTCAGATGTTCAAGAGAACAATGGGAAGGAGGTGAATGTGCTAAAACAACCCCAAACTCACTGAAAACTTTTGAGGAGAAGCTGTCACTAATCTTTTACTCAGTACATACAGTGCCACTGTGGGAGAAAACTGGCTGTCCCTAGCCTTCTGCTTCCACTGTAAGTCTGTGAGACAGATCATCTGCCTAACCACCCCTCAGCTCCATGTGCTCCTCTGCCTCTGCACTTCCCACCAGCTTCTCTAGGGAGAACAAAAGGAAAAGATCTACCATGCCAGCTCTTCCCACCACTCCACCCACGATGCCCTTGAGGATGAGAAAATAGCCACATGCTTTTGTAGTGAGGCTCTACTCCTCTACTACTTGCCCACAGACAATTCTGAGGGAATATCTGATCACTTCACAGCAATCTGCATCTGCCCGTCATCCGAGTACTCACTCAAGTGCACATCCTCAGCAAGCACTGCTGAATATGTGCTTTGGGATTTCAGTAGTTTGGTATCCAGTTCTTTATAAAAAGGCATGGATCTCCCATTTTCACATTGAGTACTTCAGTCTGCAAGTACCAAAGTTTGTCCACACAGGAGGTAGGAATGCAAGCACCAGAACTGTGCTAAAGGAAACAATGTGCAAAGAAGTAGTTGGTGAGAACCAGCATGGCTTCACTAATAGAAAGTCATGCCTGACAAATTTGGTGGCCTTCTATAACAGGATTACAGCATTGGTGGATAGAGAAGGGCAAATGACCTCATCTACCTGGACTTGTGCAAATCATTTGACACAGTCCTGCACAACATCCTTGTCTCTAAACTGGAAAGCCATGGATATGATGGACACTTGGTGGATAAGTTGTCTGGATGAGCGCATTCAAAGAGCTGAGCTCAGCAGCTCGATGTCGAAGTGGAGACCATTGAACAGTGAAGTTCCCCAGGGGTCAGTCCTGGGACAAATGCTCTTTAACGTCTATGTTGGTGATGGGGACAACTTCTCCAATGTAGACAGGCTGAGAGAACTGAGGTTTTTCAGCCTGGAGAAGAAAAATCTCCATGAAGACCTTGGACCTGATGCCTGAAAGATAAGCTAGAAATAAAACCCCACAGATCAGTGTCTATAGAGCAGGTATTTGTTTATTGCAGCGTTGGAAGTGAGGGGGATCTTTCCACCTAACTTACTTGCCTTTGTCAGGTGCTGAGGTTTATTTATACAGAAAATAATGCTAAGTATTACATATGTGCTAGAACTTGTTTACGTGACATGAGCTCATGGTGATTAGGTAATTCTTTGCACTGCACTTGTGCCTCTCCAATTCGGTGGGCGTGAGGGTCTCCATGTGATGAAGGCTCAATGTCTTCCTCGCACTTGAACTTTTCAACTTTGTCTTCGGAGCATGCGCAGTTATGGTCTTCCTTAGTCATTTCAGTTCTAACCACTTTAGAGCCTCCTTTCTGTGGCTTATCAGCTTCACCTTCACCTTTGGCAGTTTTCTATCAGTGCTTGTCCATTTTTGAAACTACCCAGTTGGTGAGGGTGTGGGTTTTTTGTTGGTTTTTTTTTTCCTTCTATTCAGCATGAGGCACCTAGTTAACTATATAATAGTCATTACATTGTACAGAAAGTTATAATTCAGGTTATATTGATATACATATATATATAGGTATGATTCAGGTTATACTGATATAGAAAGTTATGATTTAGGTTACATTGATATATATAGGTATGATTCAGGTTATATAGATATCTTCTAACTCAAGTTATATAAACATCTTCAACTTTGGAACAAACTAGATGCATCAGACCAGCATTCCAGTACCTGAAAGGGGCCTACAGGGAAGTTGGAGAGGGGCTTTTTACACAGGCATGGAGTGATAGGAGAAGGTGTAATGGCCTCAAAATGAAAGGAGAGTAGGTTAAATTAGATAACAGGAAGAAGTTCTTTATTGTGCAGGTGATGAGGCACTGGAGCAGATTTTGTGGAGCAGTTGTGGATGTCCAGTCCTGGAAGTGTTTAAGACCAGGCTGGATGGAGTTTTGAGCAACCTGGTCTAGTGGAAGGTGTCCCCAACAATGGTGAGAGGCTTGGAACTAGATTATCTTTAAGGTCTCTTCCAACTCTAACTAGTCTATGATATGACTCTATGATGACGAGTACTGCATATTGATGAAAGAAAGTATCATATGCCACCTAGAAATCGGGTCCTTGTTACTTAATTAGGCTCCATAAATATAACTGTAAGTGCTCCCAAGAGCACAAGATTGCAAAATTAAGCCACTGCTTTTGAAATATCATGGCCCCAAGTACAATGAGGCCAAACTGAGGAAAATGCTGCTGATGTAAATTTCGTGTTGTAATCTCATATCATATAATTGGACAAAAAGTCAAAGTCAGTTTTCAGAAGTGCAGAAAGGAAGATCTGTATCTAGCCAAGCATTTGGTTATCTAAATTTTTCAGTTAAAAATCCCAGTTTATTAGTTGGAAAACTACATAATTTCCAAATTACTTTTTGTGTCATTATGAGCAATAACCCTATGGAATCTTGTCTATCAAACAGCAGTTGATCAAACTCAAATGTGTTATATACTAAGAGAAGATGACCTGGTTCATGTGTTCCATCATCCCCAAACTTTTTCTTTGATCCAAGGCATATTTTGATGTCACTTCTCAACCCACAGCAGCTGAAACTGCATGTGTTTTCCCTGGATAACAGAATTATTAATAACTAAGGTGTCACTGATTTCTCTGATTTGCGTGATGATAGATGTGTTATCTGAAGAAGCCAACATCTATCTACAAAAGTACATGCCAGTGTGGAGTGTGAGGGTGGCTGAAGAAGAGAGAGACATGTTCTTCTTTAAAGCCAGCAACCTTCAGATAACCTTTCTTTGACAAGAGGTTTTGCAGTTTGTGTTGTTGCTGCTGCCGACAATCAGTTAAGCCCCCAAATAGATCTTGTCTAAACCTCTACATCCTTTGTCTGGTAAGATTATGTTTTGGTGCTGCTTTACACACAAAGTATTCCCTGAAGAGGCACAGCATCAGGACTTTCAAAAAAGAGTAAACAAGAAACAAGACAACTCAGAGCCTTAAAAACATCTCTTTTTAATAGAAATCAAATTTCCAAAGAAAGAAAACCCATTGCATTTGTTTGGAAGATTATGCAGTACAGTTATATTTCCAAACTAAATAGATTACATTTACAGCATGATAAAATACATTCAGAAAAAAACTGTGTCAAGTACCACATAGCTCTGATCTCAGAGGGCTTCCCAGCAGGAGCTTTCAGCCACATTGAATTAATGCCAAATTGCTGCATTACTCTTCTGCACCCATCTGATAGAGAGAGATCAGGCTTCTAGACTTCAACTTCCTGCAGCCACCCTCTACCCTTCCCATCCCTGTCTTCTGTCAGCACTTTCAGAGACAGCCCAACAAATTCCTCTGATGTTTCTGGACTAGCAACCAAAAAAGCACAGGTTACAGCAGGCTATTGATGGCAATTGAGAGGAAAGTCTTTAGAAATACAGAGGGGTAAAAGAACCTGGAGCAGCCGCAAATTCTTTTGCCAATAAAATTGTAAACACCTTTTTCTGTTTGGAAAATCTTGGAGATCAGCTGTTTGGTCCAACTCTCTTCTACAGCAAGTTTGTCTCATCTAGTTCTCCAAATACATTCTAAGCATCCAGTACACAGAAGGCAATGATAAAATGCTCACTTGTTTCAACAGTAACCAACTGTTTCACCGAACAAAATGGAAATTGTAAGAGCAGCTTAAACTTTTAAAATGTGAAATAGAGAAATTACTGTAACACTGAGTGTGCACAGAGCTTCTTTTCTGGGCAAGGAGATGGGCCAGGAACTTTGTCTCTCAGAAAGTATTGGGGAAAAAAATCTGCCTGTTTCTTGCCTCTTGCTTCCAGGCTTTCAGATGGTAATGCTTCTACCCAAGGTAGATATCACAGCAAATGTTTTAGAGTTCTCCTGGAGAGTCCACACTGTAATAACACAGAATGAAAGCCCCAGTCATTTTGCAAGCTCACACGTGCAGATGCAACTTTGCTAAAAAATCCCAAAACAGCAATCTCAAGAAGGCCCAAGAACAAAGTTTTGTGGGGTTTTTATGTTTTTATTTGAAGGTGATTAAAGTAGACAGTGTAATGTATGTTTGAGACAGAGACTTCTGATTTCCATCCTTCCTGGATTTAGACTCATACACTTCTGACCTAATGGAGTAGCAGAATAATTACTTTTTAAATATTTGCTGTTTGTTTGTTGGTTATATCACAAAATTTAAGTTCTTCTCTTTGCATTTCTTCTTCTAATACATTTTGTACATCCATTATTTATCTTTTCTCTCACCCCTTATCTTCTCCCATACTTTTTTTCTTGCAAATCAGTTTTTCACCCCTCTCTTTCAGTAGAAATCTTGTAGATTTCTCTCAACACTTTTCTCTGTATTATGTAGTCATTGTTTCATTCTTTTACTTTTTTTCCCACTTTCTTATTACTTTTATTATAATTTTGACTGTTGTTTTAAACCTCTGTTAGCCACAATTTCTTTTGCTCTTCTTTTCTTTCTCTCTCCATAACCTCATCTTGTCCCATTTCCATTTTCCTGTAATTAACAGGTGAAAGATAAGCATTACACAATGACATTTAGGACAATAGGTCATAATACTTGAAATCTTTTATTTTACGTAGAAGTTTAGAAACTTTTATTTTATATTCCTAAACTTCTACCACTGTCATTTCCAAAAGTCTTGAATTCTGAAGCATTGCTGTAATTAGTACAACAGTTTTAATGGATGTAACCAGTCTAATTGATGTAACAATGCTTGCCTGAACTTGTGGAAAGTCTGAAGCACTGGTCTGGAAGATTTTCTTTTGCTCCATGTCTTGCCTCCCCATTGTCTTGCAGGAAGATGAGGAGAAATAATGCTGTTTTTTCTCATAGAGAATTTTGGAAAACGTTTGCTTTTACATTAGTCTGTGTTAGTGAGACATCAATACCACTGTTCTTATATATGTGGGACTGCACCTATTGTGTCTGATGCCAGATTGCCTTATTTCAGTCCTGTCCATCTTCATACCCTGCTGATTAAACAAATGCAGGCTCTTCTCCACCTTGCTTTCTCCAGGTCCTCTGTCAGAGGCACACACATATGTGCCTGATCTAAGAAGATGGCCATCCTTCTTAGACACAAGACCTATCAGGAGACAAGCAGAAAATTCAGATCAGAGGAGGGTGGTCAGAGAGAGGTTTTGGTGTGAGTGCAAGACAGGTGCTTAAACACATGTGTTATTAGATATTTAGTAGACAGTAGATGGTGCTCCAGTATTAACTGCCACAGTTACCATGTTTTGTAGAGGCAGCTTTTCTGGACCACTACCTTTTCTTATCTCTCAGTCTAGGCCTTACACAAGTTTGTGAAAAAAATAAAAGGAGCATTGAGACCATGTCTTTGAAGGCCACAGGCTGGGACAGGATGGAAGATTGAGTTTGGCTTGGAGACACAATCACAGCTGCTAGAGCCAGGATTACTGGGGACCTTTTTCTAGTCATTGCCTTTGCATATGGGAAGGACAAGTGCTGCCCTGTATTCCTTCCCCCAGCAGTGGGTTTTTGGGTCTACTTAGTCTTAGCTGCCCCAGTTCATCATATTATTATAAGACTGGAGCTCAGGGACATCTCAGTATGTTGTAAGAGTAATTTGTGCTTCTGTAATTTACTTTATTGTGATGAATTAGGGAGTTAGCAGATTAATTTTTTCCTGGTTGTGCTCTGTGTACTAATAGCAGTGTGGGGACTTGTCAGCGAAGATGCTTCATCATGATGTAATTAGTGCACATATGAGCCCTTCAGACCCGCAGCCAGCTGTGGCTCATTAGGATCTTGGCTGAAGGCTGCATTTCATTTATGAGCAATGTTCAACCCTTCATATCTGACCAGCTCATGAAAATAAACCTCAGTGGCACATCCAGGTATCACATATGGGGTTCTTGGTCCAGTCAGTAACAGCAGCCAAGTATCCTGGTATGGGTACACAGCCCCTGATATCTGTGATGGGAGTTATTCCTTGAAACAGAAGATTTCCACTGATGCTCCAGTTAGGGTCACTGGGCTGTCTCTCCCACAGTTGTTTTCTTGAGAGGGAGGAGAGTACTGACCCTTTTGTGCTAATGTTTATTCTATGCCAATGCCTGCTCTGATGGAGCTGGAAAAGCCTGTGTCCTTCTCTTTGCTCTCATCTGCTGAGTGTGGCCTCCATGTAGGCAACTGTGGAGAGACAAAGCATAGTTTACAATGATCCCCTGCAGCCATCACCAAACAGAAGACCCCAGAGAAGGCCAAGGCAGGGGAAAACCCCTGGTTTCTGGCTTTCTAACATTCGTGCTTACACTGTGAGTGGCTGTATGGGAACCGGAGACTGTGTTATCTTAAACCCTGCCCTAAACTCTCTGATGATCAGCCACAGATACAATCACTGTAACCCTCAGAGCTGGGGCAATGGCTTCCCTAGGCAAGGATATGCAAAAAGGTTCATCATTACAAAACCACCCTGACTGCTGGGTGCCAGGTGTTTTCTGTGGGATCTGCATGCAGGGGGATTTCCTGCACGATTGTGGCTCTGTAACTGCTCTCTGAGGGTTTAAAGAGGATTTGATTTTTTTTTTTCTGGAATTTCTCCAGCTGAACTCAGTAATTGAGATGTTCCTTTGGCTGCAGTGAGGCATGCCATAGAGTATCATTAGGTTTATTCTTGAGCTGGAAATATAGGAAATTGAGCTGTTTGGGCAAACAGCCAGTGTAAACAAATATCAGCATATGCAGCAGATAAAGCCAGACAATCAAGTTGCTACCTTTCAGAGAAATAGCAGAAATATATATGAAACTAACCCTATCCCTTTAATGGACTTAAAAAAATTATTCCCTTAAGCTGCATATAGACAACTTTGAATCTATTGTTAACCTCTTTAGAATGTGTTTGGTTTCCTGGTACAGGAAGTAATAACCGTAAAGCAAACAAATGCCTTAATTAAACCAGCACATGAGAAGAGGCAAGGGTGATGTAATAATATTGCATTCAATGGCACTAGAAATATTAATGAAGCAATAGTCACTAACAAGTAGTTTTAAGATATGGCAACAACACTCATGTAATCAGCCAGTGTTTCTACAAAAAAGAACACATTAAAAAAAAACACTGCAAAGTTCCCCAGGGTAAACAGGGTGCCAGATGTCTTAGTTGAATAGTGTTGTGGTTAAGAGACAAGGATATAAAAGGGACATGAAAGAAATTCCTGCTCTGCATGAGAAAGTGTAAAAGAAAAGCCATGAGGCATTTCCGGAGAAGTGAATTCCTGACTGCTGCACATAGCTGTGCTATACTACTCCCTGTCCATAGGAGCATGAACAAGGGTCCACGGGATAACATATTTATTTGGGTATGTTACACTGTGTGTGATACCTTAATATATACTGCACGTGTGGTTTGACACATTAAGATCCTCTGACCTCTGATCCTCTGGCACTTCCCTATAAGTGAGAAATTCTGACTCAGCATTTCCTCAATCGCAAGCCACCATCCGTTTATGACCACAGCTAAGAAACTGTCTGAAAAAAATCAAGAAAAATTAGGAGAAAATCAGAGTTATGGAAGAGTCTGCCATGTCCTACACAGAATTTGCTTGGGCTATGACCCTCAGTAGAACATACAGGTCTTGTGCTGGTCCTGTTTCACAGGCTGACTGCTGCTGATGGAACTTGTTTCTATGCAAATGACTGAAACCACATAAGGCCACGTTTCTTTTCCTGACACAGAATTGAGATAAGATACTATGGTTTTTTCATAGCTGGTTGTGAAGGGGTTAGAAAAATAATGATTTGTTGGAACATAACCTGAAAATGCATCAGCAGTGTTCAGAATGAGATCTTGACAGGAGGCCTCACAGTGACTAGTATGTCTTCTCCCTCCCTGCACATGTGGGAGGCCATGAAGCATCACTTCCTTGGACAGTGACAGCTGTGGTTTCCTCACAGCCACCCTCTGCCTTTCCATGCTGCGTCTCAAGGTTATGAGTCTCCAGCAGCCTGAAAACCTCACAAGTAAAACCTGGAACTTTTATTGGCCATGATTCTTGCTTCGTGTTGCAGGTGCAGCAGAAGTGTTTCACTGAATTCAAACTCTTCCACTGTTATGAAGGAAAGTAAAAAGTAATGTAAAAAAAGTTAATATTTTTAATGGTGTGGTTTTTGTATCAATGAGAAGCATAACAAAGATGTCGAAGGAAAAGCTAGATCTCACTCTATTTCCATATCTTTTGGGTATTGTTCTCTGTTGCAATTGAAATCAAGCTTCGTGTGTTAAACTGAAAGAATATTTATTTTTATAGTTTTTATCTTTAATGGAAACTGGATCTGAAGAACCATGTCTGTGAATCAAAAGTGTATCACACTACATAAACACATACAGTCTGTATTTCTCCCACTGTAATCTGAAAAGTTAACGGGTTTTGGTTGGGGTTTTTTTTTTTTTTTTTTNGTTGGGGGTTTTTTTTTTTTTTTCCCTGAGTTTTTTGTTGTTGTCCATGCCTGTTAGAAGGTTAAAAAGATCTGATAAAATGCATATGCAGGCAACTTTTTTTCAATTCAGACCACATGAGCAGACAGCAGGCAACTATTTGGAAATGTATGATTTGTAAGGAGCTTTAGAGGCAACATATAACAGATTGTATTATATGACTGGCCATTTTCCTCTTGTTAAATGATACAGTTCTGAACTCATCCTCTCTACTTAAACTGGGAATTATAGTGTGTACTTGAACTGTCTCAGTGGTTGGTGTAGTGTTGGAAGAAAAAGACCAGAGCATTTGAGTTATCCATTTAATTCTCTGTCTTCAACAGAAGTTTGCTCTAACTTTTTGTCCCTTGATTTACTCCAAAATAATTTAGTTTCAACATAATATATTCCTCCTAAAAAGATAATTTCAAATACGGAAGGGGGAAAAAAAAGCCCCAGCTGATTATGCAGGCAATCTTATTTCAAAATATGAAGTGAAAGCTTCAGGTTTTAATATACTCAGATAGAGATGTTATTGCAGAAATATTATCATCAAGAAAATCACAGTTCTGAGAAATGCCATGACTGTTGCCACTTTGACTTTTTTACCTAATACAAGACCAGTCAGTATTTTGATAACTTTCCTTTTTTCACCTTGAAAGAAAATTTAAGTCAAATTTTCAGAAGCAGCATAGAGCTTTTCAAGCCCACATATAGGTCAGAAGTATGTGTGTGTCCTTGTGCATATGTGAATTGCTGGGAGCTATGTTGAACAGCTTGTCTTTGGCTTCAGGGCTATAATGCAAGGCTTTAATTTCTTCTGTGCTGAATAAATTGACAAGCAAGCAGTAGTCCATTGGACTAAATTGGAGCAAGTTACTGCTCTAAAGCAGTGCTAGATCATTTCAGGCAGAGAAAACACTGCAGGATATCTTTTGTGTTCCTGCATGAAGATGATATAGAAATGCAAAAAGAATAATAACTGCTTGAATATAATTTGGAAAAAAAGGCTGAAAAAACAGATGTCATGGCACAGGTGTCGGGAATTTTATTTTGATCTACAGTCCTAAAACTTCCAAGGGATACCATATACAGATATTAAAGAAAAGAAAACTGAAAGGGAAAAGTCCTGATCACATTTACACAATCCTGGACTTACTTTGACATATATTAAAACCAAAAAGAGATGTGTGTCTCTGTGTAGACATGCAAGGCAAAGTATGCCTGTTAGAGCCTTAGCTAGAGTGTAAGGTTTTCTACATCATTGTAGAGGAAGAAAGCTATACCCTTGGCTTTGAAGGTCCCTGGCAGTTGTTCCACATTCTCATCTCAAAATATAATTAGAGAGAATTTAAAGTAATTGTTCGAATAGAACGAGCTGCCAAAATGGCCAAAGGCTACCATGTTTTCATGTGACTGACCAGGTCACATAGGACATCACAGAAGACACCGGATATTAAGGTTGTTCACCAGTTTATTAAGGTTGTGTGTCCATCCCATATGATGTGGAAACTTTGAGATCATGTAGTATGTCTTTACAACACAGAACAAGGTCTCACCGAAATGCACACGCAACATCACAGGAAATAAGGAAGGATCTAGGTATCTGATGGTATGCTGCAATCATTTGGATAGCTGTCATCACTGGGAGGAATCAGATTACAAACTCTTTGGGAAGAGCACAGCAAAACTGAGACTGTTGGACCCAGTGGTACAGAAGGGATGGGAACCTGCTCAGGATCATTTCTGTTCCCAAGCTAAGCCTGTTAGTCTCCTTCCCAGGAATATTCTGTCACTAGCCAGCCCTGACCTATGCATTCAGATCCAACCGATACCTATGCCCAAAGATTTGAACCCGAATTGCTATACTACAAAGGTCTGGCAAAACCTCCTGCACTGAGGGAAGGCCTGAAATGGGTGCAACACCAGGCATTGTTTTTTTACTAGAAGCTCTGCTTCAATTTTGACTGACAACAAGGGTTGCCATAGAACAATGAGCATTTCCTTAGAGATCCTGCACTGCAGCACTGCATGTGTTGGATGATGGGAAGTGTTGAGGAGCAGGGCAAGTTGAGCTCTCTTGCAGGGCTGGTGTGTGTCGTCCCCCACGGCACCCCCTCCACCTCAGATCACCCTTTCAGGAAGGCTGTGTGAACTCCACCAACACAGGATGGGGGCTGCCAAAAAAAAAAAAAAAGCCACGAACTTCTCACTTTGGGACAAAAACAGCATCTGCTGAGTATTTTCTTGACTCTGAACACTGCAAGCTCTGCAGTTTTTCAGCAACTGTTTTAGTAGAGGAGGGGAAAAGTCTTCAAATCTTTTGGGAAATCTCCAGACAAAAATTTCCATTAATAATTTTTGAGGAAGTCTTGAACCCCTCATTGACTAGGATAACATTCCCATAGTGTGTTCCAACTTCTGCAAAAGCCATTAACACAGACTTTTTGAGCAGCACAGGTCTATTGGCTAGAATACAACATTTGCCATGCAGAGTATCTAATTGGCTCCACATAACTTGAATGTGTCACAGAAGTGTTGGAAGGGCACAGAAATATTTTACCATGCTTCACTTTACCTTCAAATATGAGATACATGTGTGATTTAAGTGTAAAATGCTGCTTTCTTACCTCACATTTCAGCAAGGATTTTGAATGTTGTAGAGCAAGCAAAACTAAAACTTCAGAGAATGTGTTGCATGTTCTGTATTCCCTATACCAAAACAGCAAGAAGACAATAGATAATTGAAGCTTTGTGACAGGGCAGTATATAGGGAGTAGGTGAGATTTCAGGTGTTGCAGGCAGATATTCCAGAATGAGCTGTAATTTGGTGGTAAAGATTCTCAAAGCATCACAGATACTTGTGAAAAATTATGTAGGCACTGAGGTGTCCAAAATGAGGGGCTACATTTGGAAAATCTAAACGTCCTTACTTTATTGTTTGGAGTTATAAAAATTTCTGAAATGAAAAAGTGAAAGGGATGATGGAGACAACCCTTTCATCGATCACCTCCACACCCTCACATATTAGTAAGATAGAAAACACAGTAGAAGGACACTAAAGGGAGTTTTGGGACCTTGTGAACAACTGCTATTTTTGATGGCGCCTGACAGAGGGAAGTGAATAAAAATATACATACCTCTATTTATAGACATGCTATGAATGCTGCAATTGTTAAGAACTTTCCCTTCTGACAACAAATCACTGCCTTTGAAAATATTTTGTGTTACCTTAGATATATCAGCTGTTCCTGAAACTTAGTTCAGGTTTATTGCTTTCTGAAAACCTCTAACAAGATGTAAGCCTGATATAAACCTACTAAGGAGTGTTACAAAGACCTGTGCTCTTAAGCTTGTTGATGGCAGTGCCCCTCACCTGTGATTCACAGTAGTGAGCCTAATGCTGCAATGCACAGTTTCACAGTGGCAATTCACAAAAAGACATCACTTAGTTGACCCCACTAGAATCTACTAATTTTACCTTGGCTATTGAATCTATTATAGAAAGGCAGCATATCCTTTAGTTTACAGGTGACAAAGATTGCTCACTATTTATATATGGAGATACAGTACTTCATAAGTACTTTTAGTACTTTTAACACTGTTCTCATATTTGTTCTTAAACTCAGCAAACTGGTGCTGAATGTGCTGTAGCATGCATGCAGCCTGCCTGTGTTACTTCATTCCTTTCACTTCTGTACACATATAATCGGGTATGTTCTACTTAAATCAATTAGTTTGATGAATCTCATTGAAAATAAATAGACCATTGTCTACTAGCTTGCTTACGGGTATAATCCAGACATAATAAGAGACAAATTAAAATCAGATACAATTTTGAAAGAGGATTACAAGCAAGATTTAAGAGCAAAAGAAAATAAAAATATAAACAATAATGGTATAAATTGTATTAATTTTACTTGTTTCTTAATTATAAGATCTGATTCAATATGGGTTTCACACATCTAAATCCAGAGAAGTTTAACTAAACTGAAAATACCTGTAGCTTTTTATTGTTCTTCTATCAGTTATGCTTTGGAGTTGAGCTGTTTTCTTTATGTACGAGGCAGCTTTCACGTTATCAGTAAGCGCCTGCTTTGCTCAAGCAATTAGGATAACGTCTAGAGGTGCTCTTGAAGGCCACACTCATCTGTCAGGGAAATTAACTTAGTTTATTAATGTCAGTGTGTCAAAATCTGTGAAACAATGAGCTGTATATTCTATACTCTCCAGCAGTCTGCAAACAGATTGCATTCCCATTAAGGAATTGTATGTGGCAATCAAACCTTCCACAAGTCATAGTTTCAGAAGAAGTCATTTTTTAATTTCAAAGTAATGTAATATCTAATCAGCACAGTATTCTGTTCAGACAGCCTTGCTGTTCTCTATTGCTTGGCTCTGGTTAGTTTCCAGACAGAACTGCTGACAGTGTAATGACACATGCCCCCCTACATTACCATAATTCTTGTGAAATCTCTTCTACTCTCTGGGGACAGGGAGGTGCAAGCTGCAAACCGTGAAATCTTCCAGCTCTGTTTCATGGAACATTCCTCTGAAAGGCTGTAAATCCAGAAAACTGCCAGTCTCTGTGAAGAATATGGGTTTGTTCAACTACAGTCTGATTAGTCAGTCATAGTTTTAATTAAATCCTTCCGTCTCCTCTTTGAACTCTTTCTCTCAAAGGTGATTTCTAAACTTTTACAAATGAGATTTGTCGGTATTGCCACATGCACCAGCAGACCCAAGAACAGTGGACACGAGTGAATGTGAGACCGCCTGAGTTTGTGAACAACTTGCCAAGAAAGAAATGGATAGGAGGTGTAACTGTGGCTCAGTTCCCCCAAGAACACAGCCCAGAGTAGGGATTTGCCCTGTGAGCCATCAGTGGTGAGCTCTAAGGGGTATTTTGTGAACTGTTCACACTGTTCTTTTCTCTGCCCTTTCTCTCTTTTCCTATTTCAAGAGAGATAAAATACAGAATTTCAGCACCTAAGTCCTCATTGCCTCCTGGAGCAACATCTCTCCAGATCCTATGCTCTGATTTAAATGAAGACATACACCAAAAAAAAAAAAAAAAGAAGAAAAAGAAAAAAAGATAATATTTGCTGCAAAGATAATCTTGTTGCTGCACTTATGAAGGAACCAAATTAAAAGTAAGAGTTGAAAGAACATGTTATGAGAGGTTTCTGGTTGAGAATTATAGGTCTGCTGTCTAAAAGGCAAGATCAGACCTTTAAAAATTAAATACAGGAAATAACAGTTTAGATACGAGTGATCAGGGAGATAAAATTACCTACAGGTCCAGCAATATGAATATTATCTTAATATCAAATCTCAGAATCAGTGGGAGGAAGCAAAACCTCCTGAAAATATCAGCAGTTTTATCCAGGCCATGCTAAATACAATCTGATATCTGGGTATCATGTCAGACAGAGAGATCAAATTGAGGAATGATGTCAAGGGCTATGAATTAGGGGAAAAGGGAATACTTGGGAACCACTTGTGATAGACACTCACTAGTTAATCATAGAAGTGTACCAACCAATTCAAAGAAAGAAGAAAATGAAAGACATGGGTGTTAAAGAGAAAAATATTGAAGGACAGTCTAGAACACTGAAGTAGGGATCCCTTATAGTTAATTTACAGCAGAATTAAGAACAGTCAGAAGAAGATGTGTGCTTTGAGTGAAAACTGTGTTGAAAGTTCTCCCGTCACACTGGACAGATCATATTATAAAGTCTACAAAAATCCCACAAATCTTTCTGCTTCATTTCTCTTACGGTTTGCCCCCAAAATAATGCAATTTTTGTTTACTGCTACACTTATGGTGTTCAGCAGAAGTGGATTTTTTCAACATACTCACTGAAAACTCTTGAGATTTGTTTTTATCTATGGAAAAACTCTTATTAATGGAGTGGGGACAGATTAGTCAACTTGGAGGAGTGTCACAAGTCCCAGCTCATTCATGTCTGTCTCATTATCACAGAAACAACAAACTGAATTTTATTACTGCATTTTTAAAATTTATCTGGCATGAAAAATAAAAAGCAATAAAATCCTATTGTCTTAGCTTGACTAAGAGAATCATAAAGTTTCTCAGTGTGAGGTTTTCAGTGAAATTTATGTGGCTGGTCTGTCTTCTAATACAGATCCATGATCTCCAAGTGAATCACTGAAAGCCTACAGAAATCAAGATCAGTCTTTTTACAGTCTCAAACTGTGGCCTTGTTTTTGTTGATATAAATGCAGTAGCCAGAAAGCATACGTAGACTTCAGTAAATTGTCAGGATTTGCAAGCTATCTCAGAAAACCAGGTGAATTATATTGTATGTTGAAATACTCTGTGCTGATTGGTAAACACAAATCAATCAAAGCTGCATACATGCAATTGCTTACCAGGGAAACAGTTAAAAACAGATTGCACTCTGTTACCAAAGAGTTTGTGCTTCAGTTCTCAGCACGTCCCACATTCGTGGGAAGAAGTTATTCAAAACAGGAAAGTATTCTTTCTCACATAATTATGGTGACAGTGAAGTTCATTTGTTTGGTTTCCTTCTGAAAGTTGTTCTACATACTTTAATATCAATGTTCTAAATATTACCATTTCTTCCAGTCTTTCATAAGGTGTTAGTAAACATACATTCCTAAATCCCAAGTCAAGCATATCAGCTGATACCTAAATCTTGACAAATTAGCTTTCAGCTCAAGCCATATAAGAAACTACATGTTCCAGTTCTCACCAACACAGAAATAAGCTGTGTGATTATTAGAGGACAAAAAGTCCTCTGCTTCTTAGGCAATTCTTCTCTTCATCATAATGGTGAGCACTCCAGTGTGTTGCCTTCTGGGAAAACTGTTATTTCTCACACAATATACAGCTTGCAGTACTTACAGTGCCACCGGACTAAAAATTAAATATTGCCTCAATGAATCTACAGGACTTCAAATGTTGTACTTCTGTTATGTTGATCCTTGTTTCAGTGTGGTGATGCATTTCCCATAGAAAATGAAGGCCTTTTTTAGGTCTTAATGGTCTGGGATTTACACAGTTCCTGGAAAGTCAAAGTAACGAGAAGTGAGCAGGCATCATAACCTACATGCACAATACCAACCAGCATCAGGTAGGTCCTACAGGTTTGTGCTGGACTTGTATTTTTGTGCTGAAATGTACCTGGAATTCTTGTAAGACATATTGTCCTGAGAAGCTCTTACCAAACAGTGTCATTTTAAGAGGCTGTTGTCAAAGTGTGGAGTCTTCCTTCAGCTCAGGTTAGCTGAAATGTGTCTGAAACACCCGTGAACTGACTGGTCCTTACTCCAGCTCTTCCTGGTCCTTACCCAGGCTGATCTCCGACATTCTCCAAACTCCCAGATTTTTTCTCTTACTCTTCCTTTAGCCTCCATATCAACTTCTTAATGCTTATTCCTTTTCCTAGACCTTTACACTGCAAACCTTTTTAGGCAACCCTTCCCTGCCAAGCACTTTCCTTCCTTTCATTATCTAAAGCATTTCAAAATGCCTTCAGGTTCTGGCACCTGAAGGATAATTTGGCAGAAAAGAGAATTCTCATTTCACTTCAAGTTCATTCCTCCAAGAGACTTAATAAGGAAGTAAAGCAATGTGCAAAATGAGTTAAATGTTGATTTTTGATTAGCAGAGTCACAATGATGAGAGAAGGAATGAATAGACCTGTAAAAGTTAAACTGAATCTTAAATTGTAAGGTATTAATAATTTCCAAAATATTTAGGCAGATGCTTTCAGTCCTTTTGAGAACTGATAACTGATGACTGAAAAAAGGTAAATCTTTTTTCAGAGGGACACGGAGACTCTTTATCTCTAAATGTAAGATAATTATATGTCACCTAAAATACAATTAGATCTTATAACAAACTTGCTTAAACCAAAATAATCATAATTTCCTGAAAATAAAGACAGGAATCCAAGCCCATAGTTGTCCTATGATTTTCAAAGTCTTGCTGATAATCTTGCTGATAATCTAAGACCAGGAAGCTGCTCAAATGTTTTGAAGAAGGTGCACAGTCTACACGCAAGTTACAGACAACCAAGTCCAGTCATCAGATTTAAATAAGAATATATACTATTCCCAGTTTAAAAGTAAGCTATCTTTGTTCTAAACTTTTAAAAATGTGTTTCCAATAGTTGCACAAATCTTTCAAGAATAAGGTCAATTTTTGGACTTTTAGAGCCAGAAAAAAATTTTAAGTTTATACTGTGTAGCAAAAATGTATATTTATGCAGGGATTCTGATAAATAATTAGTAGCAGTTCTTAAATTTTATACTCTATTTGTATGTTTAAATCTAGTATATCTACTAAACAGGTAGCATTACAAAATCTACATTCTTAATTATTGTTGAAAATGCAATCTATTAATCACTGGATGTCAAATATCCCTTCTGGCAGTTTACAATGTCTTTCAAATTCTGCTGGATATCAGAGACATACTCATTAGCTTCAGCTTTAATCTCACAAAGATCCCCAAGACCGTCTGATTCAGCCCTCAGTGAAGGTAGCAAAAATGCCACAAACACAAGAACAACAGAAGCAACAGCTGGCCTTGGGTTAAAACACTGCTTAGCTAGAAGAGATGCCATCTTGCATCTAAGCTTTGGAGGCAGAGCAAACATGATTTACTTAGAAAAAAATCCAGTAAAAAAAAATATGAAGGTCAGCCCTATGATATGGCAGTTTGCCATCCCAAATCCTGTCAAGTTCCAAAATTATTCAGTAGTTGCCCATTCATCCACCTTTACTGTTTTTGAAAACACAAAAGTTATACTGCAAATTATTTTTTATTGCGTTTCCTTACACTTCAGAAAAATGTGAAAATCTTTCTAGCCATTCTAATTAATGAGTGATGTGTAGGACTTGTGATGTAAGTGTGCTTTTCTACAAAACTTCAAAGTGTGCTGTGAACATGAGGCATAGGCAGTTATTTAGAGTTATAAAACTCCTCTCTGCATCCAGCAATACGCCAGAAGGCTCTGGAGTCACTTCTCTGGCTGATGGGCTGTGGGGGAAAACCTTTCCTGACACTGCACCTCAGTATTTGTCAATGGTGGCTTGTGATGCGGATATTCTGGTTGCCTTGGCCATCTCTGGTGCTCCCAGAGTGTGTGAAGGAAGTCTGGTGAGCAACAGCTTTGGTAGTGCTGAGGCTGCTCCTCTGTACCCACCATTCAGTGAAAACCATTTTAGTCAATACCCCTCAGTTACCCCTGTAAAGCTGCTAACTTCATTAGATAGGGAAACACTGCACCAAACATCTCCCATCATCACAAGCCGCTACAGGGAGAAGTGAGATCAGCTCCACTGTAGGGAAAATCAGGCTCTCTTGCTCAAGTGCTCTGAATAGGCTTCTCCCCTGAGGGAACTCAGTAGCCATGGTCTTGGCAGTTAGTTCTCACACATACACATCAAGAGGTTTTCTAATACACCTACAGCAACTGCAACAAGAAGTTCTCAGTGTTTCAGAATTCATTGTGACAGTTTTTCACTCCAAAATCTCTCTCTTTAGGGGCTGCACTGCTTATGTTTGGCTCCTTGATTTACTGGAGTTTTCTCTCTGTAATCTTGGGATACTAGAGAAACAATTTTTACCAAATACCTCACACACAGTTTCCAGCTTCTGTCTTGCTTTGAAAATTTGTAAATCTCTTCTCAGAAAAAAAAAAAAAAAAAA
>VZRN01003159.1:457164-467703 GCA_013397935.1 Dasyornis broadbenti | reverse complement strand
AAAGTAGGGGGTGATAGTTGCAAACAAAAGCTGTTAATTTTTCTAAATCAGATTAAACACTGTGTCTGAAATTTCAGTGATATATTTTGTTATATATTATATAAAAGCAAAGAAACAAACAAACAAAAAAGTCAACTAGGCTTCTGGAAAGAACATTTTATTTTGGTTGATGCAATCAGATGTCTTTTAAAGCTAAGCTGTGATTATAGGTTATGCATGGACAAGAACAGAAAGAATCCCAGCTGCCCAGAGCAACATGGGCTACTCAGATTGTGGATCTACATGCATGTAAGTAATCAGGTCTCACCACCGGGTTTATTCCTGCTTCTTGCATAGATGCATAGAGAACAAACAGCGGGAAAGAGCTGCCTTTATCCTAACATTTACAGTTGAAAAAAGTGTAAGAACTACAAGAAGAAAAAGTGGAAGATGTTCTTTTTAGACACTACTCTTGCAGCTGAAGCATACCTTCAGTGCATTTACTGAGAGGTGTGCAAGTATGCACATAATGTGGAAAACGATACTCTGAAAATGAAAAACAAAATACTGAGAGAATGGCAAAATTCCCTTTCCTATGTTTTCTGTAGCTTCTCTTAGAGATGTCATGATTCTTCAAGGCAAAAAAGGAGCTTCTGCCACCATTTTCACAGGAGGAATATTTCCAATTCCTAAGAGAAATCAGAGAGAACATATAGAAACACAGACATCTTAAAGACTGCGAAGACAGACTTTTAAAAGGGGATGTTAAAATTGCTTCAGAGTCAATTCTGTTGCTTAATTTTTGCAAACCTCATGGGAATGAGCATTTTCCTGAAGATTTTGTGACAGTCATCAGCAAGTTATACTATTGAAGGCCAAATCATTGCAGCAGATAAGTAGACAGGCAGCTATCAACAGCAATTGTTACAAAGATTGGTTAAATTCAGTGCTCATTTGGGCTCTTATCAACATGATGTTGTGTATCTATAAATTCTTGTAAATTTCTGCTCTGAAATTATGCTTACATAGTATACTTCACAATAGATGCCTGGATCTAACATCTTGCAGTTCATGTGTGAGACACATTTGTGCTAGAGACACAAATTCAATAGTGTGGAAGTGATTAAATAGTTTTACCTTTACTGGGTGGAAAAAAAGCCCTGGGAAGCTGGGCTCTTTCAAGTGAATTTTAGAAGCTCATCTCACCACTGTCCTACCAGTCAGCAATCATTGATTGCCATTATAATGGTAACCATATGTCCCTTGTTTTAAAACAGCATTTAAGGAGAGCTTCAAGAACCTATATTAAAGAAGCTGTCTTTTTAGGCAGATGATTTTTTTTTCTTTCTAAATGACATGATAAGACTGATAAAAACCTCACCATAAGAAGTTGTGGAGCTTTTAAATAGCAGATGGTCCAACATGATTTGTTATTGACTAAGTGCACCCATGAATACTAAAATACATATAAAAGCACATGGCCCTTTGGTTAAAGTACAAATATAACCCATGAACTTATCTCACTGCTCAAGCAGCATTTAATGTCTACTAAACAACAGATGTTGAAACATATGGAGATGTGGCTAAAGGCCATAAAAATATAAATAATCCTCAAAGTTTTCTGTTATTCTTTAACTATATTGGTTCCATCTGACACCCTGAAAATGTCTGCTTGGGCATCATGGGTAAATCTGACTCCCTGGTAAGTGTAGCTGCGTGAACAGATCACAGTACAAGTTGTCAACACCAAGAAGAAGTAAAGCAAGGACCTAGGAAAGAAAAGAGAAGAGGAATCACTTGGGGAAAAGAGACACGGCTTGGGCCTTTTGAGTGATGAACAAGAAACAGACTGAGTGGAAAAATCGATGTAACAAGGGTCAGTGAGAACACAGATTTAAAGACCAGGCACTGTCCTTTGAGTACCACTCTAACAAGGAGAAATCTAGAGCAAAGCATCTGTTCTGTTTGCCTCTGGTTCCAACACATTTTGTTTATTTGCTGCTGTTGCTGGGGAGTGGAAATGGGAACATGGCTTTGTTGTTGTAAGCATTTCAGTTTAATTTGGTTCAACTTCACATTTTTTTTGGCTTGAGTTCTTCTCTTTTTAGATGTCCTTTCTCTTTCCACAGTCAGTAGGCGAATGTTTGTTTCTCAGGTATCATACTTCTCCTCATTCCCTTTTGCTGGCTGTGCTCTGTTCCTTACAAAGACAGAAGAGATGATTTAACCCAGGTCTGCACATGTGAGTGACTACCCTGTAAGTGCTGCACCATGGCAGTTAGTGGTTGCCTTCAGGGTACCGGGTTCCTCAAAATATTTGGCTGCTTTTGACTCCCTGAAGGAAGACTAAGATGTGAGATAGGATCACACCACTACCTCTATATGTGAAATTACTTCATTTGCATTAAATAGCGGGAGCTGAGACAAGTCTGGGAAGGTCTGGGCACCATCTGACTGCCTCTTTTGATGTTTCAGCCTTGCCCATACAAGTTCTTGCTGGTTAATGTTTCTCATAGCACATGCATTTGGTATTGGCCACAGATACAAAAATTAAAAGCTAACTTTTTTCTTGAACTGAATTTTGGTGCCATATGCTGCATTGGTTCACAGAGCAGTGACAGCTAAAAACAAGACTGGTTTTGGACTGGTGAACAGTGTTTATGAGAAAACACTAAAATCAGACCACAAAGAAAAAATTACCCATGCTCACTTTAAAGAAATACAGCCTCAATTTTTAAAATAAAGTGAGGAACTACTTATGATTCAGGGAAGTTTTACAGAAATTAATAAGCGTTTCTCTCCCCTTTGCAGCCTCACACAGGAGGTAAAAAAGGTGAACAAGCAATGCCCATGGGTCACCCTTCTGTCTTTCTGTATATCTAAAACATATTCAGCACCTTCGTCCATTGAAATCAACAGCATGGCTGTGCAGAACAGAAGAGAAAAATAACATTGTCCCATGGCTGGAGTTTTTGGAGGGATTTTCTGACTAGTATTTGTTCTCAGAAAGGTTTTTTAAGGAGGGATAATCCAGCAACATTTATTTTTACTGAGCTCCATAGTTTTCTGCTCCAACTGAGAACTATGAACACCCACATACATTTTTCATTCACGGAAACTGTGTGAAACTGCTTCCTGATTCTTATTATCCTACAGGTCCCTGTATCTTCATTACCACTAGTATTAAATCTATGTGTATTCATTAACTAAGAACTAGAAAAAATCACAGATGCACAGGTAGTAGAAGTTTCTCACAGAGATCTAATGGTTGAAATGTTAATCTGTCTACTGCTGAGATGTAAATTCAAATCCAAGTGCAGCCAGTTCCCTGGAAGGCATTTGGAGTCAAAGCCACTGCTGCTAATCTTATTTTTCCTCCTCTTTGCTGTGCTGGCAGTGTCAGCACTGCAGCTGTGCCAAACACTGGAAGGAATAACCAAGTTTTTCAGTTTGACTTTATGTTTAAAGTTTTGTATGTATATAGATTCATGAGGAAAGACCAGAGAGATGTATATTTCAAAATCTATTATGCGACTCAATATTCATAAGGACTCAATGTTTACAGTATGAGAATAAAAGGAGATAACTGAATTAGAGGCTATGGTGTGAACAACAGGAGATATTACTTAGCTTAAGTTATTGAATCTTTATAGAATATATTGAATGTTGAAGGCAAGCTGAAGAAAGTCCAGTCAAAACAGTGGAAGTGATAAGAAATGAAGAAAGACGTCCCGCAAAGAAATGTTGAAGGGAAAGAAGCATTTATTTCATGTAGAGGACACAGGAACATGATAACAGTTTCTGGTACATAAGGCTTTGTTGTTGAGAATCTGGTGACCTACTGCTCTCTTATGACCACGGGGGGAGACAAGAAGTAAGTTTGAATGGTTAAAGTAGAGATTTATAATAGATGTTACATTTCTTTTTGGTGTCGGGAAAACGGAATGAGCTAACTAGTTCAGCAGAGAAATTGGAGGATATCTGGAGCACAATTCATGCAATATGGGTTTGGACAACTCCTATAGAATAAGGGAAATCATACCCTTGGAAGTACCCATTTCTCCCTGTGGACTCTGATGCAAGCCAGGGGTGACTAACTGTTGTAGTCATCCTCATTCCACCAGATGAATCCCCACACCAGATGTCCAGCTTGGCTTGATAGTCCCAGAGCACAGGGGCCATCTTGGCACTGTGACAAAAAATAAGGATGTTATTTTTTTCCTGAAGTTTTGTCAGGACACCAGATTTTCCCTGTCTCTTCCTGTCAAGCTGCAGCCCTGAGAACAAATTCATTCCCAGCACCGTAGTAAGAGAGATGTCAGGACCTCTCCCATCCTTGTTCTTGACGCCACCATGCAGGCCAGCACAGGATGGGGGCATTTCTACCTACCTTACACCCCTCAAAAAAAAAAGAAACAAACACAGTATTTTTCAGAGGTGATCAGAGAAGCATTACTTGGTATGATTCATCCTACTTTTATGCTGGGACTACAACTAAGCTTATCAACCGAGATCCCACTTTGTCTGCTGTCATAGTAAGAGGAATTTAATGGAAAAGACCACAACATACTGAGTTTCAAAATTATGAAAAGGTTACCAATAGTAAGATCTGGTCAGGCTGGAGTAGAAAATTATTTCATGGATCAAGCAGAAACATCAATAAAGTGGATTGGGATCGTCATGGAATAAAAACTGCATGTAATAATCTCAGGAGCACCTTGAGAGCCTGGACCAGGAATAATCTAACACATCTTTCTGATGATTAGCATCAGGAAGCTTTAGATTACACTGACATAAAGTACACTTTTCTCACAGATCAGTAAATGAAAAAAGACCCCTGTTAAAACAATCGTTTTCAGCTGAGTTAAATTTCTGTTCAGAAGAGGATGTTAACATCTATTTGGTAGTAAATATGACAAATTCTCATTGTCTGACTGGCTGTAATGTCACAGAACACTCTGACCCACATGCAGAAGAGTCTCCACAGGTGCAACCTTTTGTTCTCAAAGCAGTTTTCCTCAACGTATGAAAAGCTGTTTTCCAAGCCCAGTTTCAAGACACACCTTTATTTTTTCCAGTCTTTCAGAGCTCCAGGTAAAAACTGAACCAGTTTTGTTCTACACCACTCCAGGATATGGCCAAACATTTGAAGACTAAATCATTGTGAGTCAAGGTGGGCTTTGAGAATTTTCCTGAGTTTCCTCTTTTTCTTCCCCCTCATTTGTTGCCCATTCTCCAGAGGCTGTTGCTTAAAAGGCAACGTATGGGTGCAGCTGCTACCCAAAGTAATTTTGACAAATGGTCCTTGTCAGCACAGGTGCTCTAGGAGCGAGACAGAGCCCTGAGTGGTTACAGGGCACTGGTGATGGCAGCTTTTGATGCTGCTCAGTCAAAGCCAGGGCACCACCACTAATTCAGCATAACAAAATGCGTATTTATGAACAGAGCATGGAGGAAATGGGACGGAGCAGAAACATGGGGAGTATCACAGTTCTCTTTCCCTCCTTAAGGCAGAGCACTTGCTAGACATACACGCTGCCAAGAGCTTCCTCCTGAGCTTCCCACTCTCTGCACGGAGACCTGCCCTCAGAGCCATGGCAGTTTTGCTTGAATGAGGATGTTGGGATGAGGTACATTACAGACAGTGATGCTGGTGGATGACGCTTTCTCTCCGAGGCAGAGCCCAGTGCAACTGGCTCAAGGAGTGGTGATGGTCCTTTCTGGAAACTGTGGATTTGAGTGCAGGGTCTATTTGTGACCATTTACACTGACACCAAAAGCTTCCACTCAGTAATGAACATTTAATTCCTCCTCATTCCTAACCCTTTGGGGTGCTGGACAGCTGTGGAGCAACACTCTAAAATCCCACCAGCTTCAGCAGGAGCTAGTGAGATAAGTTCTTCAGTAATGAACTGCTGAAGTAACAAGACCTAATAGTATTTTCAACTGTTTTTCCAGAACTGTGCTCTCCTCGTGAGTGTTTCAGGACTGGTGGCTCCAAAGAGCAATGCTCCCTTGTTATTCAGGTACCTCTGTGGAAATAGTTTCATGTCCCGAGACAAGTATGAGCTTAAGTGGTTTGGTGGATGAAAGCCAGTTTGCTCAGCAGTATCCCCGTATGATAAAGAGCCCTCAAAATAGATGGAGAAGGTAGATTAAAAATCCATCCATCACCACACATTTACCTATCCAGGATCCTGCTCAGATACATTAAGGATATATTTTAATTTCTCAGATGCAAAGTCATTCTGCTTTTAGTAATTCCAAACTCACAGAGGAAGATATGCTTTCAGGGAAGCTCTTAGTGGGCATAAGATAACCACTGGTGCTCATAAAGGTATACATCAGGAAGAGATATGGAAGCATCAAGCACATTGGGCCTGAGTCAGAACTCCCAGAAGGGCTATATGGAGGCATAAAGCTTTGGTCTTGACTCACTCTTGACTAAATGAATGCTAGATGAAAACTGAAATGTTTGTATTTAGAGTACAAACACTTGAATAAAGTGGCAGCTAAGGCAGTCATGACAACAAAAACAGAAGGCCACAAAGGAAACAGCAGTACTTTTTACTAAGATGCACTCCTACTCATCACTGAAGTCCTGGGTTAAACTTTGCATTTGTTTTCCTTTGTGTTGACCTTGGATTTTTAACCGCTTTTCTGCAGCCTTTCTCAGATGTCCTGATTGCTGTTGTGTTCATGTACAGGGATTTTTTGCAAAAAGTCATTCATTCATTGTCAGGGTTTTCATAGCATTTCCACACAATAGAAAAAGTGTAGGTCTGATTGAAAGTTATTTTGTTGGGATTCTGCTTCCATAGTCCCATGCTTATTTCAATAGTCACTTGAGTAACTTCATTAAAAAGTCAATCTTTCAAAATGTGATGCTTCTACCAAATCTGACATCCAGAGTGTTTTGGAGATACTTCACAAATGTTCATGAATCAAGAATCATGTAAATTACAGTTAGATAAACAAAACTGTGAGGCTTTTGAAACAGGATTTTGCTACAGCAGAAATTGAAGTAAAAATTTGTACAATATAGAAACATAGCACTTCTGGAACAAATTGAATAACACGAAATTGAACCAAGGTGAATTTCTTTCATTTCAAGGAAAACAACTGAACTGAAAACCTGGGAAACTGCGTCCCTTTCTTTAACTACTAAATAAAATTCTCCACATCATCTCAAACTGGGATATTTTTGTTAGAGTTAGTCTAGAGATACTACAGTCTTCACATGGGAATAGGAAATGTTGGTCCCTGAAAATTTGTCAAACTAGAGGAAAATGCCTGAAAAAGTACATTTAAAGCCTAGGGGATAAAAACCATATCAAGATGAAAATAATTAGATTTTTAATTTCACCATAGTGGTGAACAATGAAAAGATAAAGTGGACGGGACTAGTCAAGATGCACATTTCCCACAAACACAGCAGTGGACATGAGAAAAAGGCAGAGCAGGGAGCTTTGATTTTCCTAAGACCCAGGTCAAACAAGAGTAATAATTTGATGAGATACTTGGTGTAAGAATGTGCAGAAACAGCAGTGTATTATTCTCTTGTCCTAGTTCTCATGTATCACTTTGAGTGGGCAGAGGTTCTGGGATGAGTAAGTGACTGAGAAAGCAAAAAGATATAAAATACAGCTCTTCTATGGATGGATGGAAATGTTTGGGGTTTTCCCCCTTTCCTTTAGAGGGATATGAAATTTTTAGTTCTATTTTCTTTCTTTTATAAATGAAACAATCAATCCTAAATACATAAAAACTGGGTCCCAGGGTTTTGAAGCATCTACGTTTTAAAAAAACAACTGCACAATCAGAGAGCAGGCAAAAAGAATTGTGTGGCTGTAACAGTTTACAGCCTCCTTACAGCAGGTGATCATCCCTGATGTTATCCAAGGAATTAATCTCCTTTAGGCAATCTGAAGTGTAGCAATTCCCAATTTCTAGGAATCTTTTCCAAAATTCCCTAGGACTGCCAAATATGAACTATGAACTGGCATCCGATAACAACCACACTTTTTAGCTAGCCCCAGACTCTGTGGGGCTATTTTTCTGCTGTACATGTCAAATTTGAGGAAAGGGTTGGCCTTGGAGCAACAATACACATATGATTTTTGTCCCAACTTTCCAAAAATAGAACAGAAAACCATTCTCCTTACTGCTTCTGGAGCAATATGAACAGTTCTGGTGGATGATATAAATCAAATATCAACCTTCACTATGTGAATATTTCACAGCCCACTATGTAGGGCCTTATCAGGAAATTAATGTTGCTATACATCTTCCTTTTCAGCCTTGCAGCAAGAGTGATGCTCGTGGGAAACATAATTTATAGACACTACAAACTTCAGTGTCTGCACACTGAACTGCTAACTTATATACACTATAAAAACAGTTACTGCTGTTTTATGGAATGATAAGTTTCAGAACCCCCTGAGTCCAACAGAGAATAAATTCATAAAGCTAAATGATGGAAAGAGCACAGAGAAAGGGTAAGTCTTCTCATTAACAGCCAGAGATTTTTAAATCAGATAGAAGAAGACAGAAGTCCTTGCAAAAGCAGCTGCCACCAGTTACAGCCCCTCAGGACATGGGGTGGCTCTGCCTGTGCAATGTTCACCATGGGGAGGGAATACCCCTTCCAGCTACACCCACATCTGATGGGTTGCAAGCTTCAGCCCATGGTTAGTCTTTACAAAGAACGAAGCCACAAAGCAGCTATTTGGACCGGTCATTTATTTTGCATCATGTCAAGGTTTTAAAGCATGGGACAGAAAATAAAGAGATGCTGGATGTGATGGGGCGAAAAGAGTATTCGACTGAAGTACTCCAGGTGATAAGGATGTGGATCAATTCTATCTGGAATGAAATGGTACACACGTTACACAAGTACACAGAACAAAGAATATCATCAACATCTACCCCTAAAGGAGCCCCAAGAACACCTTTCTGCACGATACCAGAATAAAGTTTATTTAGCCAACAGCTAAAGAGTCATGGTGTATTTCTTGACCGAGACAAAGGCAGGGTATTTTCAGCCACTGAAGATCTGCATCAAAACATTGTGTCCACAGCTCCAGCTATCTCCAAATTGACCAGGTCAGGAGAAGCAAATCCCCACTACTGCCAGAGTCAGAACTCCCAGAAAGGTTATATAGAGGCATAAAGCTTTGGTCTTGACTCACGTAAATGAATGCTAGATGAGAATTGAAATGTTTGTATTCAGAGTACAAACACTTGAATAAAGTGGCAGCTAAGGCAGTCATGACAACAAAAACAGAAGGCCACAAAGGAAACAGCAGTACTTTTTACTAAGATGCACTCCTACTCATCACTGAAGTCCTGGGTTAAACTTTGCATTTGTTTTCCTTTGTGTTGACCTTGGATTTTTAATCACTTTTCTGCATCACCACTATTTACAGTAAAAGAGTAACACAAAGGAAAAAGAAAAACAGAAGTGGAATTAACTTCGTTCATATTTTAAGGAAGCATGATAGAAATGGCTTTATGTGCTTAGTAGAGGTGCCAGTTACAAGTATTGAAGTCCCACAGAAGGAGTTAGAGGCCTTTGAGTAGATAACATCACTGAAAAAAATGAAGAATAGGATGGTAGGAAAATGAAGAATCTGCCAAAATTGTGTTTGAAACAACATTCTCTAGTAAGGTTAAATTTAATGAGATATTGGGAGTCATCATCACTCATTAGTGACAAACACAGTGATGAATATTAAACTAATTATACAGGACATCTCAAAATGATGCTACTACTCCATGTGTTTTCCAGTCTGTGGATGTTTGTGTCTCCAGTGCTAGTCAATTATTGGACAAAATATTGAAGAATGCCTTTTCCATTTGAATTTTGAAAAGTCTGTTTATGTTTACCACTTGAGCGAGTAATTTCACACAGAATTTACTTATGAGTTTTACAGAAATTTTCTGAGCAGTAGCTGGTAGTAAAAAATTACAATCATTAGTTTAGATCAAGTACTTCTCTGCAGAGTTTGCTTCTTTAAATGGTGTTGATGAGTCCAAGGGTTTACATCACCGTGTTTTGCATCTGAACTTTCAAGTCATTGGTAAAATTGACTTGGCCCATTTTATATTAGAAGTTCATCTCATACAGCTTTGTCGGTATTAAAACCATGAGCTTTTCTCATGTTCAGCAAGTAAATGAAAGGAAACTCAGCTTCATCACAGAGTACTTTTTCTGCTTCAGATCGTTGTGCATATAAACCAGAGGAAAAGGATGAAGCCCAGAGAATGTGCTTTTGAAGACTGTCTCTGCCTCTTTGACTGAGGAAATATATTTATTTATCCTTCAGAGGTTTTCACATTCTAGTGATATTTTGGGATGCAAAAATGCTCTTAGATATTCATGTTACAACAAAGATCAGAATAAGTGGGTTTTAAACTCTGTCAGACTGGGAGACTGTCTGCTTCACAAAATCATGTCTCAGTTTGAGACTGCATTGCTGCTCTACAATCTGAATTAGCCAAGCCATGAAATTAGCTAGGAAATTGCAGTTTGTATATAACACAAACCTTTTTTTTTTT
>VZRN01003159.1:365849-450008 GCA_013397935.1 Dasyornis broadbenti | reverse complement strand
TTTTTTTTTTTTTTTTTTTTTTTTTTCTTTTTGGTCAGTTCTGTAGCTAAGCCATTGCTAGGGAAGCTGAAACTTAAATAAATATCCATATATTCACTAAGTTGCTGGTCCACTGATGAAATCTGAATACAATGAAAAGTTGGACAGCCCTTGAACTCTTGTGGCACCACTACCGTGAAATTAGATACAGCAACTGATTTGCCTCTGGCAGCCATGAAATAACTGGCATCCCGGCCATTTGTGGTCTAGCAAAATGGGGCTTCAGGGTTAGCCACTCCAACCAAACAAGACCCTTTTTAAAATTTAATAGGTTTTTAAACAAAGTCCAACTCTCCCAGGCTCTGTGAAAAGTAGCAAACCTGGAGGTCGTCATTTTCTGTTTTCTCTTAAAAGATGGGACATACCCCTGTGTTTCCACCCCACCACCTCAGCTTTCCTTGAACTTAATTTGCAGTGCTGCCTTGTCTGTTGGTCCCAGGGAAACTTCCTCTGCTAATGCTCCTGGGAATAGAGAAGATTTGTTGCCAAACTGGTAGTAAGGCTGCGGTTGCATGCATGTTTGCAAAGTTTGTTTTGTAGAGATTTAATCTGAGGCGAAGTGACTGGATGGAAGTTTCTGCAACTCCAGGCTGTGCACAGATGCTTTGTCTGAAGTCTCCTTATCTTTGCCTGAAAATCCCAGCTCATATGACTTTGCATTCTAAACTAACATGATATGCATAAGTTGAATAATCAAAGGAAGAAGAAATGTTCAAAAATTGTTTGAACTTTTAAAACATTTCAGACTCTGTAAATCTCCATAAATCTCCAGCCAAAACCAAGACCTATATTGGGCTAAATGAGAAAAGAGCCCCTTCTCTCACGCCCTCCTCCTCTCTCTACCAGCTTGCCCTGTAAGAGAGAACTTCTGTCCACATCTGGCAGAGAGAGAGAGAGAGAGACAGCTGAAAGGAACCAAAAGCCAGTCCCAAAGCTTGTTTATTTTCAGAAGCTGCTGAGCTGGGTCAGGATGTACTTCTAACAAAGGAAAAGCATGGAGGTACATCAGGAGCAGTGGGAAGTTTACAGAAGCCATGGTTAGAAACCTGGCCCAGCAGCTGATGCATACGTGTCCTGCATTAATGCTTACCCTGTCTGGAGAAGGGCGCCTTGCATTGAGGCCCAGAGGCTAAAAACAAAACAAAACAAAACAAACAAGCAAACAAAAATAAAATACATTTAGAAATCTTCAGAGGACTTAATAAAGAAATGTATTTGGTACTACAGGGAGTTTTAAGAAAGAAATTAAATAGTTGGAGAAAAAAAAGACACTGCTAAAGTAACTGAGCAGGCCCTTTGTAAATGGGGAAAATTAATTACCTAGGCAGCAAGTAGTTTAGTTTAATTTCCTCAAATCTCTGGGTATGAGCTTGAGATAGTCTTTTATTAGTGATACCTCAAATTTAATCCTCACCCTTTCAAATCTGGAATCTGAGTCATGACACTGGATTATTATATCTGTGAAGGTGCAGCTAGTGTCCATGAACTGCAAACAGAGTTTCCAGCTGAGCACTGCTTTGTTCTTTAGGATGTTGCTCTCCATTTTTATACTTTGTGATATGTGATGATGTAACACTCCAGTCTTTTTCTTGCAAATTTCAGTAAATCTTACACTGCCAGCTAGCAAAATCTATTTAAGGGAGTTCTGCTGCTTCCCAATGTGCTGCAAACTAAAAGAAGCTATCAACTTCTTTTTTTGGACAGGGTCCGCTCAGAAAATAACTTCCTCTCATCTTTGATTTGATGCATTATGATGGTGCTTTCCGCCGCTGCAGTTGCAAAGCTATTTTAACCTCTCATGCAGCAGCACTGGTTATGTGTAAATGTCCATCTGTATGCTTACCCAGAACTGTCATGGTGTGGCATGTCATCAGTTAAAGAGAGAGTAAGACCATGGTAAATTTCAGACACGTAACTCATCTTTCTCTTTCTCATGTAGTACTCCCTCTGTTTCCAGAGGTTTCCCCCTTTGCCTGTGAACCATATCCTGCTGTTTTGCAACAGCATAATTCCTTTGACCTCAGCCTTATTGTAAAATGGAGTCCAATTTCATATTTCATCTTTTTCTTGGAAAACCCCCCCAAACAATAACACACATTTAAATTCCTCTCTTGGTTTATCTCTCCTCCTAGGTATGTGCTCATTACATGCTTATTACAACACCTGGGCATCTATATTGGCTGTAGATCTATAGGAAGTTGTAGTTATACTTGTATTCTGGCCTTCCTTGACTGTCCCACAGAGACACAATTCGCTGGCAGGCCTTTGTCTACAAACAGTCTGCCCTGCTGTGTTTGTCATCTGAGCTCTCAAAAACCTACTTTTCTATAAGATGGAAAAAAGCAAACAAAAACTGGCTCACCAATCTTTCAGGCCAAAGGTTGAGTCCCTGATTTTCCTGTTGCAATGGCATTCTCAGTTTGCTTGGAGTGTGCGGGCATTACTACAACATAAATATTAAGTGATGATAAGGATACAAGAGGAGAATAAAAAAACAATTAGACATAGTACATTCTTCCTCCACAACAAATATCCTTGAAACATCGTGAGAAAGACATTATCCCACTGAAATATTCCACAGAAAATAAGAAAAACCATCAGCATTTTGACTTGATTGTCTAATTGAACTGTTTTCTCTTTGTATGGGAGTTTAATGAGTATCAAAAAAATTTGGTTTGTTAGTCTGCAACAGATGACATCAAGGACCTTTGTGACCAGTCCTCAGAGCAAATACTTGCAAATGTTAACACAGGACAAGAAGTATTACTTCAGTGAAGGCACTCTACAAAAGTCTCCTTAAACCACTCAAATTTCCAGCACCACAGTCTAGGAATTAGGTTGAATTCATGGTACATGTTTTACTTTTCTTCCTTGTGTGGATTTCTGTGAACACTAAGAAGTCTCACATCCATTCCCGCTAACTCCAGACTCTGACTGGCCCTGTATACACTGGCAGTCAGACACAATACTGCAGATTTGCTCGTGGTCCGTGAGAGGTCAGGAGAGTAGACAGAGAGAGCAGGGTCTTAATTTCTGAACTGTGGAGCCCTTAGGCTTTGGCCACACTGCCCAGTGTCCTGTTGTAGGTCATGGTTACTCTAAAATGGTTACCCTAAAATGCTTGCAGCACAGGGATCTGCCCATTGACAACTTCTGTGCAGCTAATGGAGGAATGCTGTATATCTTTATATGAGCAAAAAAAAAAAAAATGGAAGACTGGAAAGTAGACAGGTAGACCCGTCACTTCGAAACCAGCATTAACACAAATCTCAAAAATAAAGGCACTTACACTGCCAAAATATAGACCAGAGTTACAAAAGTTTTAAAGATCAGTAAGAAGAAATAAAACCATAATTATATGTATCTATACTTTATATCAGCACATGGAGAACTCAACCCTCTGCCTATGATACGTTTACCTGAATTTAGAATTTGTTTTTCGCATACTCTTCTTCTCTGTGCCTTTAAAGAGAAAAATCAGATACAACAAACATTTAACTGTTATGCAAACTGGTGTTATATTCTTTAAATCTGCCCTTCCTATCCCTGAATGATCCAAATTTCAGTAAAATTATTAATTTTAACCTTTTGCTTCTGGCTAAAAGCCTCTCTTTATCCATGAGGTTTACTCAAAAAACCTTAGGCACATCTGGCCGAAGCCATCTCCTGCCTAAACGATGGCCTTCTGATTCAGAGGGAAAGTGTGAAGCACAATCAAGATCTCTGGCCACTGTCTCTGGAAAACATTTGCATTAAAAATAACTCTTTGTCACTTTCTTTTCTACACAGATGATTTCCACAGTGGTGTTAATGCCATCAGCCACCCAAACATGAATCAGGAGCTGCTTGATACAGCCCTGCAGCCTGGAGAAAAACCCACAGGTGTGGCGTCTGTATTCAAATGATTGAAACAGCCCTGCTCAAGGGTTCAAGCTTCGCAAATCACTGTTGCTCTTGGCAGAGACACCATGGTATGCTCTGACATGCTGAGTTAGTTTTCTCTGCGTCCCTTGCTTCTGGCAATGAGGGCACTGGGGCTTTATGCTTTTCCCCAGCAGAGACCTCAATGCCATGCATGGTGTGCATGAAGCTCACTCCTACAGTGAAACATCTGTGTGGCCTCTTCACACTGACATAGTATAATGTGTTAGTATTTATTCACCAAAAGTATTGATACTCTAGGCAATATGTTGATCAAAATACTTTTGGTTAAAGATAGAGGATGTCTTTAGCTGACACATTTATCCTTTTAGAGACCCACTGTTTAATCAATAAGATTTTAATAACAGGACAAACCTTCAGCCATTACTGAAGACAAAAGGCAGCGCACATCCAAGCACCATAGCCAAATGTGTCACCAGCAGTACAGTTACAAGCACTTACATATGTATGATAATTTATGTCAATGTGCAAAATAGTAGGAAAAGTGTTATATTGAAAGAAAAGAGATGGATAAATGTAAGGAAGGATGAAAGCGTGGACCCAGCAGGATTAGGTGGGCTGTTCCCTGACCCTTCTTATGTAGCAGAATATTTGCACTTACACGGAAATGGTATGAGTATCATTGCCTTGGCTTGGACTCACATGGATTTTTGTGGCTGACTTACTTCACTGTCACCCAGTTACAACTTCAGTAAAGCATTAAAGTCAACGAACTGCATTTTGAAAATAAGCATAAACAGTGTCGCAAACTAAAACCTCAGAAAACATTGCCAGAAAGGATGTGGTAAACATCTGTCAGCCTGCATCCTTTTAAAAAAATACCCAGGGGAAGTACATTTCATTACTGAGTATGCATAATTACCTCAAGCTTAACCTTTTCATTGAATAATTGAGCATCCTTCATATTCTTAACCAGATGAATGGTTTGTGAGAGCTGTTAGGGAGATTAGACTGCTTGTAAATAATCCTGACATCCATCTAGTCTGTTCTCCTCTCTAGAAAAAAGAACTCCATCAATGAAGGAAGATCACTCCAGAGGGACCAGTTTCAGAGCAGTGGTTTATGTAGTCACAGTTGTTCTGGGGATGTTGAATCACTCAAAAAAAAAAGTAGTTACTAATGACTAAGAGTTATGCGTTGTATTTATTTCAGAATATTTTGGAGCAACCTTGCCTTTTCTATCTTACAATATGACTCCCTGCATTAAAAGAAAAAATAAAAATCAGCAATTAAGCATTATTGCATGGACACTATTAAGCATGACTACAAGAAAGGATTAAAGTTGTTTGGATTTCTATTAATCTTCATATAAGCTGAAAACTTCCTGTCTGTACAAAGCATTGTTGTTTGAACTGCAACATTCCTATAACATACTTTACCTGTAATTATGTATGCATATACTCTACATCTTGACACAATTTTGACTTTGTTTTTGAAAACTGAATGAGGCCATATGCCGAGAGGACAGAGGTACATATCACTATATGTTTGCAAATTTCAGAAGGGTAGCTGTGTCCTGGCAACCCTATTTGCTTTGTAATCAGCCTATATCTAAAAATCTGCTCTTCTGCCAGATGAAGTGGTCATTAGTGAGAAGCAGGAGAGGAAGCCATTGCCCAGCACCTAAGTTAGAGTCTGTATTTTGTGTAATTTAGGACAGGATTTTCAATACTTCAGAGAAACACATTTTGCATTTTACAGACCAAGGGAAAAAAGAAGTGGTATTATGGCCCAGCTAATATTTTTGCAGTCAGTTGAGGTATCTAAAGTAGATGTATCTTTAATTGAGATTGTCTTACTATGACTGCTATAGAGATAAACCCTACAGGGAAGCTTGCTGACCAGCTCTTGGGGCAGGTGTGTGCACATACACATGTGCGTGTATGTGTTCATGTGTCACTCCAAAAGGCTGCCCTCCCAGAACAACCACCTCAGCTAAGTGTGCGTTGTGTGGGGGCACAAATTCAGCAATGAGTTCTCAGGGTCTTTTCTGCCACAACAGGGCTAAGAATTGCAATAAAATAAGTACTAAATTTATATTTATGTAGTTGGTAGTTCCTAAGAGTCTGCAGAAGGATACAGATATAATTTACAAATCTGTATTTATTCATCTTCAAGATTAAAATGCTAGGACCTTTTTCATGGAGGATGGACCTTCACAGCCCTGGTGTATGGTTGCAAATTGCATGAGGTCAAAGAGTCTTGAGATGAAGATTTGCCCAAATTACTGGATGTGTACTGTAAGTAACCAAAGAGTCTTGCTCCTAGAAACTGCAGTGTGATGAAAGATGAACCTTGTTTCTCCAGCCAGACATTCTGGCTTAACCTGTTTGGCATTTCTGTGAAATCATGGCCAGAAGTACAAGATTTGATTCTTCTCAAAATCAGCAATCAAAATCTAATCATTATGTTGCATCCGCCTGTGCTACTCCCCATAAGCATTTGACTAACACAATTGCTCAAGGAGAATTAGAAGTGGCTGAATGCTGTGCCCAACCAGTTGCCAAAATACTACAACTAGAAGTAGGAGCTAGAATAGATATGGTAGAAAACTTCTATGGCTTTGCTTTTGCAAGATACTGCCAGATAACTTCACTCTATCAAGTGATATACTACATCCATGTCAAGTGACAATTAATAGTTGCTATGCAACAGGACAATTGCTATTTTTATTACCTATTCATGATATTTTCTTAAAATAAAACCTCCTTGTACTTTCTACAAAATAAGTAGGAGGATAACAGATATCCTGAGGTAACAATTTAATTATTGTGTTTGGGGGTTTTGTTTGGTTTGGTTTCGTCTGGTTTTTGTTCTGCAAGAGCAATATGCCTGAATCTTTCTAAGTCTCAAAACCTTCCCTTCTCCCTGGAAAACTGTCCACTGGAGACCAGAGCAGCAAATTTCCTGGATAAAAACCTGTTTGTGGTTATTTTTCCCTGCAATTCCCACACCTGTGCGTCTAAATTCAAGGTAGGTTCTCCATTCCACTTCCTCATAATCTCTCGGTGGTCTCACAGGTAAAGCTACAGGGTACCCTGCGATGTGTACCTTTTATATTCCCTCACTTGAGCAAAAGGACACTTGCTGACAATTTGTGACATTTGGGCCTGTACAGGTGGGGAGTAGGACATATTCCCTCTGAATTGCTGGAACTCCCCAGTCAGTTTATCTGTCAGTTTATCTTTCAGTTTCTCCACAGCTGCAATGATGGAGGAAGGAATACTGCCTTCATGTTCCCAGAGCTGCCAGATTGCCTCACCCACTGTTGGTGGTGCATCGCCTTTCCAAAGAAATGTTACCAAGGGGTCAGCACGTGCTGTTGGTGCACTGCACAACTTGCCTCCACAAAGATCATTGATATAAGATGTCATCTGGATCTGTGGGGAGCTGCAAATTTTCCAGGTTAAAATATTTCTTTTCTCTCTCATGTTTCTCTCCCTCAGGTATTTAATACCTTTCTCTGTTGTAGTCCCTTTGCCTGAGTTACATGAAATACCAACTTTATAGGAATACCTTTCCCTCACACTTTATAAGAGTCTCCTCCAGAGACTAAGGACTTGAGTCTTTTTTGCTATTTTTTTGTCAATGCCTGGTCCCTTAACAAGTGATCCCAGCTGCCTGGCTTCCTTACCTTTTAAGTCTACATTGCTGTCTCCTTTGCCCTAGCATTGGAGTAGCCAGGCAGTAAAATGCTCACACAGATGATGACTGAAATATTTTCTTGTCTCCTGTAGCTCACTCAGAGATGGGGATTGAGTTGTGGTTGTCTCTTCTGTCTCGTCTTCCAGTTCCAGTGATGGCCTTGAGGATAGGCCTGAAAATCACCCTTGTGATGGTTCTCCTTCTTTATCCCCTTTGCTCTCCCTGTCCTCTTTGACATTTTTGCTAAAGTTTTTTTACCTGGTGACTTTCATGTACTTTTCTTCTGCTTCCCTGCAGGGGCCCCTGGCACTGGCACCTGTGGATTCTGTTCCAGTGGCTCCAGTGGCAGTGCCTGTCACTGGGGTTGGAGCTGCAGGGTCTGTCACAGTGGTGGGAACATCTGCTGGTCCTGTTGTTGTCTCATTGTCAGATTCAGAGACCTCCTGAGGCCACTGAGCAGCATTGAGCATGGCTCAAAAAGCTTGGCCAGGCCCCATCCAACACTTTGCAGAGATTTGGGATTCTTTCTGCAGCACAGCACAGTTTTTAGAAAATATTTCACCAGTGTTTCTTGATTTTTTATTTGTTCAGGGGTAAGGAGCAAACATATTGGAGGTGTCCACTGCACCAGCTATGTGCTCATACAATTCCATATCCCCTCACCACTCCAAACTATCCAAACTTTGGGCAGATTTCTGGGTCTGACTTTAAACAAGACCTGAACCATAGGCAACACCATGCTGACTCCTAACAAAAGGACCACGCTGGTTTCAAAGGCAGTCAAAGAATATTCATAATCTTTAAAATTCTCAACTGCTATAATCAGCCTGGAGGACAAGTGAAGAAAAAAGGAGGGGTAAAAAGATAGGAAGGTATCTCCATCACATGTTGTTCCTCTAAGAAGACAAAACCAAAGATGTGATTATTAATCATTCCCAGTAAATGACTCCCAAAATATGGAGGTGTGTACAATACTGAATACAAACACCAGACTGGTGTCCTGACCAGAGACATTGACATGTCATAAGCTCATGCTACAAAAAACCACAGAGAACACAAACAGCAAGTAAAGTATTACCAATATAAGAGAGACAAAACAAATATGAGAGCAAATGTACCTGCATTGTAACTAAAAACTGTTAAACCAATACAATGACTGCTTATAACAAATTTATTTTAACATGCCCTGGTCAGATCTGTTGTCTCAACTCTTTGTGTCCAATATTGGGCATCATAAAGGATTGTTGTGGTTTTATCTCAGCTGGAAAAGAAAGCACTGTTCAACCACTCATCCAGACCCCCTCTCTACCACCCCCACTCCAGTGGAAGGGAAGGAGAATCAAGGTAAAACTTGTAAGTTGAGATAAGAACAGTTTGATATCAAAAATAAAGTAAAATGCAGTAATAATGGTCAATGACAATAACAATGATAATAAAAAGGAAACAAATAAGTGGTGCACAATGCAATTGCTCACCACCCGCTGGCCAGTGCCAAGCCCCCCTACCCTGAATGCAAATAGACCACCCCCTTCCCCATAACTACCCCCAGTTTACACACTGGGCATGATGTTCTGTGGTACGGAGCATCCCTTTGGTCCATTTAGGTCACCTGTCCCAGCTGTGTTCCTTCCCAGTTTTTTTTGCCTCCCTCCTCATTGGCAAAGCATGAGAGAAGAAAAGAGTCCTTGACTCAGGATAAACACGACTTGGAAAAAACCAAAACAACAGTGTGTTATCAACACTATTCCCATTCCGAATACAAAACACAGCAGTGTAACAGCTGCTAAGCATAAATTAACTCTATCCTAGCTGAAAGCAGGAGAGTGAGATAGGAGTGACTTCAGAATGGCATGGCCTCGTGCTACTGCAAACATATGCCAGAGATAACAGTGCCCAGGCATCACAGCTCCACTGCACTGCCAGGGCTTGGAGGCTGCAGTTGCATGTGTAGTTACTTTAGATCTCATTAATTGCAATTTTTCCCAATGGAAATCCCAAAACAGAAGGAAGGAAGTCTCCTGGGGGCTTCATTTATGTGTGAGCCAGGTCAGCTTACAAGAATATGAAAGGAAATGCTTGTTGCCATGAACAGAGCCATTGAGATTTCCTGTTAAATACTTGCTTGATAGCCATGAAGCACAGTCCATACAGTATTTATGGAGCACTAGGAATTTGTACTCCTTCTCACTACTCCTTCCACTATCCCCTGTCACTTGAAGACCTTTAGAAAGTTACTTCAACATAACTATGTTTGGAGTTGACTACGGGACAATGGGTGAGCCAGTAACAGCTGTGGTTCATTCTGAAGTCAAATTCCTTAAATATTCCTTTCAGGTACCTTTCCAGGAGTAAAGACACTCAGTTTTAATTGCATTCTGCCTGAAATTTATTATCAGTTGGCACCTCAGATTGTCTTTTTACTGTCTGTCTCCAAAGTAATCATACTCTGCACACCCACTGCAAGAGCAAAGTTTATTTCTCAAAAATATAACAAAGTTATTTCACAACCTGAAAACTTGCATGTCAAAAAAACTGACAAAATCCATTGTACTTTCTTCTCATAGCCTCATGAGTGTTGATTTTTATCTCATTTTATGCTTTGAGCTGTTTAAAATTGATGATCAAATAGCTCCTGATAACAAAAAATGAATGTATATTCTTTTTTCAGACAAGATTTCTTCCTGTGCCAAGGATCACAGCAATGAGCAACGTGGTAATATTGCATGTCCACACAGGCTTCTCTCACAGGCTGCCTTTGGTCTGTGGTAGTTGTATGCAGAATTTAAGAGAGATTAGTACAAAGCAGAGAACTTGAAAGTGAGCCTTAACACGGATTTACTTGGCTGATTGCCTTTTGTCTATCACACCCTTTTTTGTGGGTTATGCTGTCAGATTTGATACCTGTTGGACTGTGTCTGAAGAGGCCTCTGGCTCTCCCAGCACAATGAGGCATAGAGGGCTGGGCTGGCAGCCCCTTCAGAGGCAGTCCTGGCTATATCCTCCCAGAGTGGCCAAGAAAGGTGCCCCAGCAACCTGGCTGTTAAGTTATTCCACCCCAAAAATCTCAGGGCTACCCTTTAGCACTTCCCCTCCACAATCTCAGCAGGATGCAATGAACCCAGGAAGCAAAAATCTTCCCTCTCCCACAGCAGCATGAAGTGCTGCCTGCAAGGGCACTGCGCCAGGCCACCAATTGTGCTGTGCTTAATCTTAGTTACTTTTACAGCATTTCTTGTAATTGTCAAAGATGCACTAGATGTTTAACCTTGATTGGGGCAGTTTGATGTTGTTTGCTCAAAAGCTGCATTACAAGAGCTGAGGTAAATCAATTTTTTCATCACATTGTAATGAAAACTTCTGCCATACCACCTCCGCCAACTTGCATACTAACACATTGGTCATTTTTTAAATAAAACTAAAAAGGCTCAGTGGAACTGCCTGTGCTTTTATTTTAGACACAATAGGAACCTAACCTCCATGTAGGAAATCACAAAGAGAAAATAAAATATGTCACAAATACAAACATCTTGGCACCTTTCCACTGTTCAACACAATTTACAAAATACTTTGAGTGAATAAAGCATTAGTTTGTAAAACAACAGCTAATTTTGTTCTCAGATTAACAATTAAACAGGAACCACCTCTGATTCACTGTAGACAAGCAGTAATTTAAACAAACTTTAAGTTAAGGCTTATTTAGACTTTGTTGCCTGATCAGTCTGAGGTGTTCTGCATAAAAATGTGTTTTGCAAACTATGGGAAGCAGAAGTCTCAGTAGGCAGATATTTCTGAATAGCACAGAACTCAAACAGGGATATGTGTCTATCTTCCAAAATCCCATTTGCATCTGCATTGCTCAGGTGGGAATCACCAGCTCCTTTCCCCCACCTGAGTGCTCAGTAAAATGATTCATAAGTAGCAGAAATAAAATACAAGTCCATGCCCTAGAAGGAAAGAATTTCAATGCCATGGGTGTTTCCGAACACAAGTCTTCCACTTGCAACCACAAAAGCAGCTCAGACCTTTCAAAGTTCCTGGTGTCATAGACTATTTAGTATGTCCTAACACCAGAACATAAACATGAGGACACCTTTCAAGGCAATCAAACAGACTTGAAAATAGGAAAAGGCAAATCTTTTTGATACATACAGATATGTTTCTCGACAAAGAGTACTCATAGGTTTTGTATCAATATGCTGGGACCCACAACTCAGTAACTCTCACTGTAAAAATTTCTTAAGGCCCTGGACTGAAAGAGCAGTCCTATTACAGAGAAAAGGAGCACTGCACACACCTAGCACCACAGAACCATGGCACTGACTACTCATACCAAACCAGTTCATAACCAATAACCAGAAATTGCAAATTTCCAAACAATGACTGCACTTTACATCACAGGAAGCAGAGCTCCTGTGATGGTGTCTGTTGTGGCAGTGTTGGAAGTTCTGCACAGCACCAATAACACAGCCTTTGACACCCAGAAATTGCCCTGTTCCTGCTCACTGTGACAGGTTTTTGGCTTCATTCTTCCCCAGATGCTATTTCTTTTCAGTCAAACACAGAAGCATTTCTTCAGAAAGTCCAACAACTCTGGGAAAGACTTGGGAGAATTTTCTCTTTGGTTTCAAGCTCCTTTATCAAGCCACTTTTATCAGACTAGTACTGAAAGATCCTAAAGGATCCATTTGCCCTTGTGCTACTTTCTTAATGAAAGACAGAAAAGACTAATGAATGACTGTTGTAAAGAAGATATTCCACACATAGTGGAAAAGGCAAGCAACAAAAAAGTCAAGAAAAAGTAGTACACAAGAGTTAAGAATATCTTCTACAGGCAAGGGGTCAAAAAACCCAACACCCTTTAAGAGATATTTTCTACCAATAAGTCCTTCTGAGTTTGTCTCAGATGATATGCCCATGAAAACTCCGCTTGCTTTGCCACACACACACACACTCTCACACATGCATCTTCCTGCTGCAATTCTCCACAGTGCATCCATTAAAGCAGCCACTCTCACTGGAGTCATCCACCCCTTGTATATTTATAGCACTTCTGCTATTAATTCACTCTTATTGTGGGTGATCTCTTGAGATATGCTTCCCCCTACATCCTGTGATTATTCATGACAGCTATAAATAGTCAGCTCAGTGGGTCGGCACAGCCCTTCCCCCTCTCTGAAACAGATCTAATCTACACAAATACTCTGGTCCTCATTTTCTGCGTGGGGACCTCATCCTCGCTATATGAAGACACTTGCAGAGGATATCAATGAGACTACAGTATATGATGAAATAGAATTAGTGAGTTGTATTTCTCCAGCTCTCCTGGGGAAGAGAAAGAGAAGGAATAGAGCCTTGTGTAAGAAGTACAGGCAGATGCTTTATCTTTGCAGCCTCATGTGACTCACAGCACAGCATTTGTGAGGAAAGCTTCTCAACTCTCTTATCTCTAACAAGTGGCCACATGGTTATACCTGGAATCATATCACATTCCACAACACCCATTAGAGCACTGTGTCATTTCTTTTCTTCTGTGCTAGAGAATCATGCCCAATTCTCTACTGTTGTAACGGGAGGAATTTATATCAAACAAACTATTTTAAGCCACACTGTTTTAAGCTGGCCATACATTAGAGGATCGTAACTGATAGGACAATAACCAAAGTTCAACAGAAAACTCATCAAACAAGCCTGTAAAATATCAGCCGCTGTCAGCATGACCATTAGTTAGTGCAGGACAACAAATATAGATCACAGAAATTGTCCAAAATGAAATCATGGGTGTCTTCAGAGCTATAGTGCTACGTAGCTGTCTTACCTCATACACCTCTGGTATCTGTTATTGTAGTCCACCTTCTTATCGTATGCATATTTCTTGAAGACTGCAAGAATATGCTGAAAATCTCCCTAGAGTGAGAGGCACGAGGTCCATCACTTTCAGTTCCAAAACAAGTAACATATTTTTTCATTTCTTCTCTTTAAATGTCTGAGAGGGGGGAGAAAAAGTCAGTAAAAAGCCCCCTGTACATCATTTCAAGCAAACAAATCTATACAGAGATCCAGCGCCGTCTGGAACTTTAAAAGAAAGATTACAAATTGTTCACATAGAAAACTTATGCTTATGGAGATCTTAAGGAACTAGTCTAAGGTGACACACAAACGACTTTCTAGCGACACAATAGTTGGTGTTTTCAGATTCATCTGAAGGCAATCAACTGACTTAGACACAGTGAAAGGAAACCAAGAGAAGAATGCAAAAGGTATGAGATGTACACACAGAAATTCAGTAACATAGCTATTTTAACTGAGACTACAAAATCAACACCTGTAAACATATAAATACAAAGATTATTTTGAAGTCAACAGCACTCAAAATAATGCAAATTTTGTTTCCAAAGCTAATCTATAAACTGTTGTATACATACCTTATGGATGAGATTTTCTTAGGAGAAAATACTCTTTCAATGGTGTTGCTACTTACCCAGAGTCCTTGGAAATCTGCTATGTGCCAAAGAAAGATATCACAAAGAGCATCAGACCTTTTGCAGTCTTTCCTACATCTTTCCCTGCCCTTCAAAACCCTGTTTCACGGGACAACCAAGGTAATGCCACTGACAAAATATCATTTCTGCACAAGTAGGTTTCAAAGCGTTGGGTGCTGAAGGCAGATAATGTGGGCCCCTGTCAACAGAAAAATGTCTATCAGCTTCAGTGTCTTCAGGCTGAAGTTTTGACCAGCAATTCAGAGCTGGAATGCACAGCCCATCATTTCTGGACCATAATCAAATTAATAGTCGAGAATAAGAACACTTCATTTGCTGTTTCATAAAGCAACCAAGGAAATTAAGTGAAAATTGTACATTGATTTAAAAGTGCAAACCCAACAGAATTAATTTCTTATACAAATCCCCAAAGTCTGAAAAAAAGCAGGAGTGCTGCAAATTATTTTGCTCCACAGCCACTATTGTGTGTTACTTCTTTGTCTTCCAGGACAAGGACAGCTCTGCCCAGAGGCAGCATGAGACAATGACCTATAAAGAGAAGCAATGGATAGAAACCAGCATTTACAAAGAAAAGGTGATTGAAACAGACACAAGGATTAGCCACACAGCCACCGTCCCCTACGTGTGGTGTAAGTGTACATAGGCTTGCACAGTTTCCATTAGAATTAATAGCGACAAGGTGCTTTAAATGAGAACAGAATACAGTCATCCATTTAGTGATCTCTCTCTTTCTGTCTGAGAGTACAGACAGTCTGAGCCCTTGTAGACCGAAAGAATATGTTGCTGTTAGATAAAATATCATGTTGCAGATCTCCTGATATGCATTTAGCAGAACAACATTTTTGATGTGCACAGCCCGAATGACAACTCTGTGTGTTGATACCCACTCCTAGACACACTGATTGTTGACTAAAAATTTGTGCTGGTCCAGGTCCCACAGATCTTGGGAGTACTGTAACATCAAACCCCTCCACTTTTTTGGAATCACAACTTATTCACTAGTTATTGAAAACAAATACTAAAAGATACACAGAAAAGTGATATAGTAGTAAAAATTTGATGCAGAAACTGATTTTTGTGAATGAAATAGAACAATAAGAGATTTTTGTAAGTATATATCTGTGCTTTCTGAAAAATAAATACTGCAAACATCAAACAGCTCTCAGAACGAGCCATAAACAGCTTATTATACCTTTATCTCATTATGTAAAATTTTCTCCTACATATGACTTACTCAGTTTTCATTAGAAGACTACCCTTTGCAGGACATGAAAGCATCAGCAAGATTTACACGACTTTACACAACTCCTGGGAATACTGACAGAGCATCAAAGAAAATACAGAGAAACATGACAGATTTTGAATTCAATTTCATGCTGAGCTATGAATTCTGCTTTCTGGACTTCTCTGACTAACTCGAGCTCCTAAGGCTTTCAGCTGCTTGGGGCTGAGGTGTAAATGTGCAAGCAGTCCTCTACCTTGGGCTCATTTCATTTCTTCTATGCTGCCTATCCCAGCAGGGTGGGTGCAGAGAGTGTCTGAACAAGGCAGAGACCTGAAATTGCATGCAGCAGAAAGCCATGGATGCTGAGACATATACTTTTATCTTTCTCACTAATGTATTACAGCACTGATGGTCCTGCTGCAGTGAGGGTGTTTACCTCCCCTTTTTATTTCTCTCCCCAGTGCATGCATAGTTACCCAGTAACAACTGGAAAGATGCCACTGATAACCATTCTGTGTCCATACACTTTACATGACCATCAGCACAGATGCAAATGAAGGATTTGTGTTCCAGAACCAGAGTGCTCTGTATTTAAGCTAAATAAGGTTTTGATTATGCCTTTTCTTCCCAGGCTTGCCAAAGGGTGGGGCATAAATAACTCTATTCCAAAAACATCCCAGAAAATAATGTGCCCTGGAGACACATATTCCTACTCTTCTCTGGAGGTGGGAGAAATTATTATGAGCAATGGTTCTCCTCAGGCAATAGATCCACCACCTCAGATAGGAGTGACCCATGAACTGCATCTAGTTCCACATCTATTTACCTTCAGCTCTGCCAAAGGCTCTGGAGACAAGGTTTGATAGACACCATCGCATTTAAGCAAGTTGTTCCTGCTCCAGCAGACACCTGGGCATTTCTGTGTTGTAACACTAAGCAACAAGAAGTTGATTTTTGGTACCACTAATGTTTTAAATATTGCTTTCCTTGGATGACATTTAAAAGAGTAGCAATGAGCAGAAAAGAGATATTAAAGAAGCAGGCAGAAGGCATGAAGAGTTTAAGCACTGGCAAAAGAAGATCAGTGTCAGGTTTCAAGCCTAAGAGAGGAAAGCAGAGTTGTAGAAATATGTCGGAACACAGGAATACTTAGTATAGGAAATTAAATGGGAATAAAAGATTCAGTAGCTGAAGAACCTGATGTTCAGAAAAAGGTAAGGCATATAAAAAGCCGAAGTGTAAGAAAGAACACAAAGGAGAGGCTATGGATAAAGAGAAGCCTTCAGAAATAAGAAATGTCACAAGGACCCTTAATATAAATGAGGATCTTTGTGTTATGTTGCATAAAAAGGCCAATATTTCATCCCGTTTGTACACTGCTATCTAGAAAATGGCTTAGTGTAAAAGTTAACAAAATAAATAACTTAAGAGCATACCATGCAGTAAAGGACATGAGCCTGAATTACGACCCTGAGAATGCCACGGACAGGACAGAGGTGGCAGGATGTCACCAAGAATGCCACCAAGAATACGCTTTAATTAGCAGAGCTGGTCATAGAGGAATGTCCCATGCCAGAGGAGCAACAAGGCTGACAGCATCTGGCTGACAGTGTGGGTGTTACCACACAGCACCGCCTCACACCACACAGACACCCTCAAGAGGAACAGCGCAAAACACATTCCAAACTTTAAAACAACTTGCCACTATTTATGTGCAGGTATGGATGGCATCATGTGGATATGTGTGAAAGCATCTGGCCAGCTCACTCATTTATCTTCAGGTCTTCTTCCACTAGCAATCCTACTCCATTCTGTGACACAATCCTCAGTCTCGCCTGCAGGCAGTATTGCCATCTGGCCATTATTTACACAGACTCTTACTGTGGCACTTCAGCCATCATGTTCCACAAAACAGCAACAAACATGCCATCCATTAGCTCCTAAAAAGCTCTTAAAGTCTGATTGGCAGTTTGTGGCATCCAGTGCTTCTGGGGAACTTTTTGTTTCAGCAAGTAATAACACTTCTTAAGAATGCTATGTGGTATGGGAGGAATTTATCTCCTGTGTAAAGGGAAACAGATGTCAAAGAGAGCAGGACGTAAGAACATTAAGGGGCTGCTGTGGCTAGTCTAGGGTTCTTTTGTGTACAGTGCTTGTTTTCTACTTTTCTAATAATGTTGAGTCATTATTATAAAGTCAATACATATGCTGGATTTTTAACATTTCTGAGCACTCTCAGCCCCTCTTAACCCTGGTAATTTCTCAGAATTTCTCAATGGCTTTCAAAATCAGGGCTATTATCTCTTTTAAAATGTTAATTCTTTGCCTACATTTCTCCACTTCTTTTTTCTTTCCTCATAATCATTCTCATTCTCAGAATATAAATTTCTCATGGCCAAGACAGCTAGAATTTCAGTGCCTAGAATGCAATGCCTTTACACTCTGACTAGGTACAGACTTTACCATAGTATGCTAGTAATACAAATACTAGCCTCTGTTTGATGTGTCTTCCCTCTGTGGCCGTGTTGCACGGCCACTGTGGAATAGGTAAACAGGCTTATGAGGGAACTCGTGTTTCCTAGGAGGTTCTCATCTTCCCAAGCAAGTTTTAGGGGTGGTGTAAGAAGCCTTAATCCAGGTTGCCTGCAGGCAGATATGCTACAATCCTCCGCAGACACAGAGAACCTTAACAGCCTCTTTCTTTCCATCCCTCTGTTATCTGGACAGCTTAGGTCTAGTCTAGATGTCCATTTATTTGTGCTGTTAAGGGAATATATGTTAGGTTTCCACAGTTGACTTCCAGATGTCCCACTATGAGCCTCCTGCTTGGCTGCTGCTGTATCTTGTCAGTAGTGACTTGTCCAAGCTGGTAGTAGCCAAGATATAACTGGCCATACATACCCTGCACACTGCTAGTGACCCTCAAACACAACTTGAATTGCATTTTCCAGGAAAGGCTTTGAGAGAATATGGAGACATTCAGAGGGAACTCAGTTAGCAGTAAGGTAACTCATTCAACTGAATAAACTTGATCCGGTCACAGCAGCGCTGTTTTAAAGCATGACATACCTCAGAATTCTGACTCAGGACCCCTCATGGGCTCAGCAGAGGTGATTCAGTGTCAGGGGCCTGGGGACATTAATCATTGCAGGGCTATATCTCCAGCCCCATCTCCATCTGTTTCCTGTCTGTACCAAGGGTGGCCATGACCCCATAACCAGCCCCTGCTATGCCCCTTACTCAGACCCATAGGTGAGAGCCTGATCATGTGAGGTGGCCTCTCTCCAGGCTCCCAGAAATTAAAGATCTTATAACCACAGCTTACCATACCTGTCTGAGGTACGGTATGCCTTTCAAAGGAGACAGCAAGGCTGATGATAAATCCGCTTGAATCCAGGGCGCTTTGTAGCTCAGGGTACAACACCATGGCCCAATGGCTTAAAGAAAAAAGGCAAAGCTATAGACTGTCTTTATGGAGGTGGTAATGACTTACAGCAAAATGGTTGATAAGGTAACAGGGCAACAATAGCTTCAGCTTATCTCAGCAGGGCAAGAAAGTCATGCCCCTACCATTACAACAGTTAAATAAAGCACATCAAGCATAACAGTGAAACAAAGTTCAATCTTAAAGCATTACAAAAGCACTGTACCAATACAAACTCAGGGGGAAACCTTCTTGCTTTGTTCTTCTTTGCTGTCCCAAAAGAGGTCCATTTTCAGCAAGATGTCCCAAGAACGCAACTGTTGTAAATTCATTTTTTCTGGCCTTTTTTTTGGCCTGTTCCAGATGTTCATGACTCTTAAACAATGGCATCCTTCCAAGAAGGACTTGGGGGTGTTGGTAACAAGTTCAATATGCCTCAGCACTGCATGCTTGCAGTCCAGAAAGCCAATTGTATCCTGGGCTCATCCAAAGCAGCGTGGCCAGCAGGGACTCTAACCTTCTACTCTGCTCTGCTCTGCTCTGCTCTGGTGAGAGCCTACCTGGAACACTGCATCCATCTCTGGAGTCTCTAACACAAGAAAGATGTGGACCTGTTGGAGAGAGCCCAGAGGAGGGCCACAAAGATTATCTGAGGCATGGATCAGGCCCTCTCCTACAGGGACAGGCTGCAAGAATTGTGATTGTTCAGCCTGGAGAAGGGAAGGCTTCAGGGTGACCTAATTACAGCCTTCCTGCACTTGCAGGGGACCAACAAGAAAGCTGGAGAGGGACTTTTTACAAGGGCATGAAGTGATAGGACAAGGGGGAATGGCTTTAAACTGAACAGCAGTAGATTTGCAGAATATATCAGGAAGAAATTCTTTACTTGGAGGTGAGGGACTGGCACAAATTGCCCAGTGAAACTGCAGATTCCCCATGCCGAGGGTTCAAGGCCAGGTTGGATGCAGGTTTGACTCCTGGAAGGTGTCCACCACCAGGACTGGGTCTTGTGGAGGCAGCCTAAGCAGCAGGAGCTCTGCAGGAACTGTGCGTGATGGGTGATGCTGCAGCAGCAGCAGCATTCACATGAGCTGGCCCAGGTCACCTGGGCATCTCCCTCTGGTACCCTGAGGCTCAGTGCACAGGAGGCGACTGCAACTACTGGGGAAGGAAGGGAATAATGTGCAGAAAAGAAAGGAGGGACAAGCCTTCAGACAGTGATGTAGGTGTACAGTCCTCATAAGTGGAGTGTTGAGCTGCAGGATGCAGATGGGGAAACCCAAGGAGCTGTTTGACTGAACTCATTTCCCCTTCTCCTTTCTCTGCATTTCATTTTTGACATCATGTCTGGCTGGAAGTGCCATGATAACAGCTATCTTTCCTTTAACATCTGCACAGTGCTGGATGTTGAGCTGAGTCAGTCTTAATGTTAACACTAACAAATATCTGGCCATGCTCTGAGCATCTGCCCTTTTATCCCTAGAAGATGTCACTTGCAGAGGCAGACAGAGCTCAGCTTAGCTAAGCATGTGACTCCAGTAGTTAATATAAAACCTGGAACTGAATATGTCCTACAGGTATATACTTATTTATGCATGTGCCATGGTATACAAGTGCCTAAGGAGGTGAAAAAATCAAGGTTTCTGAAGTTTCCAAAATGTCCTCTGCTTATATTACACAAGTATTGACAGATTTCTTTTTTGATGTAGTATCCAAATGTATTTCAATCACTGCAGACTATGATTTAACAACACTCTAAATAAATTGTTCTCCCTTTTTGTTTGGTTTTTTTTTATATTCAATAAATATGTTAATTTAGATTATTTATCTTTCAATGATTTCTAATCTAAACAGTATTACATTTAATATTGGCTTAACACTGAGTTGGAGTCACAGAAATAAGAACAAAAAATGGTGTTGCAAACAAAATGATGTTACAGCACTTCATCTTCTAGATGGAATAATGTATAATACATCTTGTTAATATAAAGACAACAGTTCAGCAGCAGTAGAAAGGTAGAGAGCTAAAATATACTATCATAGAATCAGATAAATATCATACTGTTTTGAACTGTAATTTTAAAATAGCCTTGCTGCTGTTTAGCTTTCTTACCAAAACAGTCAAAATAAGTTATTGATCTTCCAAATGATGAAGCATTACTTCAGGAACTCCAGGCAAGTAAATCAATGACAGACGTGTAAAGCACTGGATGAATGTCAGTATGAAGAAATAATAACTAGTGTATTAATAAAACATTTCATGATCTTGACAGACAGAAATTACCAAGATTTTATTATGTCCTAAACAGTTAACAGTAAAAAGAGATTCTTCAAGAACTTAATTGTAACTACTACATGAGAAGGATAATATTAGTCTTGAAGCATTATCTGTTTTGTCTGCAGAGAAACCACAGTATCTTTCATCTGAGAGTAACTTCAGCTTTTATTGTATATTTATATATTTTATCTATCTGTAAATAGAAGTAACTTTAACCACTTTTCTAACTTTTAAGCCTGTGTGGAAAACCCGTCTCTAAAAATGGCATTTATCATGCACTGGACCAAATGGTGCATATGGAGAAAAATACCCTGCCTTTAATCAGTTATCCTGCATGTAAAATCCACCACAGACAAGCAAATCCATGGGCTGTTGCAGGGTGCCAGGAGACCCACGACCATTCAGAAAACTTCTCTAGGACGTTTGCTGATCCTATGGCATTCGCTGAGCCTTCTCTCTCGGAATCTCTCTGCTGACTCTTCCTCTGCCATGTCAAGAATAAATCCCTTACAAAAATATCTCCTTTTTTCAATACCTGCTGAAGTGGGCAGCAGACACGCTTTTAAATGTGCCACGGCTTGCCCCCTTAGTCAAGACCATGCTTAACTGCAACACAGAAGAAAAGAGCCCAGGCAGGATTCAGTCCGTGGCAACTTTGAGTCTGGAATCATGCAGGGTAAATACCATCCCTGCTAGTGACTCCAAGCCATTGTGCCCTGTGCTGCCTTTGCCTTCTCATTTTATTTGACAGCCATTGGCAGGCCTTTACTCCAACTGGTTTCATCTACTTTGTTCAATCACTTTGTCTCTTTCTCTCATGTTCATTGGTTTCCACAATTCAACAATACTTTGCTAGAAATTTGTGTCCATGTGTTTTAAATTATTGGATTTTGCGTTTTTTCCGTCTTTTTCTGGACCATTGATTAGCCATAGCCAACCTGAATTTTCCCTGCATAGATAACTCTTCTAACCACTCCATTGCCTTTTTTGCCTTTTTGTCTTTTACGAAACAGGAGATAAAGAAACCGCTGGCACTCATGGTACTCAACATGCCAAGCTCACATTCAATTTTTTCCTTTCCTTAATCATTGCTAGAATTCAGTTTCCCTTTGACAGTTAATTAATGTCAGTTGCTTTTTAAGGACTATCCACAAAGACCTCTCTTCCGAGTATTAACACTTTTGTGCATCTGTTACTAGAGTTGTTTTTCTGTGTTTCACTTAACAGCATGGAAATAAACACTGCATTTTATCAGCAGGTCACTCAGGACTTCCAGGTCTTGGAAATATCTTGTTCCCAGTTTTAGTTTCACTGTCAAATACCCCCAATGACTTCAGTAAATGCTGCTTTCCCATTATTCATCCTGTTTGCCCAATCACTCAGGAATTTCCAGGGCAGAAAGGACTTCTCACCCCTAGAAAACTGAGCTGTTAACCTCCTGTTGCTATGAAAATTCATCACGGCTTCTGGCCTTCTCTTTCTATGTGTTTCTTGGTCATTAATCTCTCTATCCCTATAGAAAAATGTAAAGTCCAGAGCTTCATGGTCAAGAGCTTCATGGGAAGTTCTCTGTGGGTACCTCACTGGCTATTGCATGGGATTTGGAATTGAACCAGCGAGTTGTATCAGCTACTGCCAAAGCAGCTGAGCTCTCTGAAGGTTTTTGCTGACAGTTGCTTTGGCCTGAGGTGCTGCACAAGGCAAATCTCCTGCAGCCTCTGAACAGGGACTCTCTATAGCACTTCATTCCTGGGTGGCTTCTCCAGCCTGCATTTCAGTATCCTGCCACCCACCTCCTTCAAAGACATCAGCAGCCACTGCAACCACAGGGTTCAAGAGGCATCTGCAAGAAACCGCTGCCTGCTGATGAACCTGACACCCCTGCAGCTCAGCTGTGGATGAAATCTTTCCCGTGGTCAAGAAGAAAGCTGGGGCATGAGATGGCTGTGCTCACTGGTGGGACTGCGTTGCTCATGTTGCTTTGCAGCCAAGGGGGTTTCAGACACCACCATGTCAGACATTATCAGAGGCCTCAGAGATAACATGTGGTTCTCACCATGTATACACCACATTCCTTGTACTGTAGTGGGGCCTTGAGCTGCTCCTGTGGGTGGCTGGATGGTGAAGAAGGCAATTTAAAACCATCACAGGCAGCACGACACAGTTTGCCACCTTCTGGCACTATCATCAAAAAATCTTTTGGTGGCAGGATCTTCTCCTCTCATCCACAACAGTCTGATCAGAGTGACTATTTCTTCTGGTTGTCCTCTCCAAGTAGCCAAAAGGTAGTAAAGGGAAAACAAGCAGAGGGGAAATAACATGGAATAACAGCAGAACATGGCCCAGGACAGGGACTACTTACATCTGCTGTACAAGAACCAGACCTTGATGGTGTGCAGCAAGTGGCTGCCAAGAGGACTACAGAGCTTTCTGGGGTGGTTTTCAGGGAATCTGTAGAACAAGCCTTTTCTGAGCAATGGGAGAGTAGTGATTCACAGGCTCGGGCCCCCCCTTGCCAAAAAGTGATGTCTACCTTTATGTGACATGGAAGGAGTTTTCCACTCCTCTTCTGTTTCACAGAAGAGAGCAGCTTTCACACAGCACGTGAAACAGGAGGACAGGAGATAAGGCTAAGGCCACTACAGATTGCAGTGTAGACCTATCCATAGCTAAGTGGGGTCATATCCATTGTGTCTATCAGCTTTCAAGCAATTTTACCACCATTTTGCTTTGTGTAGTCCTTATTTCCTACCAGAGCCCTAAACAGAAGAGTTTTATTACTCCTCTTCAGAAGATAAAAAGCAGTCACAGAAACAACCATTTGTTCTGCTGCATCAGTTTAAGCTTCTGGCTGTAAAAAGCCTTGTTCTGCTTTCTTCCAGGACTTTTCTTCCCTACAGAACAGTGCAGGCAACCCGACAGCTGAGCCATGGCGGGACTCCAAGCATGATGATGCTCAGGTCTAGACAGGAGGCTCCCAAGAAAAACACTGATTGCAGTGAGACGATAGGCAACCCTACACGTCTGCCTGTGCTTAGCAAGGTTGTTGTAGCGTTCCTGTTTGCCAGCTTACCATACACACTTCTGTCAGAGAGATTTGCTGTACCCACAAGCATTTTACAAGTACATTTAAATAAGACACTTGTAAGATCCAGGAACCAACTTCTTTTCCAAAGCGCTGCTCCCGTCACTGGCACAATCTGTGTGCCTATCGCTGTCCTTGAGTTGCTATTTTTCAGTCAATAACTCTGTCAAGAGGTACCTTCCCAGGAGCACGCTGTAATCGCAGTTCTGGGTCAAACCAGAAGCACTTTTACTGAGAATTTCTGAATGTTTCACCCTGTGCCTCTCGACTCAAGCTCTCTGAAGGTCGCGCTACTGGACACAGTGAAACAGAGGAGCAGAGGTAGCATACGTAAAATCTCACTTGAACGTTCTAATAGCTCGACCCAAGTAACCCTCCACTTCGCATTCTTCTGGACATTATAAATACTCGGCGGTGGGGTCTGCCGCCTCACATTTTCACCCCGGCTGCCCAAAACGCCATTTAAGCATTAAACGCGCTTCTACTCCCGCCGCCGTGCCCTACCGGCAACATCCCGCCCTGCGGCGCTGCTCCCCCGGGCATGGGGCACGGTGAGCGGCCAAGGGGCGGGTTGAGGCGTGGCGGGACGGGACGGGGGCAGGCAGGGGCGGCCGGAGCGGGGAGCGGAGCCTGTCCGGCGGCGACGGCGGCGCGGGAGCAGCGTGCCGAGGCAGGAGCCGAGGGCTGCGACGCGGGGACCCACAAAAGCCCGGAGGGGAGGTCGGTCGGGGGTACCCGGGCGAGGCGGCTGCGGGCAGAGGCGGGGAGCGCGGAGCCGCGGGGATTGGCGGCGGGGCAGAGCCGGGGCCATCCCAGCCCCGCCTGGCCCGGCCGGTCTTGCCCCGCTCGGTCCCGGAGCCCGAGAAGCTCCGCGCAGCCGGCGGGGTCGGATGCGGCGGCCTCGGAGTGCCGTGGGACGCGGCGCGAACGCAGCAGGTACCCGTGCTCTGCCCCGAGTCCCTGTCCCGAGCCCCTGTCCCACTGCCCGCCAAGCGCCGCCGCCGCCCGCCCGCCCCTCGGCGCGGCCGATCTGCCCTCGTCCCGCCGGGCTGGGACAGCGGTGCCGCTCCCGCTGTCGGAGCGGGAAACCACCGCTCGGGGTGTGGCGTAAAGGAACGGCGGCGAGCCGCGTGGGAACCCCGGGTCTATGTGTCCTCACACCCCGTGGGTAGAGCCGTGTTTCCTGTGTGAGACCGTCACGCCGCGGACACGTCGGGTAACTTAGACAAGATGTTTGTCACCCCACAAGGCTCAGGTCGCAGCACTAATGGAAATTTGAGAACGGAATGCTGAAGTTTGGAGTGGGGGGAATAGGTCGGGAGCTCTGGGAGACGGGGAAAGAAGTCAAAGTGCCTTCCCTTTAACAAGCACGAATTAAACCATCCGGGAGCTCCCCTCTGAGGTGTGCATGAGTGCTACTCGGAATGACAATATTCACACTGATGTCTAAAAGCCAGAAGCCAAGAAAAGTAACTTTGTTTTTCTGAGGCTGTAAACTGCCAGCACATTCATTTTAAAATAATATCCTTTTTAAGTTTGAGTCGTCTAAGACATTTTTCTGCAGCAGATGTTTATTGTCTAAACTTCATTTGCATCTAGCACAGCCTAGTTTCAGTGGAAATGTGTACTGAAATGTGCTGCTGTTCCAAAAGCTCTTTCTGTTACCAGGGTGTGCCTGATAAATTACATGTGTTTACTTTTCATTTGGAAAGGCTGTACAGATACATAAAATATTAAAAAATTGGCTTCAGATTTGCATTCTTGTCTTTCCCTTTGCCATTTTTAAAATTCTCTTTGTTGGTCAAAGTGTATTGTTGAAAATGGAAGAGAAGGGAGAACTAGAGTGTGTGTGGTTGTAGTGGTGAAGGGGCATCTGGTTTCTTTGGTCAAGTGTGTCCGTGGCTATTTGGAAAGCAGGAAAATACAATTCCAGCCAAATTATAATGTGTATACCGAATGTGTGTTATCATATATGTTCTTGTGCAGGCAAAAGTGGGTAGCGGAAGGTTAAGTCCTATGTTCACTTTATTCTCACTTGTTGCTTTGACTTCAGGAAAATTGAGAGCAGTTTGGCTCACTGTTTTAAAAACAGAATTTTCTTATTTCTTTAAGATAAAAATGATTCATGAGATGGTAAAAGACCTCAACTCTCTCTGGGACTCTTAACCAGAGAGCCCACAGAGAACAGAAAGGTATGGGAAGGAGATGGTTGCTGAAGGGTTTTGGCATCCCCATTATCACAGGTTCCCTGTTGCCTCTTGGCATGGGGAATTATATATTCCCAGATAAAAACTGCAGGCCGGGGGAGCCAGTGAGAGCTATGACCCTGAGTTTCTACCTGTACCACTTCATGGTTTGGTTGGAGAAGACAGAGGAGGTCTGCCTTGCCATAGGGCAGGTCAAGGGGTTGTGGCCTTCCACAAAGCGTTGCTTCTTTCATGGCGTGTGTGGCAGAGGGATCATGCTGACACTAGTGGACCCTAGAGATGTGATCCATGGTAAAGAGTCCCTGCTCTAATTTGAAAGGTGCTAGACCCTGCCAGGATCCTTGACCTCTGCAGGAGACCACATTAACCACTGGAGAAACCCCAAGGCATGCTGGTGGGCGAGGAGATTGCACAGGAGGGGGGATATCTTGGTGCTCACAGCTGACCCCAACTGCTCTCTCCATCCTTGGAGCTGGAATGACAAAGGTCATCCAAAGCGCTGGAGAAAGCAATCAAATTGTCCTGCACTGAGTGTGGTTCTTGACATTGTACTCCTGCCTTAATTTGAGTAGTTTAGCAATCACTGTTTTAGCCAGCACACCCATGAGGAAGTATGGCCAGATTGCCCCTGCACTGCAAAGAGGTTTATCCTTCTAGGGCTACCTGGTGGTGCTGCAAATAGGGTTCCTTTGCTTTACCTAAGAGGAAATAAGACACATTTCTAGAGGTTTAAAGAGTTTGGGATGCTGAGGTACTTAACAATGGCAGTGCTGGGCAAACAACATGCCACAGACAGGTTCTTCAGGTTGTTTTTTAAATATTTTGAACTGAAGTCCATACTTTGCAGCTAGTATGTGACTGGGGCAACTTGTTTTGAGGAGTAAAATCGTTGAGCTGTCACAAAACAGTGACACAGGTTATCCTGCACAACCAACATTAATTTTTCTAACTGTTAAAGACAGAATGTGCCTTTCTGAATTACTGGCTACAAAGCAGGAGGTAAACATAAGAGCATGGCTGAAAGATATTACTTGGAAATAAATTCTAAATTATTGCATTATTGTTTATATTAACTTTCAAAAGTCTTGTGCGTGTTACTCAGTTGGTAAGAGTTCTGGCAAATAATAATGTTACAACTTTCATCATCTTCTTACTAGCTTGTCAGAGACAAAGATTTACTTTTGTGATACTAATTTTGCTGTAATAATTTTAAGAGAAGTAATTGCTAATAATGGCAGAGACTATATGCTTTCTGCTGATTGAGTGCATCATCCTTGCCTTCAGCCAGGAGAACTGGTATAGCACCATTACCTTTACGAAAATCATGACAGTTTACATCTGCTGAGTTGTGGGTGATAAACTCCTATGTCTAGCATATCATTTTCTTCACAGAAAGAAATGTATTTGCCCTTTAATAGACCAGTGTGATAACTCACTTGAAAATGACTTAAAGAAACATTTATTTTGTTGCATATGGTGCTCCTAAATGATAGGAATATTATTCTCTTTGGCAGTCATCAGCAAGTCTGGTGAGTATTCCTGGTTGAACCGCTATTAACAAGTACTTTTCTAGTCAAATGTAATTGTTTATTTTACAGTGGAAAGCACTTGCAATTCATATGGACACAGTGGGATTTTGTTATAAGCCGATACAATGAAAGACTATGACAGTTTATGTGATAACAGCGCACAGACTGTAGCTGAATTACAGTTACATTGAACCTTAGCTGAGGTGAAGTTTTCCTGTTGAGAGCTTCACTGTTACCATGCTTCAGAAAATAATTTAACAGCTCAAGGAAAGACCCAGTTCAGCTTCTGGGAAAGGAAAGGTTGCTGTCATCTTCAGAGTAAAAACGCAGCAACTGGGTTTCTTGGATGTCTTTCTCAGTGTGCCTCTTCAACCAAAGTAGTTTAAACCTATGAACGAGTATGGGGAAATAACAATGCATAAACACCAAATTATTTTCTCAGAAAGCAATTTTAAAACACTGAATGTAATAAAGAATTCAAGTCAGTTCACTGTAGGCTTTTATCAGATGATTTCTTTTCTGATGTAGGGAATCAAGGAAGAGGAAGTGTGGGAAAATAGGGTGTGGGTCACCCTTTAAATCACTTGACTTCCATCTGGGATGTGGTTTGCTCCTCCCCTCATCCTCAGAAGGCATTTGAAAATACAACTCTGACTTCCCAAGTGCCCAAAACAGACTGTTGGGTCAGCAGTGGCTCATACGTTTTTTCTGATCTTAAGGAACCTGCATATAGAACTATAAAATCATAAAATGGATTGGGTTAGAAGGGTCCTTAAAGATCATCTTGTTCCATCCCTCCTTCCCTTGACACCTGTCCTTTGAAAGTTTCTTTAATGTTTTGGAAAATATTCATGACCCTTGAGTAAATAAACGGTGTGATCAGGACCTCTAGCTCTTGAAGAGTTCCCTAAACTAAGTAATTTAATTTTGGGCCAATGGGAAATGTCCTCCCATCCAGCACAAATATTTTTCTTACCTTTCCTAGAAAAAAAAAAAAATTACAAAGTTGGTTCACATAAAACAAGCTCTTTCCTCTTCCCAATCCTTGTTTTTTTTGAAAACTGAAAAATTGGCCATTTGCTCATCCTCAGTGCATGCATTTGGGCCATGAGCACAGTTTGTCACTGGAGTATGCAGCAACTAAACTGTAATATGTTTTTGTTTACAAACGTTTTTAGTAAAATAGTAAGTGCTTCTGGCATCTAATATTTTTACTGTGCAGATCTCTTCTGATATTTATTGAAAAAAAAAGACAGATTGGAGGATCTGCTGTGAAAATGGAACTTCAAAATATTGCAGATAATCTAAGTCATAACTTAAAGAAAATCAGAGTTTCTGATTGAAAAGACAAATGCGGTGTAACTATATTTATTTTTAAAAAAAAACATAGGAATATTAAATATATGTCCTGTATACCCATGCAAAGGGAAAAAAAAAAAAAAAGTAAAATGAACCATAGGGAAAAACAACACTTATGACTTGCAATGTTTATTTTAAAAAAGGTAGTAGAAATCCAACTAATTTGATTGGGAAGTAGGACTGGCCTTATGATGACTGGCTTTCAGTGCATCCTCTCAATTGTAAATATCATAAATTTATTCCATTAACTATGGGAAGTTATTTTAGGCATTGGGAACATGCACACTGTCATCAAGACTTGACACCAACTTTCTCAGGATCTTTCCTACCTTGGGTCTGCATGGCAGACAAGAACAAGCTTAGGAAGCATAGAGTTTGCCCTACTGCTGCAGAGGCAGTGATGACTGGGTGGTGTTTTGGTAGTGCAATGTACACCTAGGTCTTTCAGCGAGGAAGTGAGCCACTTGCTGTGCACACTGGAGCTTGCTGGGTTTGTTTGCTAATCCTCATGGCTCTTCTGTGTGTTTTTCAGCATGGAAATTTTGTAGGGGGGAACACCTTTGAGCAGTCCCCTTTGTTGCCCTTGTATCTCTGCATCCAGGCTGTGTCTGTCCTTACCTCCAGCTGGCGTGAGAGGCATGGAACAGTGTTTGACCTTGGTAATTCACAGTGCCTTTTCCTTGGCTCCTGGGTGTATGTTGCAGCTTAAGCGCTAGATGACATGGGAAGATGGTGATATTTATGTTGCCTTTGTTAATTTTATTTTCAGAGCCTGGTTTGAGAGCTACTCTCCCAAATTAATATGCGAGGCTTGCTGAAGCTGGGGATACACAACGCCTACCCAGAGGAGTGTTGGGAGGAACGTGGCTTGATCTCCCTCTTGTGGAAAATTATTGGAACTATATTCTCGTGATACTGAAGAAAAAAAGTCCAACATCAATCAGGGAACAAATGATGGCAGCAGTTACCATGCCACCTGATGCTCTTGCCAGCCCGCAAGGAAATGAAGAGGTGGACTCTCTGATCGTACTGCATTATAATTACACAGGGAAGCTTATTTTAAGGGAAAAGGCAACAGATAAAATAGACCTGCCCACTATTGCATTTCTGATCCTATGTAGTTTCATAGTCCTGGAAAACTTGATGGTGTTGATTGCCATATGGAAAAACAATAAATTTCACAACCGCATGTACTTTTTTATTGGCAATCTAGCTCTCTGTGATCTTTTAGCTGGGATTGTTTACAAAGTAAACATTCTTATGTCTGGGAAGAAAACTCTCAGCTTGTCCTCCACAATTTGGTTCATTAGGGAAGGCAGCATGTTTGTCGCTCTGGGAGCCTCCACTTTCAGCTTGCTAGCAATAGCAATTGAGCGGCATTTGACCATGATTAAAATGAGGCCTTACGACGCAAACAAAAAATACAGAGTGTTCCTTCTCATTGGTACATGCTGGCTTATTTCGATTTCCTTGGGTGCCCTACCCATCCTCGGCTGGAACTGTATAAACAACTTACCAGATTGCTCAACAATTTTGCCTCTGTACTCCAAAAAGTATGTTGTGTTCTGCATCAGTATCTTCATAGCCATTTTGGTTGCCATTGTCATCCTTTATGCCCGTATCTACATACTGGTTAAGTCCAGCAGTCGTAATGTCACCAACCACAATAATTCGGAGCGGTCCATGGCTCTCCTTAGGACTGTTGTGATTGTTGTTAGTGTCTTCATTGCTTGTTGGTCTCCACTGTTCATTCTGTTCCTCATCGATGTGGCCTGCAGAGTCAAGGAGTGCTCCATCTTATACAAAGCCCACTGGTTTATTGCTCTGGCAGTCATCAATTCCGCAATGAATCCAGTCATCTACACCCTGGCCAGTAAGGAAATGCGTAGGGCTTTCTTTCGCCTTGTTTGTGGCTGCCTGGTGAAATCCAAGGTGGCTAGATCTTTGCCCATTCAGCCCACACCAGACCACAGTCGAAGTAAATCCAGCAGCAGCAACACCCAGAAGCCAAAGGAAGATTTCCCACCGATGAATGTTCCCTCATGCATTGCTGAGAAAAATGAATCTTCATTTCACAATGGAAACTTCTGTAAGTAAAGGACTCCTGGAGACAAGTACTTTTCTGCGGTTTTTAGGTTTAAGCTACAAGTGTAGTTTAAATATTCATGCACTTGAGTCACAGGGGAAAACACTAATCATTTATTTAACTTTGAGGACGTATTTATCAACAATCATTTGCTTTGGGTGTTCATTCGGTAACACACCTATTCAGAAAAAGCCTTTCATGTTACCCAGCGGCCAGGACAGAGTCCATGCACAGCTAACGACATCACACACCACAATGGCATTGCACACTAAGACTTCATTAGGTGCCTTCTGGTCTTGCAAGACATCACTAAAAACTTAGAAACTTCAGCATTCACTAAAGTCTGCTGAGGATTGGAAGATGAGCCTGATTATTGCCAGCTGGGAAAAGAGTTCATTACATAAGTTGGTGATTATAGTTCCCTATATGTACCTTGCTGTTTTGTTAATGGCTTTATATGTATGTGGTATAAATAGCTGTAAATATGTACAATTTCTCATTAAAAAGTCATTGATTGGTAAAAGTTTACAACATGCTAAACATTGTATTGCAGTATACAGTGTAGGGTGACTAATTGTACAAATAGATGTGTTTCAATGGGGATATTTAAAATGAAGTAGTAGCTTTTAATTGTCAGAAACTTTAACAAGTCACATCAATGCAGTATTTTTATTTTTTCCACTGTTACTCAAACTTTTCATGTTTAGTGAAAGACAACATGACAGTTGTCACTGTGGCATTTCACTACGTATTTCAAGTAAGCAGTAGTAAATAACCATTGAGAGAGAATATATATGTTTGCTATTTAAAATAGTTAAAATGTGACCCCTCAATACATGTGTAACAAGTGTATGTACTGTTTCAATGCATATATTTTTGCTTACTATTTTCAATGTATTTAAAAATGTATGTCCAACCTATATAAACCTGTGTAAATTGTGAATGCACTACCTAAGCTGAGATCCTTCAGTTCTGAAACAGAGACGTATCATTTCAGAAAGCAATGAACCACAGTGGGTTCCTGTGGAGTTCCTTCTTTCCTCTCCAGGCACTACCACAGCATTGGATTGTGTTAGAAATTCTCCTCTGGAAGTTTAGGCAGTGGGACAATGTCCCGTTCTCTGTCAATGGGACCCTACCCTTCTACCACCTCCGGAAACTTCTGCATATACAAGAGGGAAGATGCGGTACAACAGGATCATGCTCAAGGGCATATCTCCATTTATACCTCACCGTGCCTTGGATCTGGAGGGAAGGCTTATTTAGTTTGGATGATCTGGAACCCCAGCCCCACCCTTTTGAGAGGCTGTTCCAGAGAAACCTGAAAACAACCTTTTAGGTCATCACTGCCTTACCAGCCCCAGTACAAGATGGTGTTTAGTGTCAAAGGGGTTCCCTGAGTCCTGGAGCAGTAAAGACTTCACAGATATCTGGTTTCAGGGCCCTGTGGAAGTAGCCTGTGGTACTTCCATCAATTGTACTTTATGGCTGGAGGCTTCAGTGGAGTTTGATGGGAAATTCTGGGACAAGTTCCCACTGTCTTGCAGTAAGAATGTATAAATCTAACTTTCTTGGGGTCTTTCAAAAATTTGTGTTTAATGTCTCAGAACACACCTTGCCTTATGCACAATCGGAAGTTGTTGAAGCTTTTTTTAATACACAGCCTGAAAGAGCTCATCCTTAGCTTTACTCTGGTCTTAATCATTTAAAGCAGCAGCATTAAACTCTTCCCCAGTATGTATTGTGTATGTTGTGTATTGTGTGTAGCAAAAGCCTTTAAGATGTAGAGGTTTGCATTGTGATTATCTTTTACAAATTAACAGTCTGTAAATGTTTTATGCTTTTAGAAAAGCGTATAAGAACAAAGAATTGTGTTTGAATGAAATAACTGTGAAAGAGAGTAGTAAATATGAAATAATTTCTACCAAAAATGTTGAAAAGCAGTGCACTTAGAGAAAAAAAGCTAAACCAAGCTAAGCATTATGTAACAATATGGATTGTAGATACAGGCTTCAGGCTTTGTATCCTTGTGAGAAACAGAGCTGATGACATTGCATTGCCATGGCTTGATTAGATTTTTAGATTTTACATTGCTATCGGGCTGTATTGTGGAAGTTCTCCCCTGAAGTTGTGGCTTTTAAAACTACCAGCTAAAATATTTGTATACTTGTATTATTTCCTGAAGTAGTGGCTTGTGGCAGCTTCCTTGCTATTGTAGAGCAGACAGGCCTTAGGAACACAACAGTTTGAGAGAACATGGTGGCTGAACCTACACCCTCATGTCAAGGATGTTACATGATCCATGCTATATAGGTGAAAAATAAAGAAAAATTTTTAATGGCCAAAGTCAAAGAAAATGTACATCATGGTGAGTTTTAATATCTGCATTCTAGTATTGGCTCTTGTCAGTGTTTGGTGCAAGGTACAGGTAATGAAAAGATCTCCACTGTTAAAGGCCATGTGTTTGCTTGTTAGTACAAAACCCTTTCATTCTATTTTGATTTCCTTCTCTTATTTTGGAGCTGTGGGGATATTTTTGAGGTCACTACCCTGCTGTACTTGAAGCAGGTTTCTAAGATTCGTGGGTTCATATGTAACACTGACAATATAATTTACAAAGTACTTATGACTGAAGAGAAAAAAACCTAGTGTCTGAACAGTCTTCAGTGACTACATCCCATTGGGAAGTATTAGATAAGGCATAGATTGTGGAAGATTTCAGAGCAGAATTTAAATTACAACAAGTCAAGGGCTTAACAGCAGTGGACTGAAGCTGGAAAAAGATGAAGAATATCTTCTTTCACCCTAAAATATTAGAAAATTCCTCCAAACACATGCCAGAATCCAGACCTTTTATAATCTAGGCTGATTTGAGCATACAGGAAACTGAATTAGGTCCTTCTTTCCGATTGGTTTTACACGGAGCAAAAGCTCCAAAGGAGACTAACATTTCATTTAAATTATTTAATGGATTGGAATATTTGTTTTGATTATGGATTATGAAATAAATGCAAACCCAGCCACCTACGGAGAAAATAAAGGTTTTCACAATCTGATTTCCAAGAGTCTTTTATTGCCAACAGTCTTGAGAGTGTTTTCAACTCATTAGGTATCAGAAACATTTTGAAAACTTTTAATAAAAAATCTCAAACGTTTAAACTGAAGGTGTCCAGTAGCAGTCATTTTTCAAAGCATTATGAAAAGGTTTTGTCCTTCTGTGGAAGACATTCATTTTAACTCTGGGTGTTATGCCTGAAGGCAGAGGGCTGGTTTGGTTGAACAGGAATCTTCTCTTGGAAATGAGACTAAAAAGGAAGGTGTATGCCTGGTGGAAGCAAGGTCAGGTGGCATGGGAAAAATACCAAGATGCTGTTTGCCAGTGTAGGGAGAAAATCAGTGTGGTCTAAGCTCAACTGAAGATGAAGCTGCCAGAAATATGGGGGATGATAAAAGAGTTATTTCAATATCAATGACAATGACAAAAGGTAGTTTAGAAATAACATCAGCCCATTAAGGGTGAGGATGGTCACCTCAGAAACATGGATAGACAGACAAGGCAGAGGTATTTAATGTATTCTTTGCCCCTGTCTTCAACACAGATGACAGACCAGGGGAGTCTCAGTGCCCTGAGCTTGAAGGACCATGACTGCAAGAATGATCATTCCCCAGCTAACCCTGAAATTGTGCAGGATTTGCTGCTCCAGCTGGATCCCTATAAATCTATGGAACCTGACTGGGCTTCACCCAATAATCCTCAAAAACTGTTGAAGTCATTGCAAGACCCCTTTCAATGATTTTCATGGTATTTTGGGAATCCAAAAAGGTCCCAGCTAACTGAAAGCTGAAGAACACTGTCCCAGTTTTCAAAAAGAGCAGGAAAGAGGATCCTGGTAGCTACAGGCTTGTCAATCTCATTTCAGTGCCCAGTAAAATCATGGTCAAGATTATTCTGGGGCGTATTGAAAACCTGGAGAACAATGCAGTCGCTGGTCACAGCCAGCACAGCTTCATGAGAGGAAAGAGTCCTACTTGTCAAACCTCATTTCCTTCTATGGCATGGTAGCACACCTAGATGACCAAGGGAAGCCAGCTGATGTAATCTTTTGGGGTTTCAGCAAAGCTTTTCTTAATGTCTCTCTCAGGATCCTTCTGAAGAAAATGATCAACCCACAGCTGGATAAACGCATCATGCAATGAGCGAGCAAGTGGCTCAGGGCTCAGGCACAAAAGGTTACAGTGACTGGGGTGACATCAGACTGGGAACTTGTCACTGGTGGGGTTCCACAGAGGCCCATCCTCAGCCCTGTGCTCTTCAACATCTTTATAATTTCCTTGGATACGGGAACAATACTACATTGGGAGAAGCTGCCAGCTTCCTCAAGGGCAGAGTGGCCCTGTAGAGAGGCTTCAGCATATTAGAGGACTGGGCAATCACCAACCATGTGAAGTTTAACAAGGGAAGGTGCTGGATTCTGTAACTGTGATGGGGCAGCCGTGGTTGTGTGTAGACTGGGGAATGGGAGGCTGGAAAATAAGACCCTGGAGAGCAGCACTGGGGAAAGGGACTTGAGGATCCTGGTTGATGGCAAGCTGAACATGAGTCAGCAGTGTCCTGGCAGCCAGGAGGGCCAAGCGCGTCCTGGGGTGCATCAGGCACAGCATCGCCAGCCGGGCAAGGGAGGGGATTGTCCCGCTATGCTCTGCACTGGGGCAGCCTCACCTCGAGTGCTGGGGGCAGCTTTGGGCACCACAATATAAAAAAGGCATTAAGCCATTAAAAAGTGTCCAACAGAATGCCATAAGGATGGTGAAGGGTTTGGAGGGGAAGCTGTATGAGGAGCAGTTGAGGTTACTTGGTCTTTTCAGCATGGAGGAGACTGAGGGAAGTTCTCATGGTCTACAACATTCTCATGAGGGGAAGGTAGCTCTTCTCTGTCATGACCAGTGACTGGACTCAAGGAAATGGCATGAAAATGAGTAAAGAGAAATGTCAGTTGGATATTAGAATAAGGTTTTTCACCTAGAGGGTGATCGGACGGTGGAACCGGCTCCCCAGAGAACTCGTCACAGCACCAAGGCTGAATGAGTTGAAAAAGCATTTGGACAACCCTCTCAGGCCCATGGTGTGATTCTTGGGGTGTCCTGCACAGGGCCAGGAGCTGGACTCAATGGTTCTGATGAGTCCCTTCTAATCCAGGATATCATATGATTCTGTGAACACTATGCAGCAGAAGGTGGCAGGCTCTGCATCTACCATCCCCAGGGCTGGAGGAAGGCTTTGCCCCTATTCTTTGGGAGTAGGGTCAGTCCCTTGGACTCTCTGCTTGGAGGACTGTCTGTTTCAGTTGTGCCAGGCATGGCTGCTCCCTGGAAAGGGACATTTTGCAAGAAGCAACTGTAGTGAAGGTTTGTGCTTCTTTCTAGGCTTGTTTCCATCTGCTCTAGTAAGGAAATGGAAAACACACCTGTATGTAAAGTGCCAGGTACCAAAAAGCTGGGGTCCTGCAAGTGCACAGTCAGCTGCTGCTGAGCGAAGATGTGCTGGTGTTCACCTGCAGGTGTCATTTCACCTGCCAACACAGCTAAGGACACTCACAGCAGGAGCTGGGAACCTAGGCCACACCAGGCCTGGGGACACTCCCTTCGCATGGCCAGATTCATGGGGCCAGGCACAGCAGCAGTGATTGGGGGTTTCTGCTGCTGCCCTGAGGCCCCCCAGCACCTGAAGAGGGCTGGAGGCACCACACAGAGGCTTGCAGAGGTTGCAGATGCCCCTGCTGCATTCAGAGCTGCATTTTTTCTTCCCAAGAGCAGCATAACTTCCCAGGGGATCCTCAGGCTCAGCTATCCTCCAAGTGGTCAAGAGGCAAGGAAGGGCCTTTGCAAGAAGACAGGTGGACAGTGGAGGAAGAGGATTAGGGTTAGAGTTCAGCACAGCTAACCTTCCTGTTGACATCAAGACATTGTCCTCTCCACAGTACACAAAGTGTCTGCTCTTGTACGGACCTTGTCCTTGCAGTAACTCTCCATGGAAATATCATGGAGTGGACTACCCTTTTCTGTTCTCACCTATTCAGTGTGCCAAGCAGAAGAGCTACTTTTCCAGGACAGAGCATCATCTGGCTCAGAAACAGGGCCTGTATTAATGCTTACTTGCATTCATGAAAATGGTATTTGTTGAAAACAAACTCATGTGTTGCCTCTGTCAAAAGAGGTGGACCTCCTGTGGTGATGTAAGGGCAGTGTAAGTGATGTCCAGCTCCTCATGTGCTATTTGGTCCTCTGACATTTTTCTTCCCTGATTCTACTGGCTGAGTATTAGGTATCCAGGTAAACCTTTCAGAATGGCACACGTTCTGCTACAAAATGTGCCTCCCTTCAGGTCAATTAGAAAAAAACCAAGCCCAACCCCAAACCCAACAAATAAGCCATTAAGGAAGCTGAGCATAAGAGAAGACACTCAAGCCCACTTTATATGCATTTTGATCTAGTAATAGTGCTCACTGTTTTATTACTTTGGTTAAACATATACAAACTAAATAATCAGAAAACAGTTGCAAGACACTTATATTCCAAACTACATTGCTCAAGGACTTCCTCAGAGACAAAATTTGTCTCTATAGCCAGAATATCACAGTCAGCAGAGAGGCAAAAACTTGAGATTCACAAAAGTGGTTAGGAATATAAATTATCACAATATTGCCACATACATTATTTTTCCTGCAATTCTCAGTTAAAAATGTTTCTAAAAGTAATAAATATTAATAAATAACAATTGTACAATAAAACTCCCTTTTACAGCAAAATAGTCACTTTTTAGTTTTGTTGTTGCTGCCCACACAATGCAAAGAAAAACATTTATCTTGAAAGAAGAAACCTAGCTTCTTTCAAGCTTTAACTCTGCAGGACTTTACTGAGAAGCAGTTATCACACCAATCCAGACAAAAAGGACACAAATATATACTAATTATAATCTTCACATTCTTCACTTAATAGAAAATTTCACTTAATTTTGAATTAATGTATACCTGGTGTGTTTTGTGTCTTTTTCCTCATGAAAGAAGAAGGCGGACTGCTGGAAAAAAGCTTTCATTTGACCTGGATTTTATTTGATCTGCATTATAGCTACATAAAGCCTAAATCTGCATCTTAATCTCAAATTCTGAGGCTACCTTTGTTTTCTGAGTCATCTGCACTGTCTCTTACACAGTGGGGTAGCAGAATGAGTCACCCAGTTCTAGCTTCTCTTTTCCTTTGGTTTCCATGACCTTTTCTGTTGCCAAACAAGGTTTAAACTTTTTATATGGTGCTTTTGCTAGAAATGTGTAGCTCTGAAATCTTATCCCCCTTACTGAGACAAAAGAAAGCCCTGCTTTTTCTCCCCGGAAGCCTTAGGAGATGTTTACATCAGAGTGTGCAGAGGAACAGATCAGGGCTTGTGAACACAAATGTCTCAATAAGAGATGAGCAGTAGGCTTTGTATGCCCAGAGGTACTGCTTTAACTCTATCAACCAATTAGCATGCTTATAATTTGGCAACAGCTCTCTATTCTCATTAGTAGCTTGTATGTCTACTGGCTCATGTTTCCAGGCTTGACATTTCTTATCCCTGAAGTTTTCTCTCCCAAGACAGCTTTTCACTCTGTATCCAAGCCTCTGGTTAACTGCAGGCAAATTGTATGGCCACACTATATTTTTGACAGGCCTACCCTCATTCCAGCTGCATCCAACGCAGATATGACCAAGGTCCACAGACACTGTGTAAGTGAGTAGAGTAAGTCCAGCTGATCACAGAGCATTAAGTGGAAATTTGCCCACACCCTAACAGCTTTAAACATGCATAGATTCATGAAGAGCGAAAACCTCAGTTTGAGCAAAAAAGACCATATAATTCAAGGTGGTTTTGACAGTACACTAAGGTATATCTGAATTTAGACTTTATGCTGACGTATCTTGAAACTGTCTGGAAGATAAAAAAGGGAAGTATGTGTCTCACTTCAGCTTAGACTTTATTTATGCAAATATGGATTATGATTTACTTAATATAAATTCTTGGTTTTACCGCTTACTTCAGATAGACATTGGAAGTTAAGAACAAAGTTTTGAAAGTAGGATTTGCAAGATTTTGTCAGAACATTTACAAGTTCTAAATATCCCCTTTGTAACTGCAAATTTCCTAGAAGCTGCAAAACTTTGCTGGTTTTCAAATATACTGATGAATATCTAAATATGCATCAATTCTATTATTAACTAATTGTAGCTGGCATCTGGCACTTGATGTGCCAGCAGCAATCACACCATGGTATAATTTTCTTTTAAATTCTCCTCATCTTATTGTACATGATGCCTGGGGACCATGGTGATAAGATATGTAAGTATATTATTCCCACACTTTCCAGTGTGGGAAAAGTATGAATACAGGATATAGAAAATTTAGTGCTGGCAGATGATATTTACCAGAGGGTTAAACATTTTGTTCCAGTGACAGTGCACATTTTGCACTCAGGTCTTGGTCCCGAGACTATGTCCTTTGTTTAAGCTCTTATTGAACATGTCTGGCAGAGAGGTTTCTGGTAGAACCAGTATTACCTCCCATTGTGAGCCCTGCAGGAAATGAAGTGGAGTGCGACTACTGTATCGCCTTGTATCCACACTGTGTGTGCAAAGCACTGGGCAGGAAGGCAGGCACTAAGCTATGGAAATTGCATCTTCTCATATGGTGACCAGCCAGGCATTGTCAGTTTGAACATTCTCATTCTTCTGTAAAGAAAGGTAAGCTGAGACTCCTCAATCTGAGTGAACTCCCCTTTGTCAGAAGATAATTCAGTTTTCTAATCACATTGTCGGGTTTCATTGCTTCTGAAGCATTGGAAAAAATTGAAAGTTTGGGAACTCGATTGTACCTAAATGCCTAGCCTATCACTGCCACCATCACTGGATTAATTTTATTAACTTAATAATTAGTCTAGATCTGCAATAAAAGAAATCAGAATCATTTGTTTCACATATAAAAGTTCTTTGTTTAAAGGAATCAAACATATTTTCACTGAAATTAGTTCCTATAGTTGCAACACAACTGGAAACAAAACTGTTAATCAGATAAGACTCAAAACCAATGTAGACAATCTTGCAGGATATTTAGAGTTTCAGTTCTGATTTCTCAGCTATCCTCTGGAAAAACATCAGAAGATACTATAATATCACCTAATCTCAGTGATTTCTATTAAGTCCAGAGATTTTTTTTCTTTCAGTAAAATCCCATTCCTTAAGTCGTGGTACCGAATTACCATGAGCAAGTGTCTAGTCCTTGAGATTGCATTAAAAAAAATAATAAAAGAAAGTGAGGGACTCCAAACTGAAGGCAAACATTAAAAGACTCACATGATTATTCTGTTACTTGTCAGGTTTTTGGCTAACTTCTCAGCATTTAAATTTAGATCATTACTGTTACCACACTTAAATTGGTGGCAGTGTTGGCTTCTCACAGAAGTGAACCCAGCCTCTCTAGCAGATTCAATTAGTTCTTCTTGAAATCAGTTTAAATGGTCTTTGACTCTAATGACAACTGGCTTGGAACTGCTATCCAAATGGCTCTCCAGTTTCCTTGCCCTTTTCATAAAGGGGAAAGCCAAATCTACCAGAGTGATAGGGACAAAAAACATGGCAGGATCCACACATGGAGTACTGACTGGCACACATGCTCTTCCTTCCTGGATGGTTTTGAGGCTGTTTGGCTTCCAGTGATGTAGAAAAGCCTCTGTATTCTCCTATGTGGCCAGACAGGACCTGCTTGCTGGCGCATCACATCAGCAGGGCGCTGTTGCAGTGCAGTGGTGCTATTGCTGTCTAGGACCAAATTGCATCTAGTCAAGGTATATGTAACCTTCGCATCATCAGTGGGTATACTGAGCTGGGCAAATTGGCTGTGGTGACAGAGCAGCTTGAAATAGTCACATTTCCCTGGAGGCAGGGTTTGAGAAATATAGTCTGGGAAATTTAGTATTTCTGTCTCCTTTAGTATTTTGTGTCTCCTTGAAACTGCTTTAATTTCCAAAACATGCAGCTAACTAGCTGCTAAGTTATTAAAGCTACAGCTAGGACAATGGTAAAAAAAATCAGATATTTATTTCAGTGTTTGTTTAGTGCCTTCAATTCATACAGCCAAATATTGTCACGTTTTTCAGGATATTTGGTAATCTGAAATGGACATAGGAACCAGGTGGGCTTTTTGAAGACACCTAAGGGGGTTATGCACCAGACTCTTACTGAAATGGTATGCAATATTCATGTGAAAAAAGAAGCCTTCTCTGATAGGTAGTGTTATAACACTGAAAACTTCCCAGAACATGCCTACAGGAAGGTCAGAGCATGGAACAATAAAAAAAGTGGCAACTGAGATAATTCAAACTGGAACATGGTGAGACATGGATACTCTCAAATATAGTCATTTAGGTGGATACTGCTTTGGGATATAAGATCTGTTCCCATTTCCTTGTCACTCCCAGTCTAGCAAAACAAAATTTTAAGAATTCCACTAAACCCACCACCATACTGATTTGGTTCAGTGCAGCATTTAATTGCTCTCCTTTGCTCTCAGCTCCCATTCAGACCTAGAAATTTCAAATAATAATAATCTGCAGTAAAATTAAACACAAGCATTTTGTTCACTAATGTCTTCGTTTGGCTTCTAGATATCTTAATTACAGAATCGAGTGTATTTTTACATAGGTACAGATTACGTGATTAATCTTAGGTGTCTCAATAATTTTCAGGTTTGAGATTACCAAAAATCAAACTTTCAAGTTGCAACGTCACCATATTTAAAAGCAGAAAGTACGAGAAAACTATTTCAGAATTTTTACATGATAGTCTTGCCTGAATATACTCTAAGTGAATTCTTCAGTCAGTTTGATTATGGTTTGACAACATTTTAAACTTAGCAAATTCTTAGAACCAAATGTAACTTGAAGTATACTTCAGGGTAGGCAGGTACTTAACCTAGACTTACCCTGGTGAGTTTTTATGAATCAAGTCTGAAGATTTGATTTGAGAGACTGGTGCTAGAGAAGACTTTGCATTGCTGAAGGCTAAATTTTGACTCTGGCACAAGCATTGCGTTTGCAGGAACTGTGTCTATTGAATTTGACTCATAATAAGATTCACAGAATGGGAAAATAACTTTATATAATGCTTAAATGTGAATAGTACAAATACCCCTTAAAGCATTTCCCAGTACCAAAAGTCAAGGGCATTTCTGCCAGAAATGTGTCTTTATCGTATGTGTACTTTTAAAACTTGATATTTAGAGAAAAACAGTATATTTGTAATACCTATTACTTCCTGAAGGCCAAAAAGAAGTTATGCTTTGGCAGGTAAATGCAAGTGACATCATGTGCAAAACTGACCACTGAGTTCAGATAGTTTTCACTGCTTACAAGAAGAAAAGATTTTTCAGATATGTCTTTGAACAGTCACGTACATCTTGTATTAAGCCTATTAAAAGCAAGTTATTTGAACTTGTCTAATCAGTATGCAACATCTCATTTGAGACTGTTAATTCAAGGACACCTAGATCTTCACCATAAGCAGAGAACTACTTATAAATAACCTTAGCACTGAAATTAATAAATAAAAGCTAAAGTATATTGTTACAATATCATTAGAAAAATCAAAGCACACAGTTCGTACACAGAGAGATCACACCGAATCATTGCTAAAGCAAGATACAAATCTTTTGAGTAGCATCATATAAGAATTCAAACTTGACATCAGAAAGATAAAATCCCTTTGATATCAGTGACACTGAATAATGCTTTTAAAAAACATTTTATGCTAAATTTCTGAGTTGCAATACTAGTTGATGAATTCAGATTCCTTCCATGGTTAACTAGCATAATCCATCTGTAATCCCCATAGTTGTGCTTCTTAGGTAAAATCAGAAATAAGATTTGTAATATTAAATTTCTCAAGAAATTGAGACTGCTGAATTCTTTTTTTTTTTTTTTTTCTGAACAATCACAATTGTTATTTTTCTTTTTGTAAAAACACATGGCACAGAAGATAGTTCTATACTGTCAAGAGACTGACTTGAAAAATATAAATATATACTGTATTTATATATATAATGTGTATATACACTATCAACATTCACATTAGAGAATCTGAACAATTTTATTGAAATTATTTTAAGAAAGCCTTCTGCTGTGATTTCATGTCTACATAAAGCATTGAAAATGTTCAAGTGTACCATATGAAATGGGGCTTCTTAAACCTAAATAAAACATACTTTGAAATGTATGTGAAAATGTGAATATGCATTTTTCTTAATGTACTTTTTTTTCAGATCTGTAATTTCTACCGATTATAGCTTGCAAGTTGCAAAAGCTAAAAGAGTTATCTGGACTCAGTGTTTTCTTTCAGCAGGCTGTTGCAGGCAGAGTTCACTCACAGAAGAAACTATAGGCAAATTATTCTCAAGATGATAGTTGATGAGATGACTTATGCTGTCAAAGACACGATCTTTTGTACGAACCTTCAAAAAAAGGATGCAAGAAGACATATTAAAGAGTAAGGAACTTCTCCCCTTAACTTCACTCTAAAATTGTCTAATAAAATGACAGTCATATTTTACACACTGATCCCTCTTCCATCAAAATTAGTGGCAATTTGGAACTTATCCATTACATTTTGTATGTAATTCCATGGACCAGCCTACTCTTACGACTCTTTCTGAATAGGTCTGCTTGAAAACTTTTTGTACAAGATTTTGCTTCACTGTAAATCAGGCTTTTAGATCATTTTTTCTTCTTCACGGGACCACCTGCTTCTTTTAAGTGTTTGCAACTTTTTAATTAGAAAGAGCTATCCTGCCAGATATGTCAGAACCCACCTTCTTTGTACCTGTCAGCATTTTTGTGTTTTTATTAAGACCTTTTTCAGTTGCTCAAAAATTCCCTTCCTAAAAAACTGATCCAGTATGTGCTTAGCTTGGGTTTGCCCTGTGCTGCACAGTACATCCCTGTGCCTATGGAACTGAAACACTTCAGGGCAGGGAACATAATTTTTCTAGCCTACTTACCAGCCTTCTGTACCAGCATCCTGCTAGTATACAATATTACACCTGTGACAGAAGGATCCTATGTTGCAGGATAAAACGGTCAAGATTATAGAAATCAAAAACTAATCTATATTACAAAGCAATCTTTAATTATTTAGCCACATGTTCACAAAATATTTCCTTCCTATGTTTCAAATGAGGTAGGCATATAGCTGCTACAGGCAGAGCACTCAAGCAAACATTATGTTGCACTAAAATTTTGTATTGGGCTGGGTCTACACTGCCTCAAGCAAACAGCTGTGAGCACTGCTCTGAGTAAGGAATGTCATCTATTCTTCTTGAACTTTTCTCAGGAAGAGAGAACAACTTTTGTTAAAACTTTCCAAAGTCATCTTAGGCTGTGGTGGACACCTCTCAAAATACTTCAGTCTTCAAAATTAAGTTCTGGAAAAATTGCTATCAGCTTACAACAGGATGCCACAGGGTGAAAAAAAAGAAACAAAGAACTTTGACGGGCGTATGAGGCTATCTGGTCAGTCTACATGCAGTTGTGTCACTGAAGGAAACCAACAGGCTCTCCCCATTTCTAAAGCATACTGCTTTGAAATGTTACTTTCTCTAAAATCAAAGCTATATTTTCAAAATGAGAAGATATCTTTAAAAAAGCAGTAACTTGTCTATAGTCTTGTCTATCTTATGTCTCTGTTTACTATGTTTATATTTTAGCTATGTCAGACAGTTTAATTCCAAATAAATTGCATAATAGGGGTACCCAATGTCATTATACTCATATCTTGCCTATATTCGGAGATGTTCTTACCATAAGTTTGATACTCTGCCATTACCAGAGTTCTAATTTAAAATCCAGAAAAATCCTGCGGTCTTCCATTTTAGGCATCCATTACCTGAACAGGGGATCCCTTTTTCCTTTTTTATTTTTTTGTTAGCTGGATGAGAGCAGAAGCAACTGGACAGTTAACTCTGCTCTGAAAACACACCCTTAAGACCTGCTACAGGTTACTGGGTAACATGTGTGAAATTAATTTTCAGGCAGGATTTGTGTGAATCAGTCTTTAAGAACAATCATGCTGAGACCGTGTAGAAGATATGCAAGCCACTGGCACACTGTGGTGGCTCGCCACACACTGGCACGTTATTGATGATTCTCCACTTTGACAAGTTGCAAATAGGACTGCTCAGAAGCTGTGTCAGGATCCCACAAATTGTACAGACAAGTGGCAATAGCAATTGTAACTAACTACAGCTGCAGAAAATCATTGCTCTGGAATAGTGCCCCCTGAGCAAGGTATTTCAGAGCCTATTGGGCCATGATGGTACATCACAAGCAGGCTGAGGGAAGGGATAGGTGCAGATAACAAGCAGGTCCCTAACCAAAGAGGGCAGCAATGTTGAGCTGCACTAGAGGCAGTGCAGCAAAAACTTGGCAGCAGGGGCGGGACAAGGACAGGACCCTTCCTTCTGTGCAGAAAGAAAATACCCTGGAAGTCATCACAGGACCTGAGTACACCATGCCATTCAGCACTGCAGCAGAGCTCCCGGTGGGACACAGCATTCCTGCACTTGCCGTGTCACACAGCAGTAGCCTGTAACAGTGATTTGTCGGTTTATGTTGAAAGGAGAATTAGGGGACCTTGTTGCAGGAGTCACAAAACTGTTGGCAAAAGTTTGTAAAGGAGGATGCCCCTCTAGAGGTGTAGAGCCACTACCCCAGACTGGTGTACACATGGAGCTCAGGACTAGGCAGCTGGCACCTCAAAAAGTGAGAAACCATTCTTTGACTGGCCTCATGTGGCAAATGTAATTAATTGCAACAAGTACCATGGGCATTCCTCACTGCTCAAACACAAACTCTGCAGGACTGACATAATTCTGCCACAGCTTTCTCAGCTCAGATGCCAACTTCTTTATGGGAGTTTCTCACATACCTTGGGGCTGATTATCTAAAGTTGTCCTTTATAGAGGAAAAGAAGCTGCCCACTTGCAGCTATCAGGAGCCAAGTATAAAACTCATGGCAATGCTTTTAATCTCTCTGAAGAGATTGTGCCTCCACAGAAGCAGGACAGGACAGCTACAGAAAACCAGAGCTCCCTTGCCCCCTTCATCCTGCTGCGGGGAAGGTACCTTCATCAGCTAAGAGAGTCTTTGTGCAGCAAAGAGATGGAACAGGTTTACCCCAGTTTTCTCCTGGGCATACATGCAGGAAAACAGAGAGAGTCTGGAAACTGCCAGCATGGAGGCTAGCCAAACCTCCTTCCTTTAACAAAACACTGAAGTGGTTCAGCTGCATTTTTGACCAAGACTGTACAGCAGTGGCCAAAGTGTGAACTCGCTTGAAAATCAGGTCCCTAAGTCTCCCGACAATGTGCAGAAATCATGCAATAGGTTTTTACGTGGCATCAGGGAGAGAATTAGAGATGTGATGGTGTGTTAGAGATATAAGGTGGTACTTATGATCAGTTCTAAATAAGCTGTAAAGAAAATTAAAGACATTTAGAGAAGATGTGCAGAGTCAGAAACCTCAATCTATTAGTGAGGAGCCAGTGCTTACAGTTCCTTCCGGGTCCACCAAAAGAAGATGTTTGGCTTGTCCTTTGTGCATGCCTGTCAGCACATAGGAGCCAGGATTCGTGGTACTCTTCCTCACGAGGAAATCTCCACATTTTTTTAATAGCTGTTCTGCTTCTTTCCTGCTCATCTCTCCTTGATACCATGGCTCTGTACTCAGCTCTTCAGCTTCAGCCTGGGCAGCTGCTCTGGCTAAAGGAGGACTGGTGCATCCTGTGGAGGTGGATTTCTTCATCATAATCTCAGATGTTTGATTCTTGAGAGCATCTTCAAATGGTTCTGGTTATGGAAGTAGAAACAAGAGTAGGATCATTCAGAGGTAATCAATGTAACAAAATGGTGATATTCTGGTCATTTAAAAATGGATTTATTTTGCATTATAGCTAATTCTCTTTATCTTTATGAAAAAAAATGAGGGAAGATATACTAACAGATTTACTGATTTATATAATGTATTAAGACTGAGGAGTGTAAAGCGTTTAAAATGCATGCTATGCACAGAAAGATACTAATAAAAATCAGATTCAACCTTGGCAGGATCTTTTGAAAAGTACTGGTTTTATTTCAGTAGTGGCTATGGTTAACAGCTGTATTTATATGATCTAGTACCATTCAAATTTCTCCTTCAGTCTTTCTAGGTATGTCAGACAGTTTAATTCCAAATAAATTGTATAATAGGGGTACCTAATGTCATTATACTCATATCTGGTCTCTGTTCAAGCAACTTATTAATTCAAAAATTATCCATTACTGAGTCTCCAGCCCAAGGCTATGTCTAGAAGCGGACATTCACCCTTACCACTCAGCCTACTCCTAGCCTCCATCTAGGAAGAAAACCTTGCAAAACAGACACAGGTTAACACATTTAACATCATTTGCCTAGCTAAAATCTGCCTCAGGGGAGCATCTTTTAAACCTCAGCTAAGTCCTAAACTCAGTGCTCCTGTAGAGCTGAGTGGAAAGATGTGTCATCATGGAACCCAACAGTCTGACAGAAATAGCAAATATGTCATAGGGTGCTTCGTTACATATCGTACTGACCTCTTGAAAGCTATTTACTCTTGCAAGACCTTCATCTGGCCCACAGTGCATACCAAAAAGAAATGCTGTTCTGTGCCCACTAGGCTTACTAAAGGACATCTGGAGAGCGGTATGGTGAAGCAATACACCAGCTCTAAATTGATTGCTCAGATGCAAGGAGTACATAGCCATGTTTGCATGGGGCCACAGAAAAGATAATTTAGGTCAGATTAATAGGAAAAATGCTGTGCTGTCACAGCCTATTGCTATCTCAGCCAGTTATTTAAAATAGCTGATATATGTCTTCACCATACTGCAGTCTGCACTAAGCCAAACATATGTTTAGCTTGACAAACCATTAATTTAGGGCTAATTGACACATTTTCTCACACTACTTTTTTCTGATGTTCCAATGGCTGATAAGAGTTAACATCCCCAATTTCAAACAGCGGACTTTTCTCATTTTGGGTCTATATTCACAGATAGATATTCTCTCAACTTTCTTCCCTCCTCCTTTCTTTTAATCCAACATCTCACTAAGATGTGGAAATAGAGCCATATCTCAGCAGAAACATGCCAGGAAAATGGTTTTATCTATACTGAGATACCAGAAATGTAGATACTTTATTTTACAAATAACTGCTTTGTCTCACTGCCTCTTAATTTGTGAATTGAATTAAATAAACTATGGATCATCAATTTATTTGAGGTACAAAGAGTAAAAAAAACCAAGAAATTTTTCTGTGCATCAAATGCAATGCTATCACCATTATTTCCTTTTATGTATCTCTGATACATACAAGGCTGAAAACAATGTGTATTGGCAGCAGCAATGCCAAACTATGAGTCGTGCTTAAACCAAGTTTTTGCAGCTATGATGATGATTCTGACATAGGAAAAGTTGCCTTCAAAGTTGGAACAGAGAGGACAGTAGGCCTACCCAGAGCAAGACGTAACTCAGCACTTTAATTTTCATGCTAGATTCCTTGTTGCACAAAACTTTTGTTATATGTGTTCACTTCCTCATAACATACTCACAGGACAGGCTGAAGATAATTCTCCACCCATCCACACCTTCAGTCTCCTTCACTTTCCTGTACAACAAGCCTCCTGGTTAATTTTTCTTCTGATGTAATTGCTTGTGATATTAAGGATAACACAGACTTCAACTGACTTAAATCAGATATTATAGAGACTAGCTTCAAGCCTTCAGCCATCCTTATTTCAGCTCAGTCCAATCTGAAACCACCATGGATTCTAAAATTCACCATACTTACACCAGGAATACTACATTTGGAAAATTTAAAAATTAATTTTTTTCTTTTAATACATAACTAATGCATGAATATATTTGGTCACTTGGTAGAAAGGAAGGAACAGGAAGGGAACTTACTCATGTCAAACAGATCCTTTCCTGGGCTACTTGCTTCAGCATCTTCTGTTATTCCACTGAAGGTACTTTCAGCATCTGCTTGAAGTGCCAATAGAGCTTCTCTATTTATATGCTGAGTGTTTACATATGTTGGCAGCTCTGCTGTCGGTGCTACTTCTGATTTCTCTTCTGGCATACTACAAATATCCAGAGATCCTAGAAAATTCAAGACTCTATTTTCTTTTTTTTTTTTTTCCCTTGGTATTTGACAGAACAATGTTGATACTATTATCAACTAGCATTGCACTACATCACCACAGGTTTAAAATTTCCTAGACTGGGAGATGTAAAGTCAATAATTGCCGGAGCTAGTAGAAAAAGTGTTGATTAATGGATTCAGAACTTTGTTTCAATGAGTGTATGGTGGGGTTATTTTTCAGGAGAAAAGGAAACCTTTGTAAGTCACAACTGCAAATTTCAAGAATGATATTCTGCTGGGGAGTCATGAGAGGAGGAGAAGGTATAAAATCCTCAAATGTGTGCAGATTAACAACAGAGAACATATTCTGGCATCTGAATGAAAGTCTCCCTAGAAACGCAGTAAAGTTATCACATAAAGGTGGATGGGGTCAAATTCTATATATTCTATATCTTTTTTTAAGTGACTTGAAATACAAAGACAACAATGAAAAGAACATTATATATTATTTCCTATTTTTTAAGGAGAGAGCATTGCTTCACATTTTGAATTTTAAACTTCTCACTTTAGGCTTCTCGTTTGAAAATTCCATTTTGCACACTCTAATGGGTCAGATTTTTTTAACAGATCATGCAGCAGACCCTTAAATATCATGGTGTTTTAAGATATAGAAAGTTAGAAAGCTGAAAGTTTGGGCAATTCTATTTATGAACTGCTCTGCAGAAGAAAGTATTTTATGAAGGTGTGCATTTAATAATTTTTCCAGAGGCAGTTATCAAACGCTTTTCACTGGTATCAACACTAAAACTCAGACAAAGGGAACCTATCAACCCAGTGCAGTTCATTGTCTTAACACTTTGAGGCATCAGACTTTCACATGCTTTGCCCCCCAAGACCACCTGCAGTATTACAGCTAAAAGTAGCAAAACTCACCTTGTTTAACAAGCCCATGATGCCATTCTTCACTGAACTTTTCTCCTAAGTGATGGCTCTGATAATAAATTTGCTCTCCTCCCACTCCTGATGCAGACTAGAATGGACACATGTGCAAGGAATTTTTCAATTGCCGTTAAAATGCTCAGATACATGATAAGTGGCTCTGCCAATTTCCTTGGATATATTTTGTGTAACCTCATTCTTCCTTTCCAATTCATCATAATGTCAGAATATACATATCTCAAATACATTTGTGTAAGAGTAAAATATTACCAGTGACCTTCATGTGTTCTTCCCTGCTTTCTGCTTTTAGTGACCCCTGCGATACTAAACGATGCATCATTTCTTTAGTACATTTGTATTCACACAGCGAGTCTTGACAATCTGTTACTGGGAAAAGAGTTCCACAGAAACAGACATGGGACCAGAAGACAGCCCCAGTGTTCTTCAAAACATGAGCTAAAATATTCACATTGATACCAGGGGATGGTCCTGGGGACTGAGGGGAGGATGTTGGCCAGAGACAGGACCCCTCCAGTTTTAAGAAGAGTTGTGCTGGGTCTGAAAACACCCCTTAAGGGGCTACACTGATACTGCAGTCAAACTTTTGACAGGAATGTTGGTAGAAATATTTAAGCTGACCTTAGTTCAACATGAGGTGGAAAACCTACCTAGGAACCTGGCTGAATACTGATCACTGCCAAGTCATTAACATAATGAACTGTTAGCAATGACTGCACCATATTGTTTAAATGATTCTGCATTAAATCATTCCCAGTTAATGTGCGCTATTTGATACTCTCTGAAGCAGACGGTTTCTACAAATGTAGTAGCCCCCAGAGGATTTGTGTTCCTTGAACCTGGTTAATCTTTTAACACCATGAGGATTTCACCTCCTTTATTTTGTTCTGAATCTGCCTAATATGTTGCCCCCTCGGTCTGCAATGGCCATTCAAACAGAAACTAGCCACACATGAAGAGCTGTGAGTTATAAATGGTCCCAAGGTATCCACCACAAAACACATGTTCTTTAAAAAATTTTGGATACATCAGCAGGAGAGCAGAGATTAAATTGCACTGACCTGAGCTGTGTCTGCAGCAGTGGGAAGCTTTGTTTTGAGTCTGGCATCAAGGAATCCACCAGGGGGAGGTATTTTATTTGGGATGTCGTTGTAATAGGGATGCTCTGTTGCCTCACTATCTTCCTCTATCCATGGGTCCTCAAAACTCTGCATCCTGTAAGGAAGTGAGTGCTTTGTTTTGCCCCTCACTTGTAAAGCACTTACAGATACTTTCAGCAGGTTAAGACTGCCTGTCAGGGGATCACTACTGCATATTGTATGGACACTTCGGCTACCATTGTAAGTCAGGAAGCAATGATACATCATGCAGCAGATCTTCTCTGTTTAGACAAACTAATATAAACCTCCTTTGCAATGCACCAAACTATTTATGTTGAGTAAAGAATGTTTTTGCTTCACTTTAAAGATTATAAACTGCATTAACAAACAACTTTATCTAACCTTAAAATAGTACTTGTTATATTATGACTTGATTGACTGTCTAGGCTCTAAATCTTTGTCTTTAGTTATGACTGCTCTATCACCAATATAATTTTGCAAGAATCTCACAAAGTCAAGAGATGTGAATACAGCATGTTTTCAGAGTAGGATAGTAGCATTTTATATTCCCTATATACCTATTTTGCTCTGATATAAGGGATTACAGGGGATACAAGTTCACTAGGGGTTCCTAGCAATGTTAGTAAGTACAAGTAATCCATGCCTCCAAAGGAAACAGAATGCTTTATCCCAGCCTTTTGAACATATACAAATAGAGTTTGTACCCTCCAGACAACATTGCAGTCAAACCTCCATGCAATACATTACAATATTATAAATAACACCCTAATATGAGAAATAGTGAAACATCATTAGTCGTTTAGGAAGCCCAGCAGTTTGACCTACTCCATCTAAACTGATACAGCTGCTATGACAGCAACGAGGAAATGCCACAAATAACAACCATTCTTGGCCATCCAACTCTGCCTACTAACTACAACACTAAACACATGATCATTTCAACATCATTGTGAAATCCATATTTAGCCTAGTCTTTTAAATTGACTGTGCTCCTTTCATATTCATTAGGTAAACACTGTTTCTCTAATACAGTGGAAATATTTTCAAAGTATTCAAAGCCTGTCTGTCTCCAGCAACATTGTCCACCAGACATTTTATCACGTAAATTGAAAGCTAAAGAAGCTCCTTTAGCTATCTTCTGCAATTGCACTCACCTATCAGGGAAAGTAGGTGTCTTAGAGGGACATTGCAAGTATTGCTTAAATCGAAGCTCAAATGCTTGCCCTATGGTGCTGATGACATCCTGGGCCAGGCCATCACAGCATTCCAGTATATGACAAGCTAAATGAAAGAGATTGACACATGCAAATCACTGGTTATGTTACGGTGGGATGCACTGACCTATGACAAAGCACATACATGTCAAGCTTAGTTGCCCTATTAGCAATGTGCACATTTCAGAAAAACCCAATTCTGATACAGTGAATTTCAGGCAATGCAACCTTTTAAAGGTTAAGTAAAATGCACTGATGTGTAACTGCAATAGACAAGATGATAGACCTGTTCCCCTATTTTAACAAGTCCACAAACAGAAAAAAATCTCATAAAATTTCACTTGTTATTACCTGAATGCAATAGATTATGTAAGAATTCTAAGCTTTAAGGTGAAATTACAAAAATATTAATAGATGGTAATAGCAGTAAAAGCTTTCTCTGCTTTCTTCAATTTTGTTACCACTTCAGTTTTACATCTAATCACCCCAAGTTCACAAACTGCTCTTTATTCCCAAATTACAGTCTGAGGGAGGAGCAGTATCTGCAGATACTTTCTAGATAATGGGCCCTGCTCTTATTCCAGGAATACAGAGGTTGGTACCTTTTCCTTCTTGTTTGCATGAAGACACTCCCAGCAAACTGCTGGAGTGCAGAGGAGTGCAGAGTTGGCAACCCAATTAACTCCAGCACTTCCCCGTGTACCACCTCTCTGAATTGCCTGTGACAGAGGCAGTAAGGAGGGAGGCTGGCAACACAAGCTCTCTTTCTATAGAAGACTGAGAAACCTTTACCAGCTGTCTGAGCAGCCAAAACTGTCCTGGTTTTAAATCGGAGAATGGCTTGGAGGTCTCATCATATGTGAAAACACAAAGAGGTGAATTTGTGAAGAGCTCACTCAACATTGCAGAAGTATAGATGGGTACAAAGTGCTGGAAGTTAAAGATCTGAATGAATGACAGTGATATCGAGAAAAGCCCCGGTGAGTTAATTTTCCATATACAGAGCTGGACAAGCATTCAGTCTACTGGCTATAGCCTGGAACAGATTTCACACTCTGGTTCTTTACCAAGTCCTGCCACAGGAAAGTGGGTTCTTGTTCAAAATTACTGATTTGTTCACCCTGACTGCTTTAATAACCTAAACATAAACTCTTCAGCTATAAAACTGCATTTTAGTACATGCCCAATGTCCAACTCACTTGTTCCAAGCATATTGGATGCCAATGTCCTAAAAATAAAGGCTGGTTATGATGTTTGTGAGAAATTGTTTTAGTTAAAGTAATACAGGGAGACTAAGTAGGTTTAGATATGACTTTTCAGAGGCTGAAATATTGGACAGACTTCTGAAGAGGCCAGAATACACAGCCAAGAAACCTGCATTTCTGTGGGTAGGGAATGTCTGTGCTCTCTTCCTCAGCAGCAGCAGCAGCACCTCATTCAGCATGAGATGGCACCAGTCACAGTGCTAAACAGATCCAGCAGTGGTCTCTTCTCACCTTAGAGTATCCGCTGTGCCAGCCAGCAAGCTGAAATGCCTCGTCCAGGGATAATGCCCCTAGCCGCATGTTGAAAGTGGATTCAGCAGTCAAAAACCGAATGTCCATGTGTCCAAAGATGGAAGCAGACATCCCTGACTAGCAGTGAGACGTTTATTTTTTATGCCCTGGGCAACATTGCTGGCAGCAGTGAACAATCAGCCCCCATGGAAGGTGTAGATTTATCTCCATAAATGTGGACGAATAGTTAGGCCAAACAAAGCTAAAATGTTTGAACTCTGTAACTAGAGTGTGAATTTAAAGAGGCTACATTGCTCACTGCTAAACCTTCCTGGAGCTGAAATAAAGCATGAGTCATTAAGTAGTTTCAGTAGGTGACATAATGAGTAACCTGTTTCCTTGGATACGTGAATGGACTTTCAGCAGGTAGGAGATATGCTTCTTGTAAAAGGATGAGAAGGTTTGGCTCACACAGAGATGATTTCTTGTGAATGTTACAGCAGAAAATAGACAGCCTTTAGCTTGCTAGATCCAGAATGCAAAGCACGAAGACAGCTTTTCCATCCTTGGGAAGAAATGAGTCCAATATGCATGCTGTACTACAGCATTGGTGGTAGGGTAGTGTCAGTATCAGCAGCAGTAACATTTTCACTACATACAGATGTAAAGACAAATTACCTTTTAAGGGATGGTGAAGGAGGGCAATTCAGGTCTCTTGGTAAATTAGACCCTTTAAAAAAATGTGTTTTAATACAGATGACCTCCAAAGTTACCTATCTGCAAGCCACTGATGCATACACACAAGTGGGGAAAGCACCCACAGGAAAGCCATAATGCAGAAGGCTTAATGATTACAACATGAAAGAATTTCATATAGGGTAACAGTGCTTCACTGCAGGAAAAATGGCTTAGGAGGAACCGGCTGACAATGAGGACAAAAGCAAGCAAGAATAGGAAGGTGCATTCTCTGCTATAGTGGCAGCCTTTGTTACACAGATATCATACACCTTTTTAAAACAGCTGCAGAAAAATGAAAGAAGGAAGTACAGAAATTATCTGAGGGATGGAGGATATGTACTGCAGCTGGAACACTACAGAGTTCAATCTGAAAATCTTTTCATAAAGAAAACTAAGCAATTACTTGACCTAAATCACCAAAGGAAGACAACAATATCAGGTGCTCAAATGACTCCTCAGTCTAGGATAGTCTAGCTCAAGAAGGAACAGTCACAGGAAGCTAAGGCTAAACACATTCAGTGTAAGATAGAAGGAACACTGTACAGGAGAAACATAGTACAGAAGGAACACAGTATATAAAATCCACTCACATAGCGACAGAAAACAGAGCACAGGGCTCCTTCAAACCCTACAGAGCAAATATCTGGTCTACAATGCGAGTCACGACATTGACTGAGATCCCTCAGAACAATTAAATCAGTCCTGGATTTAGGAGAAGGGTACTGCTAAAGTAGGTGGGCTGGAGAGCAGCTCTGCACTGTGCATCCTACAGTCTGACACTGGAGCTTCTCTGATGGGGAATGTTTGATGCTGTAATATAACAAGCATTGTGAAAAACTGGACTGTTTCCTACCTTCCATTCCCCATAAGTTTTCTAGGTATTTCACTTATATTCAGCATTTTAGTATGCATAGTCCAGGTATTATTTATGAGCTAATGCTCTCAAGTCTGGACTTCTCTGCACATGAACACAGCTGATTCTTTAGATATCATTAATGACTACATACGGAAGCTACAGAATTAGTTGTGCCGATGATAAGGTGAGCAGCTGAGAGTTTATAGGACTGGCATTTTAATGTGTCTGAATTCTCTAGAAATCCTGTTGAAAGTATTTAATATCTTATTTTTTGGAGCTAGTCGGTTCTTCTCTATGATCTATGAACAGTAAATAGATTCTCAGGTACAATACATAATACTTCATTTCTTGCCATAAGACCTAGTGAATACAATCACCAAGCAGGTTCCTGTGTCTGACTGATTGCTACTAAAACAATACAACCTTGAATAACATTTCACTGAGAATTACAGCAAGCTGGCTTGAAAGCTAGCTATTTGATAAAAAATCTGATTCTGACAGGAAGAGTTAGGCATGTACTGAGAAGACCTAACAGATTCAGCTGTCTCATCAGATGACTTAATCAGAAGACTGCTTAGCTCTTGCACAGTGATTGGGTATAGGAAAGACTTAGCTGTTGCCTAGAGGCTCACACAGCCAAGTAAGGCAAGTGTTTGATTTAAGAGATGAAGAGAATCAAAATGATATTTGGATATGAACTAGAAGCAAGACATGTTCCGAGTTTGAGACCCAAAGTGCTGCTTCTTCTTGCTAGACAATCTTTCCACGACTCTGTCAAAGGCAATCCTTTGATTGGCCTACATTCATACTTTTTGGGAAGAAGTGAGATATAAGGGAGGGCAAGGTGGGGAAGAGAGTGGGAAAACCTGACCAAAACCATGAATAAGTTGTGTTTCCTAAAGGAAAAACAGACATCAAATAGATATTTCTAACTTACCTCTACGATTAACAGGATCCTTAGCTACATATGCAATATAGTCTGAAGTATCCTGTCAAAAAATCAAGATATCTACAATGAATGCAAAAAAAATATTTGCACTGATTAAAGCAAAAGATCACAGTCCCAAACACATATACTCCTGTGGCCAGAGCCCCAAATGACATGTTTTGCTCTACAGTTGCATACTGTATGTTTATGGGGTTTGGTACTGATTGCATGACCTTACTTTTTACAGAATGTCATCTAATCCAGCAGAACTTTTAAATGTCTTCCATCAATTGAACAAATTCAGTAGGATTTGGCCCAGGCCTCATTTAGGAGGGAGTAGAATTACAAGTCCTTGTCTTAACTACCCAGAGATTTTGGTTCAGAACATGAATAATCATCTGGTTCTGTGGCAGAAAGAGTGGGAGTAACAGCGCTGCTCTCCAGAAATACTAAGCAATGGCATTTATTCATGTGTGACAAGCAGGTGTTTACTGACTACAGTGCCATATGGCACAGAGGTGCTCAGCCCCTGCTTGGCTCTGACAAACAGCATCCCAGGTCGCCCTCCCCCAGCCCTTAGGCTGCTCTCAGCCACACCTGTTGTCACATGCCTGGTGGAATTTCTGGCAAAAGCAGACAGACATTTTCTTGGGGGATTTCTTCCTCTCCTGCCACCCTTATGCTCCTGTGCACAAGTGGTGCAGACTTCTATCACTATGCAGATGAAAGAGAAAGGCCTATGTTTCAGGGAAACACTCAGGCCTGCTGATCTATCTGGAAAATGCAATATAGCCTTAATGAAATCAGGAAGTCCTGGTTAAATCCGGTATTTCTTGATATGCTTGGCTAGTCAGGTAGAGCTAAACCTGAGGGATATATAGGATACATTACAGCTGGCTGTGTAAATCTACCCAAAGCCTTTTCAGGTGACTGATCCAAGATCATTGACAATTATGCCAAGATCTAATGTCATAACAAACATCAATCTTCAGTTAAAAGATAGAGTCTTTCAGCACAGCTTTTTCTAGTGCAAACACACACCACCACCACCACCACCACCACCCACCCAAACCAAATCACTGTACTAATGTCTATACAATTTCCTTCCTTAGGACAGAACAAGGGAAATGATGAAGTACAGTCACAGTTCTGGTGACAGATGTGTAACTGTATCACTTAATGCATTATTGGAAGGCATTCAGACACTGCAGCAATTAGGTTGGCCTGTTAAAAAAAACATAGTCCTAGCATTTTGTCTAGTAATTTCTTATGCATCCCGTGACACGATATCTGGGCAGTGACTACAGTGGAAATAAGGATGCATATCAGCAAGTAAGGGAAAAAGTGACTATAGCAAATAATAGTAGCAAATAATACAGAGTCCTTGTCTCACTGTACTGGTTTCTCACAGCACGCACAGAAAATTTTTCTGAGTGACCAGCACAGGTTTGGCATTGATCCCAAGAGGCCACTACGAGGGAAGAGAGTAAATGTGTGGGTGCAAATTGCACTGTGTTATTTATTTCAGGGCCAGAAAGACTGGAAAATGGGCCACAGATCAATTTATTTACTACTTCAGGCACAGCTAATGGATACATTTATGCCTGAGTAAATCATAGATCTATCTCATGTCTAGTGTGGGTGTGACAGTCTGAAACCACCTACTCCTTATTTTGTCTAAAGCTCAGAGATTCAAGCCAACTATGAGAAACCATTAAGGACATAAGGTGGGCCCATTTCACTGTGACTAGGTTAGAAGACCCCCATCTAAAGACTCTATAGGCATTGGCTGACACAGCAAAGTGGTCATTGACATTCAAGGACTGAAAACAAGTATGAATGAGCTATAATTTTCAGCCTAAAGAAATTGGATTGTAGTGTTAAAATTTGGAGGTATGGCTGAAACTGAAAAACTACTGCCTTCAGGGACCTCTGAGAGACCTGCCTTATTAGACTTTATGAGATCCTCCACTCCAAAATTTCAGCAGATATCTCCAGAAACAGATGTCTTGTCTGGGAGCCTGGAAACAGCCATATGAAATTACTATGGAGGAAACTTGTTTAGGGTATCATACGGAGGGACTGAAGAGAACTAAAGCAGATTGAGAACACAGTCTTGGGAGTAAACTAAAAAGGATTCTGAAATGGTGTGTAAAAGGATCTGGTAGGAAGACTTTTAAGCTCCCGTATACTGACAAAGACAGAAACTGACTCATTGCAAAGAGGAATATTGCAATATATATAGTATTCAAGCTATTCTCTAAGACTGTGGAACACTTCTCCAGCGGTTACATTTTGAGTAATATAATTAATGGTAAGGGAGTGGGAGGAAGGTTGTAAAGCTAATTTCTGTCACAAATGGGAGGCATACACCCAGAGCAGAAAGGTTGATGGGGCAGAGAAGTGAGAGTAGTCTCACTTCCTAATACACAAAACTCCAAAATAATCTCAAAATAAGGGAGTCACTTCCTGAAGAAACATGGGCACAGATCTAGTTTCCTAAGTCACTATGGCCTTTCTCCAACCAGTTTAAAGGAGACATAAGGAGATATATAAGGAGATGAAGTCATGCTCTGGAGGCCAGCTGTTGTTGGGCAATACAATTTGGTGGTGTCAGTCCTCCACTAAGTGGAAATCATTAAGGGCTGATGGAACTTACGTCTAGATGGTCCTCTGATGAGTAAATAAAGCCGTGACCTAAATCACATCATTGCATCTTCTACGTGCACCCAGGACAAAGGAACCACCTGCTTTATGCACAACCTTTTGATTTAAAGTTCCTTACTAGACCACTGAGACACGCTAGTAGAGCAACATTAGATACTCATACCTACCTTCTTCCTCCCAACATCAGTATGAATTCATGCAGTAGTCTTATTGGGAACACAAATTTACAATTTCACTGTATCTTGTAGGCTGCCTTGCACCGTGCAATTTTATTTCTCTGGTAGCTCACTGACTCAGTAGCGTGATTTTTGTCTCTCTAAAACATTTGGAAGAGCTTGTTTACTCCAAATCCAGTCTCTACTGCTGTTCCTCTCCTCTTTCCTGGTAAATCATTTCATCAGTGGGCAGTGTGAAATGGTGTTTCCAGGACTTAGCATTTGGGATGGCAGATGGGCAGCAAAGAATCTTCTTATGGAGGCAGGGAACTGTGCTAATCACTCCTCTGCCCACTTCAGGAATTGTTCATTTACAGCATCCATTGCAATCTGTTGTATTTCAAAGCTGCTGTTGATCCATTTTTTGTTCCCCAAATTATTGTGATATTGTGTCCTTTTCCCTTCTGTAGTTGTACTGAGCTCAGCAAAGCTATACTAAGACTGAAATTTATCTTTATGTTTTCTGAGGATAGCAAAATGAACAGAAAGTGCCAAGCATCTTCACCTTAACAGAGTTGAACAGAGAGAATTATCTCACAAAGCAGGTTAGAAATTGCCTTACCTCTAGTACATGACTGATACATGACAGATAATCACATGATGGAGAAAAAGGTACTCATTCAATTATCCAAGTTTAAAAGTTTTCAAAACTCTAAGGTAAGAGGTGAACATTGTCACTAATTAATAATTCTCCCCTTGCTTCCTGAGTGACAAATACTTTTAAAGCCCATTTATTAATACACATGAACAGCTTATAAAAATAAGGAAAATCACAATAAGCAGGAATCTGTTCTTTTATCTAAATTTATCTAATATGTAGGTGTATCTGAAAGCTTTGCAAAACAAGAGAGAAAGATCTGTGCTTTTCCTGAAAGCCTGTCTTCAAGCTGCATGAGTGTAGCAAATACACCTGAAGGCAGAATTTAGCACAGTCTTCTCAATGTACACATACAGTTGAGAAGAAAAAAAAAATAAAAGCATGCATTACTATAAATATAGCTGCAACAAATTCCATTATTGTAAAAAGTGCAAGATAAAAGAAAGTCAGGATAAAAAGTCATACAATGCTCATATCTCTATATTACATTATGCTAAAAGACAAAGCCTTGCTTATCAGTTACTATATGCGTGCTCACAGTCCCTCGATACTTTTTGTTTCAGTCATTCAAAGGGGAGGATCTATGAAAGCTTATCAGTCATTCTCCCCAAAGAGAGCTTGATGGCAACAATCAAGAAGAATTTACGAAACAAGAAACAGGAGTTATTGTGGTTAGATTTTTCTTTCAGTAAGATATGCATTAAATTTTGTCACACAGCCCTCATAAAGCAGTATCTATGTGGGGGAAGGCTTTAGAGACATGCTTACCGGATCACCTCCAGATGCAAAGGAGATAGATTGCATATGGTGATTTGCTATGATCTGTATGGATCAGAAAGAATAAGTGTGAGTCAGATGGTTTTCTTACAGTTTGCAACTTTGATTTCTTTTTTTGTTTGTACGCTGGTGAAAATCCCAAATCAAAATTACCTACAAGGACTTCAAAGAGTAGCATGATAATATAAAATACTTAAGGATGAATGCATCTTTTCTGGGTGTTCTTGAAAATATATCTGGACACTGCAAAATTGTTAAATGTGCTCAGAACTCCAGTAAATCATATAGACCTGTCAGACACTATCTTTGGAGAAATTTTAATGTTAAAACTCACTTTCTTTATTACAGATAACGATGAATGAAACAGAAGGTCCTATTCATCAAACCATTTTTCTGCTGATGCTGTTCTGGTGAAACCAATGAAACAGTGCCAACCTATACACCAGTTAAGGTTCCTAACATTGCATCCAACACATACTGTGTCATTTTATGTTTCAAACATCAACATGTTTGCAATATGCAAACAGAATTTTGAATCTAGCCACAATGTAGCATTGTGGACAAATTCACAGGCACACTCCAGGGCATTTGAAATTCAAATTGCTTATGTACAATTTGAACTAATATGATATTTCTCTCTGAAGAGACAAATTGTCCTGAACCTCTAATAAAAGCAGAACATCTCTGCTATTCTGAGAATTAACTTACAAAATTTTTTAATAATGAGATAATGTAACAACCAAGAAAGAAAAGGTGGTTTGAAAGAAAGTTACGCTTGATATTTAAGTCACAGAAGCCATGCCAGGAGATTCATCTGGGACGGCACAGGCCCCTGTTTAGTGCCTCGGAGCATCTAACAATTGAATCTTAATTCCTCAGCTTGGAGAGGGAACAACATGCAAAAAAAAACATTTTGGTAAAAACAAAATAGGCTAGGAAGATATTCACTGGGCTGTTTCCCTAACCTGCTTCTTAAAGACCTGAACTAGATACTACCTTCCTTGGAAAGAAAAGAGCCTGATAGGACTTCCTCGGCATCTTGCTGCTTCACTAAGTGAGAGAGAGCTGATTATTATTTGCAGTGTTTCTTTTATGTAAAGAGCACTTCATTTTCAGTAGCCCTGCTTGTCCCACAACAGCCTCTGAAGATATGGTTAGTTTTTAAGTGTTCATTGGTGAATTAGTGTTCCCTTACTCATCCGTGAGGATTTTCCATCTCTTTTTCCCATAAAGAAGTAACAATAGAATATATAGAATATAGAATACATATAGAATGTAGAATACCCTAACAATAGAACTGAACTAGTGAAGTTCTGTTACACATTTAATATCTTGACTTGTGCAAATAACCCAATCTTTTACTTCAGTATCATATAAAAGAAAAATTATTTCAGATTGTCTCTATACTACTTTTTCCCAAATTTTAAGAGCACTTGAAACCTTGAGTTCAAGTCACATTTTTCTTCTTTTAATTCCACAGCTAATTAGTCTGGCTTAGATAAGTTTGAGGTAGGGTTAGTCCCCATGTCACGCCTGCCAATATCAAAATACTGAAAAGAGACACAGCAAATTACCAATGCCTTGCATTGTTTAAAATAAAACAGTTCATTAATGTTGGTTTATAATTTAGAAACCTTTCAATCTATGCCAACCTGCATTTTAAAGAAATAAAAAAATGAAAATCATCTTCCACTCATCCCTGCTTAACATGTTCACAGAACTGTTGTGCAGGGGTACATGGAGTTGCTTTCCTTCTACCACAAGAGCCAAAAACAGTTTCTTGTCTTTTCCTTCCTTCCAGCTCTGCTGGGAAAAAGAGGCTATTATAGAAGTTTGCAGGCATCTTCCTGTGTAAAGGGTAAAGCTGCTGGAACTTGCGTATCTGAAAATCAAATGCTTGGCATAAACAAGAAAGAGGGGAGGCCACAGCTGGACTAGGGATCTCTGAGAAACCAGGCATTTCCCAGGCCTATCATGCCCAGTGTGAGAGAAAGATGAACAGTTTTCTCAGCCCAGAGAAAAGGTAAAAATATGTGGGGGTGACTCTTCCCTGAAATAAATCCGTTTAACTACATTTCTGCCCTAGCACTGACTGATGGCAAGGTGACTTTCAGGCTTTGGCACTTTCTAAGTAGATCCTATTAACATCAAGTTCTTATGCTTCTGATGGGTGGCAACTGTCGTTATGAAAAGCACTGCTGTGTGTATTCCACAATAAGGCTACAAAGTACAGCAGTCAATCATAGCACTGCTCCCATAGTCTCAGTGTTCACTGCAGAGGATTATGATGTTTTCTAAACAAGGATAAGGAAAGAGATATATGAATGAAACAATACCAAACAGTAAGCTTTTTAATAGACAGTGCATATATTCTTTCCTGGTTTTTAACCCTGAGGCTCCAAAGGACAGTAGGAATTCTACTTTCTCCTCCCTGGCTGTATCTGGGCAGAAAGTTGCATGTCCTAACACAATATGTGGTTCACAGCAAATAGCACAGCAGTGACTACGCATGTCTGTCTGCTTCCTCTTTATATATACCCTGAGCAAGGATTTTTCTCATCTCATACATCATTCACAAACCACTGCAGTGATTCCCCAAAGTCTGTCTGTACCTTCAGCACAGCAAAGAAGAAATGAGCTACTTTAAAAAGGTTGTCTTGTCTCTCTAAAAGATCAGCCTTTCACTGCACTGCAAAATCCCTGAGGCCGTATTTTTAGCAGCGCCTCAGGAATAGTTTACCCTTTAACACTTTAAATGGGAAGAAAACAAAATTGGGGGTGTACATTCAAGATTTTAGTTGTTACTCCAAGCACATCCCTTTTACCACTCTGAAAGTTTGTAATCTTATTCGATAAGAACTCCCATGACCAGAAAATAGCATTTCACATCATAGGTCTTTTAAGAGCAAAACCGATCTACCTGAAATATGGTAAGAACAAAATAATTCATCAAAGTTGTGTTGAATAGTGAAATAAGCTGATTTACACTATGATTTCTATTTTGGGTTCATTCATTTTATGACATTATTGAGGAATAATAACTTTAAGCAATGGAGTATTTGGCAGACAGCAAATAATTGTGCAGCAGGCTGTTCATCAAAAATCTCACTAATTAATACAGAAGTTACACTCACCTGTTTTGTATCAGGATTCATTAGATTTAAGCTGCTGGTGGAGATATTCAACAGTATGCTCATTCCTGCAAACTGAAGATTGCTCTTTCCCAAGATGCTAGAAAGGACTTTGCTTGGTGGCTGTGAGGAGGGGGAGGGGAAAAAAGCAAATTTTTGTTCTTTGTTTTTTTTTAATAACCTTCATAGTATGCAAGGTTAGTGATGATTTAAAGCCTTCTAAAAAGTTTATGACTTTTCAAAGATCATTTATATTGCAACAGCTGTTTTCCTCTGGAAATGATTTCTCATTTATGCAACAACTACTATTATTATTAATAATAATTATTATACTATCAAGACAGGTATTCAACTACTCGAGACCAAAAAAATAGGGGTTTTGTGAGATAGCAAAGTCTCATCTTCACCAAGGGACCAAGTAAGCAGACTAAGATGAATGCCTTCAGTCAGTACCTTAAAATGATAGTATCTTAAAATGATAATGTTCTTATTCTGTAAAAATAGCTTCAACTCTTGAAAAGAAATCTGTTGTTTACTCTGCATCTACTGACTGCTCTACCCCCTTCCCACACGGAAAGTGGAACTCCAGTGATACCAGTGGGATACTAGGGATCCTCACAAAATGGGATACAGGATATTATGGACTAGATGACCCCTAAAGGTCCCTTCCAACCCAAACCATTCTATGACTTTGCTTGTAGACTTCTAAGCAGTAGGTAAAGCCCAGTCACAGACAAAAAAAACCCTCTGAACGCTGGGTGCAACATGCAGCTAAAGATTCTCAGAGAATAAGTCTGAGAATGTAATACAGGGATGTAAAAATATTGATAACTGTTGCAGGCATTTCACCAGCTCTTAGGAGGTTTCGTAGCAATAGTTATGTTGTCAAAGCAAAATTCACAAACTTCTCACCTTTGATACCTGTAGGGAACCACACAGCTGCATGAGGGCAGCCTCATTCAAGTAACCACAGCCTGTACAAAATCAGGCTGCCCAGCAGTGACATACCAAGTCCTTCACTTGCTCTGCTTGCACTGGTGAATATTTATACTTGTCATTAGGATATAAACGCAAAACTGTGACTGGAGGTAGTGTTCTTCTGCCACTATATCTGTTTTTGTCCTAAGCCACCTGCAAGCTTGGATAGATTTGTTACTAGCAGGATGGACACACTTATGCTTCTGTAGTCCTGAAAGTTTACATGCATTCAGTTTTAGCTTCTTTTCCTTCAAACAGAAGGAAAACAGAAAAATACACTACCTACATACTGCTCCTCTGTAAAGTGTGCTGCACCGTTTCAACCTTGTCATGCTAAAGGGCTAGAACTTCATTAACTCAATAAAAAAAAAACTCTTTTGAATATTCTTTAATCTCTTCTTTCCTTAATCCTTCATGATTCCCGTGTCATGCCTAAGGATTACCTTCCCACAGTGTGGGTAAAGTTTGAAAACCTGGCCTCAGGAAGTACTTGTCACCTTAATCAAATTTATATGCCACTAGTGGCAGAAACATGATGAATGTATAGACCAGCAAAAGAGACATGTCTTTGACATTTATCTCAAATTCTGTTGCAATTTCTTTTCAATAACTGATATGTAACATTGCTTCTAACACCTGTAATACAGCAAGGCATCTCTCTAGGCACTTGGAACTCAACTTACTTTTTCCAATTCTATTTTGCGTCATTTTTCTTTCCAAGGAAAAAGATACTTTTGTCTTTACTTTCAGATTTAAAACGGAAAGCCAGAGAACCAAGAAATGCCAATGAGATAAACTTGGTGGTGGGGAAACCATAACTTTAATTTCTGAGACAACTTCTGATTACACTGTGACATGTGTTGTCACACATGCCTGATTTTACCAGGGGATGATTCTCCATTGCAAACAAGTGGCTTTTCATCCCATCCCATTCTACTGAGATTCTGCCTAGAATCTGGTGTAGCAGCTGGGGAAGCAGGCAGACCTTTTCCTTCACCTGCCCTTTCTCCTCCCATGCCCAAGATCACACACAAGGGCTATAATTAACTACTTTCTACGCCTCTTCGCTTAGAGATAGCATTACATTTCAGCTTTGCTCGCAAGCCTCTGGAAGATACTGTTGAGAGCCATCAGTACAGGAGTAGTCCTCTCCCTGTCTGAAGACTAACTCCTAGCATCCAAATAAAAATAAAAGCATGGTGCTAATGATGCCAGGCACACACTGGGCTCACCATCAGCACTGGCCACTGAGCATCAGCCACAGTAGTTTGTGAAAAGAGCATAGGGAACAAAGGATCACTTTGTATGCTATTTCCATTTCCAGTAATCAGTGATTACCAAACCAATTCAATGTCATCGGTAGATCTACATTTCAAGAACAAATCTAGCTGCTTTCAAAACTATACATCTGCCCTATCTTCCAGCACCTATTTTTATAATTTACTTTTGCATTTCAGGAAAAGGCATCCCATTTGTTTGCTTTAACTCTTCCACCTGCAGTCTACAAAAGAAAGAAAGTAAAAGCAGGGGGGTTCTACGGATGGAACATAAAGGCATAATCTTCATCCCAGATATACTTATACTTCCAGATGCCTACAAAATCAGATCCTGACCAAAAGGGCAAGCAACAACACACAGTGGGTGAAAATAGCCAATACTTTAAATGATTAATCATCTGTAATTCTTAAAGCTGCATTAAGGTCACCTGCCTGCTGTGCCTGCTCTCCTCTGTGCTGAACAGAGAAAATACAGTCAACTGTACTACAAAAGAAAAAAATACCTTTCGTTTCTTGAAGGTTCTTTTGGCACCAGGCATGGCTTCACAAACACGACTGATTGCTTCCCTGAAGAGACAGAAAAAAGCTTTATGGCAAAAGAATGTGTGGGTTTCTTCACTATGCTTGAAATGCACTGGAGAGAACAGCTTCAGACTGTATTTTTGTTCACAAGTGAGCATAGTTAGTGGGTCAGTTCATTTTCTTCTAAAAAGAAAATGTTTTCTAGCACTATTAAAAAGACCTTTTCTCACTGTAAATTAGAATGTTGCTCTTAATACCATCTTTCAAGTCCATTGTTTAACACCTTTAAAAAAAAAAAGTTTATTTTAATGTGAGAGTTAGAAAGTATAATTTTTCTTACTACTATACTATGCATTTTTCCAGTCAGAGAAAAACCACCAGGCTTTAGACAGTATCAGAACTCTAAAATATTCCTGGTAATATGCACGTTCTATACAGTACATGAGTTGTACAGCATTTTCATTGATACAAGTTCAATACCATCTGAGTAATTTGTTAGTAGCCTTATGGTTATATTATAAGGAAAATTAATGCCATCAACATTTTGCTTCAGTTTTTTTCATATTGCTTCATCCTTCCCACCACACTCAGGTTTACTGAAACAGATGTATGTCCAAAATTGATTTGAATCTATACCCTTTCATAGAAGAGTAACTGTTTACCACAAAAACTTTTGAAATCATACTGCTCAAAACAAATCTTATAATTCCTTTCAGTATTTAGCAATTTATTATCTGAATAGTCAATCTGGTCAGTGTTTAGAATTTGCTCCTGTGCACACACAGACTTTCCTCTGACCATGAAATACAAGGTTTTAATAAGCCTGTCCCATTGATATTGCAAGACAGAATGGTTTCACAGGAATGAGCACAGGTGACTCCAAACCTTGTTTAACTATTTTTAATACGCATTGAGACTAACAGCACATTATATTTAGAGCCAAAACCATGCAAATAACATATATTTTATGCAAAAAAACCCAAAAATCCAAAACCAAACCAACCAATAAACCAACAAAGAAAACAAACAAAAAAATAAAAAGAACCAGAAAACAAAAGAATGGGAGACAATACAAGCTAAAGAACAGTCAATACAAACAAACCCTTGAAACATCATCAGGATAAAGACATCAATTATTTTAACTTTATGCCTTATGCAGTATATTTCAGCTCCACACAGGATCAGCAAGTGAGTCAGGAGAACAATGTCATGCACTGGTACCACCATTCAACTTATAATGGCTCAGCAAATGTCACAGATTATACCAGGTGGCAATCAGTAATTGCTATATCATTATACCTTGTGCGCTTTTAGCTAGGACCCAATATAAAGTTTGAAACACTTGAAAGAATTACAATTTATTGGCTTGGGGAGGTGGGTGGTTGTGGAACAGGCCTTGAAGCAGGTTTACAGTCCTGCCATTCTGAAGAAATGTGAGAGTTATAGCAAAAGATTGTTAAAAAACTTTTCAAGCCCACAATCTTTTCTTCAGGTCTAGAGGAGAGGTCGTCTGTTCCATAATTTGTCTTATGCCTTTTCTTCCCCCAACCATATCTGATTATCTAATAAAATCACACTATAAACGCTGCCTTGTATATGTTCTCAAACCACTACAGCTACAACAGCACCCCATTTCACAGTTCAACACTTGTATTTAGCTCCCACCTTTATCACATCTTTTTACACCAAACAAGTGTTTTAGATAAAGTAATTACTATATTTTCTTACAGAGCTAGGAAAAGCAGTTGGTTTTAAGGAAGAGATCTGCTGCATCTTAGAAACGAAACAAGCATCACACAGTGATCACCATGATACTGAGAAAAAGTTTACTCCTGAAAACATACTCAGGGAAGTATAGATAGTATCCCTCTCAAAAGAAAAAATCACCAAAAGTGCTTTTCTTTGACTCAAGAGAAACAAACGGATATCATCTTTACCAGAGTCATCCTTTCTGGCTACTGAGCTAAAGCTTGTGATTTCCCATCTTTTTCTTTTGCTGAAGCAAACCCTTTGGAGATAAGGGGTGGAGTGGGAAGTCCAGGTCAGTGGCAGTCTCCAGCTCACTTCAGTCTTTCAGACCCATGCCTCTTTCTTCACCAGGTGTGTCTTAGTTTCCCAGGCATTTTGACTGCCTGTTCCTCTCACAGAAGCATCACCAACACTTGTCACCTCTTTGTCTCCTCCAGTGGTCGAGTTGGTGCATTGAGATACCTCATAGGTTTTGCCTCCCACAGAAAGGGCTTGGATTTCAGAGATATGTACTTGAGGGATAAATTTACCTATAATTTCCTTTCTCTTCCTATTTGTTCCCATCATCTTCTCTCTCTAGTGGCAGCATGGAACTTATAGAAAGACAAGGGGTTTTTTAGGCCACTGCACCCAACAAAAAATGTGTGCAATCTTTTTATTTTTCTAGTGCAGGGTTGGGTCTTGTAGCGGTTTTGCTACTACCACTTCTATCTTCCAGCTCCTGATAACCAGACATTAAGTGTGTTACTGAACAGATTTATCTCACTCAAGGACCTTGTTGATCAAAACTGCCACTTGAGCATGGGAGAGGAAATACACTAGCAGAAAATGCTGAAGCCCAAGGCAAGACTTGGCAACTCAGCCTTGACTACTCCTTGCACACCCAGTCTTAGCAGAGCAGAGAAGCACTAAGAGTGGAAAAGTTGGGCTAGATAACCTCTCACTCAGTAAAAAAGCACTATACATTTTCCAGATACCTGTCTTCCTTTTAGTAAAATACCAGTTTAATAGAACTCAGTGTTCCTAAAGGCTGTGGGAAGACTGGGACTCTTTGGGTTTTGAAACTCTGTGAATACCAACTATATTCAAGCAAATCCAGAGTTTAAGTTAACAATGCTTTTAGTGAAAATGCTGGGAACTTCAGAAAATATATTCATAGAGCAATTCTGTGTAATCAAGGTCAGAGTGTCCTGGCAGCAACTCCTTGCATGCCTGCAACAGAAGGCACAGTACTTTTCCTGTGTGGGAGTTAAGGAGTCTAAAAGCAGTATTTGAAGAAAATAAGAAAAAGGATGACTGAACGTTTCTCACTGATAATTATTTTTTTCCAAGGGCCACCGAGATGATGAGAGGGATGGAGCATCATTCCTATGAGGAGAGATTGAGAGAATTAGGACTGTTCAGCCTCGAGAAACGAAGGCTTTAGGGTGAACATGGCCTTCCAGCACCTGAAAGGAGCCTACAAGAAAGATGGAGAGTGAGTTTTCATAAGAGCATTTAATGATAAGACAAGGGGGAATGGCTTCAAACTGAAAGAGTAGGTTTAGACAAGATGTTATGAAGAAATTCACCACTGTGAGGGATATGAGGCACTGGAATGGGTTTTCTAGAGTAACTGTGGATGACCCATCTCTGGAAGTGTTCAGGGCCAGGTTGGATGGGGTTCTGAGCAACCTGGTCCACTGAAAGGTATCCCTGCCCATGGCAGCGGGATTGGAACTGGATGATTTTAAAGGTCCCTTCCAAACCAAACCATTCCATGATTCTACGACATTTCCCAGATCACTCTGTTCAGAATATTCTAGATCATTTTGGGGGTGAGGTGCACAGATAGCCTGGTAATGTTGAAAGGATGGCCTAAAGATTTCTTTCCAGCTTGCATTGCCAGGCAGCATAGGGCAGATATAACCTTTGTTTTTTGCAGCAAATCAAATTTGCAAATGCTTCAGTAGCACAAGCACCTGAGCCACAAATCAAGCCCAGGAATAGGTATTGCTGCTAGTCTGAGTGTTCCGTCACCTGACTTGTGCATGGAAACACTTGCCTAAGGAAAGCAAAAGAAAAAGTTCTGCATATATCTGCATGGCTAAATACTGCACAGAGTGACTACAATTGCTTCCTTTCCAATAAGAAATTTATTTGACATAGACAGACATTACACCTTGCTAAGCCATATCCTGCTTCATTAGCTAGGCTCAGATAAAAATCAGTGTAGAATTATGCCCATCTCTTGTAAAATTAGTTACTGTGCTGTCTGCAGTGGGACCACATGCTGAGTTCCAAATCTGTCCAGGAGTATTTTCTGCTTTGCAGATGGTCATATTGTGGAGTCATTTTCTTGGCACAAAATGTTGTGTATTTTAAATATAATTTCAGCATTCAAGTGTATTCAGTAAAAAATTACCAGTATGCATTTCCTGAGACTGACCTATTCTACTTTAAAGTGGCTTGACATCTGAGACAGAAAAAAGGACATTTTACATTGCCATTTAGTTCATTTAAAAAGCTAATGCCCTGTTATTGTTCACAGCTTTAGTGATATTTTACTCCGTTATACAAAGTAGCCCATTCAGGAAGCTCAAATGGTCTCCTCTATGAAACATCATCACATGAAAATACTCTCCATCTTTTGATTGTGATGTTTTGTTGTTCCTATTCTTAATTAATACAATTTAATTGATAAAACCCCACAATTCCAGAACTCACATTTCAGGGAAATGCCAGACACATTGAAAGAGCACAGATTTTCTCAACATATTTGGAAAAAGTAAAGCCATCTCAAATAATGAGATGAGAAAGTGTGACTACTTTTTAGTCTGAAATGTTTTGTATCACAATATTTAAAACATACTAATACTCTCTCTTGTTAATATTCTCACATAGTTCCAAGTTTACCAAGTTTTCCTACCTCAAAAGATTAGGACTTCATAGGTTGAAAAACAGACATCAAAAGACAGACTTTCTAAATGAAAGCATGACATGATTGGAAGGATTGTTCAGAAGGCTCACAGTTATTTCGTAACAGTATTATGTTCCAGTCAATTTTAATTAACTTTTAATCATTACCAAGCATTGTACCAGTATTTGCTGAGGAGAAACAAAGTCTGTACTAAATAAAAATAATAAGTTGCTTCTGAGAAAATAAAAAAACAGAGACCAAAACCACATTTTTAGAAGTCTGTTTAATAATTGAAATGTTATTCATTCATTTGCAAATCAGGCAAAATGAGCATGTGGTATCTGAAGAACACAGGAGACATTCACAATCTCTGAAGACTAAACTAGTATTTGATGGCAGATTGACCATGTCTGGAGGACACAACGCTGAAGAAGTAGCTAGATGAATGAATCACAGGGTGTGGAGAGGAAGAGGAGGCTAACTCTGCAGTGCAGATGCACCTACTGCCACAAAACCAGAGTACTGTGCAGCAGAACCCCTGAGGGAAATCCCCCACAAAAACTGGTGCAGAGACTGACCGATGCCATTTGTCACCATTTTGACTGAAGTGAAGCCTGTCTTGATGGGAAGCCTAGAAGAAAACATTTGTGAAATAAGGTGACATCAAGCTGATGTGTCACACAAGCTGATGTCACTCGTAGAGCAAGGAGATGACAACTGTTCTTTTCCTTTCTGTCAGTTCCTCACTTTGTTTCTTCAAATGGAGTTTCCTCACATGTAGAACATCTACAAGCAGAAAATGAAAGGAAGCTGGCCAACTTAATTTTCGGTTTTTTGAATTAACTATACACACTCAAGAGGTTGGCTTTGGCAATATTAGACATAGAATACCACATCATTAGGTGATTCGTATGTAATCTATCTAATAATAGTTATTGTTATGCTCCTGTAAATTCAGTGTGAGACTTCTATTAATCTCCTAAGAGAAACCAAGGCACTTGGAAGGACACTTTTGCTTTTAGTGCCAAAGGAACTTTTTATCCATTGGTATGCTCAATGCTCTGTTCTCAGTATTTATAGCCAATCTAACTTTTTAAGGAATATTTGAGACAAAAAGAAGGTACAATTTGTACTTTCTTTCATAACATGCAAGTAAATTTCATAAAACCCAGTTTCATTCATCAGTAACAGAGAAGTCTACCTGACCTTGATGATTTCTTCCAATACAGTAGCTCTGAACAATGGTCTTATTTTAAGAAATTTATTTATCCTACCAGCATACCTTAGATATATATCTTAACTCTGCATGCATGCACAGTTTTGATGAACATAAAGTCAGAGTATATAAAACCTTGGTGTTAAATGCACAGCTATAAAACCTTCCTTATACACAACCCTCCAACTGTCAAGATTATGGTTAAGGACACAAAAAAAATTTTTTTAAAAAGTACTTTAAGATTTTAGATCTGCTAGGTATCTCAATTCTTTAACTTCTTTTTTGACTTTTAGGCTTTTTTCCCACTCAGCCCGGTCTCTAACTATTTATCCTAGTCCTGGTCAGAGGAGAGAGAAATTGAAATGGTTTTTTGTTGCTATATCAGGACCATAGTGATCTCCAAACTGGGTCCAGCCTCAGATCATTTACTAAAGTATTTTCTCTCTCAAAGAGTAGATATTAGCAGATATTTCAAAGGAAGACATAGGAAACTTTACAAAAGTAAAGTGAAAAATTTTAGTCAAACAAACATTATTCTCTAATGCCTAATTGGCTTCATGTCCAAAGCAGGACTTTGGACACAGGTATCTTAACAAAAGCTCTGTATGAGATGGATGACATTTTGTAAGTATCTGAACTGTGTTTGCCAAAAAGGACTGTTCAGTGCTGATGAACTGTCTAGTGTATCTGGACATGTCATGCAAACAACACACAAATTCCTTATGCTATCATTTCTTTGTGTAATCAAGCTGCCAGGTATTACTAGCAGAACTTAGGAGTGTCTCAGTTTCCAGGTTTCTGGCAGTTGTTAACTTTGTACTGCAACTCGCATTTGAAACATGTCAAGACCACTCTGGCTGAGGTCCTGCTTCTGCAGACCCATGCGGAGTCACCATCTTTCTGAAAATCCAGGGTACGGCTATATCTATAACTGCTTCCCTGACTATTTGGCTTTCAACTTTCCACCTTCCCCATCCCCCAGGAGGCTCTTTATTTTCTTACAAAGGCAAATGGAGTGGGGAAGCTCAGTTAATTACTCTCACTCTGGCTTTGCATTTACCATATATTAGCCAAATTATTCCAAATATTAGGTAATAATTTACACACTATTACTACCTTGAAAATGAAAGATTACAGCGTTAGGCACAAAAAATCCTATTTATTCTACCCCATTTCTGCACTATTAACAGCCTAACTAGTAACTGTAAATTATTCTCAAATTATCAGGCACTACAGCTGTCATTGCCCCACTCAGAGGTGTGCTGTATGGATTATAAGGATGTCTCCATCCACTTTTGACACTGCTGCTTCCTAGTGAACCAAGCAGCAGCCACGACTCCATACTTCCTACAGCTTTGACTCTGAAGTAACTGTGCACACCTCTTCCTGCATACAGCTGCGTATCCAAACTGCAAGTGATCTGTGTGTTCTGCCATCCCCTAAGCACCACCCCAATTCCAGAGTTTGCATGGAAGAAGGCAGAGATAAACCACACTCACCTTTAAGCAAGACAGCTTGTTAAGGAGGACATCGAATACAGAATTCACAGCAGATTACAGATTACCTATCTGCCTTCAAAAATCACAGCAGAAACATTCTTCCTTTTCAATGCCTTCCACCCCTTTTTTCAGTGATGTTTGCTGACAACTAGTTTCTGCAAACAATACAGATATAGGTGAAACACTACATCAACTCAACTCCATTCAAATTGTTTAGCAATGGACTCAAATACAGCTCTAAAATTTGGATTTTCACCATCCCTCCTGCAGGGATCCTGGCATAATAATTGGTTTAATAATTTTATTAGTAAAGTTCAGGCCTCAAATTTGGAGAGCAATATTTTTCGAACTGTTCATCCCAATAGAGTTCATGTAGAGGACTAGGATCAGAGTTTGGATTTGGGTCCACTGCTGATAAGAGGTATTTCAGTCTTCTGATCTACTGCTATTAAAACAGCATGCAACATAATGTTTTACTCAGCATGGGGAGGTGTGACTTTATGATGCTGCATGAAGTAAACTGATGGCATTCAATTAAATGCCAGTGAACATGCATCCTTGAAGTCCAGACTTGAATGTACAACAAACAATGCATGCAACATCCAATTCAAACCAGCGCATAAGTCATTCATGCATACAACACAAAAGTGAGAACTCGTATTTCTAGAACAGCTTTAACAATAAGCATACAAACATATTACATGACTTGCAAACACTGCACAAATTGCAAAAGAATTTTACCTGATTTTTAACTTATTTTTTTTATTAAAGGACCAAAAGCACAAAGGGCCTGGCCACAGAAGCTTAAGAGTGGCCCCTTTCTATGATGATGATGGTAGGTTTCGGATGAAGTGTAACCACTTGCCACCTGCGGTTAGCTCAGTAGTCTTGTCTGCTAGTCCTCCTGTTCCTCCACTATGTTGAAAATTAAATGCTTTTGTTTGTCTTGCTGCCCAAGAAAGTCATCTTGACTTCACATGTGTTACAAGAATTATCACTGGGTAATTAATGATGCAACACGTGGATTCAGCTGGCTTTCGTTAATCATTATGTATAAAGAGTGACCATTGTCTGGCGCATCCATTTAATCGCTCAAGAATTCACATGACATTACATTCATTACAGGAAAGAATAAATACAATACAACTGATTAATACTACTCTAGCTCTTCTATTTCTCCTGTAGTGAGAGAATATTGAGACTTCAAATGTGTAATGATAAAGGCAAAAAACTGTTAAAAATTGTACATAACTGTTTATTTTTCCTCAAATCAAATTCAAAATTAGGACAGTAATAACCATCGCAAGGCACCATCAAGGTTGTTAAGATCTGATGAGGGGTATGCCAAGTGAAAGTGTTTGCTCACTGCTCTGACATGAAGATAAATGTATTGCTGCAAGTTTTAACATTTTAATATACAAAAACACAAGTTGCAGGATAGGATAGTTAGGATAGCATTAGATGGCACGAGTTGATACTTCACACGACTGAAATATAGAAGGAAAGACTGCTGACCAAACTATTTACTCTGGGGCTTTGTTGCAGTTCCTGAAATAGAAGCCAAAGTTCTTCATTTTTCGGACAAGTCCATGCATGCACACTGATGTATATAATTTCCTAATGCATTAAAACAGCTGTGATTTTCAAAGCTATTCAAATTATCTATACAACCTTTTCCCATTAATTTCTTATCTCTAATTCACCAGATAAGTGGAAATCTCAGTTCAATTTTTAAGTAATTTCTAAGTGCTCACTCAACAATTTAAGTGCCCTTTAAAAGCACTAATTCATTTAATCACAGAGTTATCTGTAACTGGGACTAACACCTTGTCTAAAATAATACCCAGAGTTTTCAAGCAGAGCCAGGGACTACATGTCTTACCCTTCCATGACTGAGCCCCGCAAATTTTCCTTCTAGAAATTGATGCTACTTATCTTACTTTGGGGTTTTGTTCATCCTCAAAGCTAGGAGAAACACAAAGTGACATATGCAATAACTGGAAGGCAGAGAAAAGGTAAATTTAGAATTCCTGATGACAGACTTCCCATGTTTAAGCTCTGCATCATGGAGAAAAAGTAAGGTTAAGAAAGCAGGCAGGGACAGGCATGTGATGCAGTGCTAGAAAGGAAGTAAGTACTTTGCATGTGTCAAACATGATGTCTACTTATTAGGAAGAAATTTGTCCAGGCTTCCACACTAAATCAGGTAACTTGACTCATTTTTTCTGTTTTTTAATCATACTTGGTAAATACTGCATAATGCCAGAAGTCATATCAGTCCAAGGACACATCATTTTCTTCTATAACTGGTTTTGAAAAGTCTTGGGAAAAAAACAGATCAAACAGGCGTGATGCATGCAGGAGGATCAATTTATAAAGTTGTGGGTCAGAATGGGATCTCAGCTGCTGTGTCATCTGTTTCTCCAATTATAGGAAACAGCATAGAGAAGTTTACACAGAGAAGCTTTTACTGCAGCCATGGACCAAGGCTCCTTGGCTGATGCAGTCACAGCTAACACTACAGACCTAAGACTTGGCCACACCACTTCAGAAGCCATCAGGCTACCAGGACAGTTTTTTTCACTGGTGGCAAGCTGCAGAGAAATCAGCAATGGACGTACCTAAAAATACATGTATGATGTAGTAGACATAAATGTAACTTTCAGGTGTTTTTATTTTATTTGTAATCAAAGGGCTGCACAGACCATTTGGTGCCAGGTGTCTTCTTAAGAGGGAATTGGTGCCTGCAATATCAGAACATCAGCCTTATTAATTCAATACATACCTTGAGGCCTATGTTATGTTTCTTAATAAACACCAGAAAGTTAATTAACATGTGTGAATTTTACCAATTCCTTAATAATGTTTCCTTAATAAACAATAGGCTTGTACATGAAATACTACATGACAAAGCACGTGAATACTGAAAATATGAGACATGACAAGGGGATTTCTAGAGCCAGATGAATTAATGAAATGTAGATTAAGATGCTAGGCCCTGATTCAAAAGTTACCTAAAAACTTAAAATTTTTAGTTCAGGAACTACATTACAAAAATGATTAGATTTCATTGGTTTATGATAAACAGAAAACCGTAAATACAAAATAAAAAGCAAAACAAAATTCCTGCTTGAATAAAATATTCTGTGCTCTGGCTATAATTAGAGGAAGACGGGATAACAAAATTATCACCATGTAGTGAAATATGCTATAACTTTAACAGAAAAAAATATAATTCCAAGTTTGTTTCACACTAAAGTCTGAGAATCTTTTTTGGTTTTTATCTGAGGAATTACAAGGCATAGACATTTTGTTTGTTTAGACCATAGTGTTTCAGATCACCAAATATGCTTAAGTATTCATGTCAGAGTAGTGCCTTTAAGCTAGATAATAAGAAAAGTACAACACTATTACAATGAAGGCATACAGTGAAGGAAACTGCAGAAAAATAAAGATTAATTCACCTCCAGATACAGAAAACAAACTGAATCATTATCACAACTGTTTCATAAGCCAGTATTGCTGAACTTCCAAGTGGTAAACATAAATGTACCACCTGCATTGGAACTACAAGTCTGCTTAGACATTAAATAATTTTAAAACATCATTGCTAAAATACATCAGAAAGGTACGGTAAGTTTCTTAAAGCACAGTAAAGTTTTTTAAAGTACAGTAGTAAAATTATCAAATACCTCCATAGTCTACACTGCCTAAAAGACAGGATTCTGTAATTTACCTGTCCTTTTGCTTTTATGCTTCTCATCAGTGTAGTACCTTGACAAATTAATGATTAACTTTTTGTGAGGACTTACATAGTCCAATTCAAAGCTGTTGTATGCAAGTGTAACTCAAAGTCAATGCATATAGACCATATGATTACCATCCAAGCCTAAAAACAAGAGATTTTTCTTATTTAATAAAAGAACTATTCAGCTGTTTATGGTATGATGAATGGTTTATAAGAGATTCATTTATTTATTGTCAACTGTAAGATGCCTCAAAGAGGTGACATTCAAGCACTGTATCCAGTCATATCACTTTAGATGTGTTTCTTTGAAAAGGATTTCTTTATCATTTCAATTCCAAAATTCGAAAAAGTGGTCTCCAGTTGCCAGAAGACATCAGTGCTACATTCCTCTGAAATCAATGACTCAGCTTTTCAAGTGAAAATGCCTGCAAAACACCATTTCCTATAGTTCTTAGAAAATATTCCTCTCAGAAAAAAAATGATTCATGAACACTTCTACTTTTTAGTGTTGTACTTAAGTACCGCTCTTACAAAAATACTATGACACATTTAAAAGAATTGTAGTAAGAACCTAATACAAGCTTTTTTCCTCTTACATACAGTCTGAAAAAGAAAACATTCTTTTATTTGTCTCTGGTATCATGGTGGTGATATACTTTCACTTATATTCATTGTGCAGATAGTTTGTAATCTGACAACTTTTCATAAGAAATTACTATAAAATCCCATAATCACGGGGCTCCAAACCAGCTCCCTAACTTAATTTTGAGATCATAGATTTTAAGCATATCCTAATTCTCCCTGGCTTAAATATCATGAAATTGGTATCCAGATAAGTGCCTTACTTGGCATAATAAACAGGCAAAATTTTCTAAAGTAGTTCCTGGCATATCAAAAATCCACAAAGAAAATAGCCTTTAAATCCTGTTGAAACTACATTAATACCACGTAAGGGATTTACCTGTAAAAGCAAAATTGAAAAGTAGATTTAAGTTATCAAAAAATTCTTTACTATGTATTTTGCCATCTTTCTGGCCTTTCCACTTTGGGGACACAATTCAAAACTTACTTTAAAAAACACAGTTGTACAGTCTTACCTTGCAACCTGCATTCTAGTACTGAAGTCAAGAGATCTCATTGACCGTAAGACTTCTATACACCCCAAGTACTGTAAGGAAAAAGAAACAGTTGGAAAATGTATTATAATTATGCTTGAGTTCTGGGAGAAAATGCAACTAACCATTAAAAGGCAACGTGCAAATCTAATTTTTACATTTGATTTACCCTATGTGTGGGTAAATCAGATTTGTTCCATAAACATTTTATTTTATTTAAGTGTCACATTTTGTTCAAAATATTGTTTTATGTTTAATCTAGTCACTGTAATAAATCTAATTTGTAATGTGTTGTTGTGCTTTTTAGTTTTCTTGTATCTTCACTGATCCATTTTACATATAATCAAGGTAAAAAATAATCTTAATGAGAAAGGAAGTATGGTAAAGGAAATTCATCTAGTATTGGTTAATAAAACAAACTTATTTAACAAGGAGAGAACTAAGTCTCATTAGAACAAAAAAGGTAAATTATAACAGGGAAAGCTGAAAAGAAGACCAGCAACCAAATTCCTTAATAAACAGCTCAGGGATATATGTGATTTAGTATTTTCATCAATTATAGTAGTAAAAAGATGGAAAATGTTAATACAATATACTAATAACCCATGCTGGAAAATGGCTTTAACAGGGTCATTCAAGAAAGGAAGGACATGAAGGTTAGCTAATATTAAGACAAGACCAGACTTTTTGACCCAGATTTCTGCCCTGCATATCTGTGGAAAAAAAGGGAGTACCATTACGAAAGATGTGAAAATTCAACAGTATCTATCATGGGCGTGAGAAAAACTCAGGTGAATCTTCTAGATTTGCTTCCAAAAGCAGGCACAATTTGCATGTGCTAAAGTCTACTGGAGTTATAGCTGTTGCCAGATGTTTGGATAGTGGCTTTGTACAAACCACCTCATTACTGGCGTATCCCATGGTAGTATCTTTGCACAGAGGTTAAGTATTCAAACATGCTCTCGACTTTTGAAAGTCAGGGGCTTGATTGGAGATGAGCCTTTACATCATGAGCCTGATAATGATGATCATGATGCTATTCTAGCATTGTGGTTTTATATCAGCTCTTATATCAGTTTTATATCAGTTTTGCTATCCTCACAGCATAATGCAATCTCTTTGGGTATGACTGGTGCAAAAACGAAGTGAGGCCACAATTTTTGCCTGTTGGGAATTTTATTTTTGCTGAAAAAATAATATTTTAACTAGAGAACTACTGCATCAGTAACCATAATATCTAGAATTTCAGCAAAGATTTTCCATAGAAATATGTATGTCATAAACTGTTTAAACAGCCTGAGGGAGTATCTGGTTTGTTTTCACATGTCCATTATTATTTATTTTATTTCAATCAAATTCTATGAAGTCATTACAACACTGAGTAAAATTAGCTAGAATAGCAATTGACTCTTATTCATTAAATTGCTTGAACTTACATTATTATAGGACACAGCTTCTGAGAAGTGTTATCTTAAGATCCAATTCCTAGAGTATTTTAGAAATCTCCTGAAAATTTATGTTTTTTGAAAGTTTATAAAACGTTCATGGAAAGTGTCTTGTCTAAAGAAATCCTGGCACATGGAGCTTTCAAGTTAAAGATCATACTCTCCATCTGTTATCTATCAGCGCAAAATTAGACAATCACTGTATCTTATTACAAATAAATTTCTGCCTGGGTACTTAAAACACACAGAACTACATTTTCATGCTCTGATGAAGGAAGTTAAGCCATTAACTCTATTTTGAAGTATGTCAGAGGGTGATTTCATTTTCGTGGAGGTTAAGTTCTTTACTATCACTTGAGATAATAGCTGAGTTCATTTAACTTATGCCAGTAAACAGCAATGATCAATATTTTCCTGATTTCTTTCCATGCCATTTTGTTTTAGTCCTAGGATGCTTTAATAGATTAATTTTCCCAATTATTTATTTCATATGAGATGCTTTTATAATTAAATATGCTGTAAATGGTACGACTATTCAAAGGTATCCCTGTGATTTTTTGTTAAAGGAATTTCATTATTTCATCAACCTGTTAATTTAGACCTCTCAACACTAAAACACTCTTGGATTGTACTTGTTCCTTCACTTACCTATATTTGCCACAAGTCTTTTAAAGCAAAGTAATTGTACAAGCTTAAGATCAGGTCCAGCATTTTGGAAGCAAACTCTGGAAGGTATTTTGACAAGTACATGCAGGCGTGCAAATAAATACACAAAAACATGTGCGCACAACTCACTGACAAAATAAACAGACAAATAAGTAGACAAAAACTCATAAACAACTTAGAAACGTGCATGACTCCTTTGAGTCATACTACCTGATCTGCATTAACAAAAGTAGAGACAAGATCAGACTGAAGGAAGGTCAGATGGAAAAATTACCCTGTACTTGTTTTATGTGTATCACAAAGACAGCTGAACACAACATAGTAAGGCTTGCAGTATTCCTGATTGATCAATGCAAAGATGGCAACTGATTTTCTGGGATAAAAGATGTGAACACTTAATCACCACGGCATGTTTTCAAGTAACAAAATTACTATAAAAACTGACATTCAAAAGGTCCAAAGGCCAACTACAGGGACATATAACTCACCTACTGCTATGCTTCAATTACTCCCCAAGACCAACACTGCTGTCTAAAAATATCCATTTGAAGTACATCCTGACAAGGATCCACAAAAAGAAGACATACAACCAAGATAGCAAGGAAATAAATTATTCATTTATTTCAACAAATAAATACCCTGATTAAAAAGAAAGGCTATCTTTTGCTTTAGGCATTCTATGAAACATTTAAAAATAGTCATAAAACAGTCTACTTCTAAAAAAAGCTCCTCTTCACCCAGCACTTAATATATATTCTAACCAATCAGCTACTGTGAACTGTGAAATTTATGAGCTCCCGCTATCATCCTCCCTTTCATTGCTCAGGAACCAAATATATCAAGATGCAGCCCACCTTGAAGTAGGAGGATTTGGGACTACCAGTTCCAAGCTTCCTCAGATAACATTCTGCCTTCTGTTGACTTTCTAATATTTGAATGAGTTTTCGGCTTGTATACATTGAAAGGTACTATGTCCCAAGGAAAATGTCTTTCATATGAATGAATACCTTCCCATTCAGACATTTTAGATTCATAATTTGTACTTTGCGTGCTAACCAGTACCTTGCAGGAAGCAGAGTGCCATATACAGGTGGGACCATGTAGCTCTCATTCCACGTGGTTCCAACATCCTTACTAGTTACAATTTTGACAGGTTAGTGTAAGAGAAGGCTGTTTGTCTCAGATTTCTGGTTTGCCCCATATACAAAGATTTCTTCTGCACTCCCTAAAGTACCTGTCTTCCTTATGACTCAGAAAACTTGTTCAGCAACTAGAACTTCTTACTGAAGCCTGTGTAAGAGAGGATATTGAATTCTCTCAACACTTGTCAGAAAGAGACATGAACACTGGCTGAGTGCATTTGTGTACTTGGAGCCAAGAGGGAAAAAAAAAAAAAAGAGAGAGTAGTCACTGTCAGAGGAGCCTTTTGCTCCAGAAACATCAACAACCTTGTTCGGTGCTTCCTCATAAGCTCTTCAAAATACCAAGTTACTGGAAGAAATTCTCCATTGTTGGATCAAGGAGCTAGCAGTAACAACAGCAAGAAACACTTTTATAAAAACATAGCAAGACTTAATCTATTACTCCATCAGGATGTAGCTCCATATAGCACTGAAGCAGTCTAACCCATACACATGTCTAGCAGATGAGTGTCTGCCTTGCACATAGCATGAAGATCTACCCATCACCTACTCTCAAACAAAATAAGAACTCCTAAATTCTGAATCCAAACCACCGAAGCATCAACAGCTCATCCAAACTGCATGAGTTTTCTCAGTAAATTGAGACTTCTGGTTTTAATCTGTGGGACCAGACAACCATCATCAGATCTGAGTGGTTCACTACTTTGCAGCTTGTACCTGCCTTGTACAAGCTGCATAAGAGATAACACGATTCCAGCAGCAAACAGACATACACTTGCACTGTTAGACAAAAATTAGCCTATGCCTTCAAATATTGATATATCCAAAGTATGCTTTAACATTGCACAGATGCAGATAATAGCCTGGGGGTTCAAAAACTAGATTCTGATTCCTGGAGTTCTGTGTGTTGTATGGAGATCTAGGTTTTGAGAATAGAAATAAAATACCTTGCCATAAGCAGGGCAACTCACCGTAATTTTCTCACCCACAGGTTTAGGCTGTGCTTTTACTGGGCATGTGCCAAGCACCAAAAGAGAGCATCTTTTTACTTGCCACATCTGGTTCTCATGTGTATTTCTAGTTATATGCCCATGGTTTTTGGTTTTTTGGTTTTTTGTGGGTTTTTTTTTAGGGATGGGGACTTTGTTTGATTGGTTTTGTACACTTTATAGTCATACATTTTATTCTTGTTAGCCAAAGAACTAGTCCAGAATTACATTATGCCATGGAAGTAAATGAGTAGTTAGTATGAATTGAATAGTGCCAGTTTACTATGGTTGAGGACTCCCTTATTTTAAAATAGGAGCTTTTATTTCAGATTCTATTGCTACTGCAATATGCACTTATTTCTGCATCAAAATGATAGTTCCTTCTAATTTGAGGTATCACCATTAACAGCTAAAGGAGCTTGTGAAATGTTCACTGAGAGTTCCACAACATTCCACAATACTTAAAAACTACTTTCAGGTTTGCTATCTACCCTAAATCATATTAAGATTCTAATCCAGATGCACACTAACAAGCAGGCCATAATAGTAACAGCCCAAGACTTGATTTTGAGATAGTAAGTTTGTCCACATGTAACTGTGGATATAGTCAGGATTTTTAATGACCATATTGATGGGGGGGGGGGGAGGGAAAAACCAACCAA